>OY747710.1:7367500-7802500 GCA_963556495.2 Valencia hispanica
TCTGCCACAACCATCTTGGGGTTCAAGAAGACAGAGCAGAGACACAGAAATAACAAAAAGAACTGATCTACTTTCTATAATAAAAAAAAGTAACAAGTTGATAACAGGACACAGAGGACATTCAGTTACTGGGAGCATCATCCCAGTTGATGCCCCCCAAATCACGTCTGCTTATGTGGAGATGGTGCAGCATGCATCAATCTTGACTGAGGACCCACGTCTGTGCAGTGATGGCGGGATCTCTCAATGCTACAGCCTCGCAGTTCATAACGCCCAATTGACAAGGGATTTGTAACTTCCTCGACGGTCTGAAAATTTTTGTCTGGTGTCTATGCTTAAAAGCTGAAAAAAAAACCCAGACTGGATTTTATCGGTATTACACTTTTTCAATTCAGTTTATTTATGCAGGGTCAACATGTCTTCTCAAGGCACAGACGTCCTAAAATTTAAAAACTGGTGTTTTAGTTACGGTTTGCACAGCTATCAGTCACGTGTCTAGGCTTTTTAAAATGGGATGGCCTAAGTAGGGCATTTAGTTATGCATGGGTGGCACCTATGATTGTGAGTTTGGGGCAGTCCTTCCTCACAACAATTATTCATTTTTTTTGTATTCTAGTGAATTCTTGTGCTCCACTTTACGCCGTGACTACCTGTCTCTCCTGAATCCCAAAGCCTAATCCCAAACTGGAGTCTTTCTGCATGGAGTTTGCATGCCCTTCCCATGCATGCATGGGTTCTCTCTGGGTACTCCAGTTTCCTCCAACAGTTCAAACATGATTATTAGACAAGGCAAGGCAACTTTATTTGTAAAGCACACTTTAACAACAAGGCAATTCAAGGTGCTTTGGTTGATTAAGGGATCAAATAAAAGCAGCAATAGAACAACAGTAAAAGGATAAGATGCAACATTAGAGACACAAAACATATGGCATGTTTAAAAGGGACGACTGTGGCTCAGGAGTTAGGAGTTCGTCTTGTTGCCGGTTCAAGCCCCAGCTCTGTCCATTTCAGTCATTGTGTCCTTTTGCAAGACACTTCACCCTTCTTAACATCAGCCTGCCCAGGGACTACGGGTGGAAATTAGCACTTGAGCTATAACCTGGTACAATGCATCTCTCCTCTTGAGTTTAATGTTAATTGTACACTGTCCTTGTTTAAAAACAAAACAGAAAACACACACATATGACATTTCAGCTATTATTAATCACTTACTCAAAGGCAGATCTAAACAGATGAGTTTTTAGCTTTGATTTAAAGGAACTCAGTGTTTCAGCAGCTTCGCAGTAGTCTGGAAGTTTGTTCCAAATTAGAGGAGCATAGAAACTGAAAGCGGCTTCTCCATGTTTGGTTCTAATTCTAGGGATGATTTGTAGACTAGAGTTAGAAGACCTGAGTGGTCTGGGGGGTTGGTATAGTGACAACAGATCTTCAACATATTTTGGTGCTAAGCCATTCAATCATTTATAAACTAGTAACAGTATTTTGAAGTCTATTCTCTGAGCTACAGGGAGCCAGTGTAAGGACTTTAGAACTGTGGTGATGTGCTCTACTTGTGTGTGTGTGTGTGTGTGTGTGTGTTGTCCTGGGACTGATGACTTGTCCCACTCTTGCCCAACGACCGCTGGATATAGGCACCAGCTTCCTCATAACACAGCAAGGACAAGCAGGTATAGTCAATGGATGGATGATATTCATTCCCAGAATTTAAAGTTTTGGGGTACGTTTCTCTCTCTAAAGGTCATTGTGAATAACTAGAGCTTAAATACAGTTTTGCAAACTTGATGTTTTGCAGAATTTTTCAAACTGGCAAAGCATATAGCAGCCACACAGCTCCTTGGAATGCAGCCAACATAATTACGGTTTGTAGAGCAATAACAGGTATTGAAAGTTAGGTTTCATCAGGGACAGAGCTTCCAATAATTGAAAACAAATGCCTTGAGAACCTGTCCAAATTAGACATCCCTACTTTCAAATTTTTAACATCATTTCTAAACTGATTGGCATAACAGTTCAGAATATAAATATCACCAATAAGAAGAAAAGTTAACATGTTAAGAGTCATGCTACATTGTTTCATTGCAAACCTTGTGTCATACATCTCCAATTCGTGCATCCAAGCTGAGTTGTTGATAAAATAAAGTTCCTTTTTTAATTGTACTTTATTATCTGAATTTGGGGTTTTCTGTGACCTCAACATGACCAGGTAGGGAAACATACATTTGACTTGTGGTCTCATTGTAGAAAATACATGACAGTTTTTGCTGGATGGTACTCACTTTCAGTGAATGACTAAGTTGCATATGAGTGGGGCAGTTGAGGGGTGTGAGTTTGATTGACAAGAGGCATAATGTGGCGCCGGGCGTCCACTTACCCTCCATCTCCCCTTTTCACCTCTCTGTTCAACTTCCTTTGTCCGGATCCCCTTTCTGAGGGTCAGAGTTCATCACTAGGATGCACTCCATTCCTGATAATACATGCATTTACACAGAGTGGGTGTGAGAGTTCTGCCCAGCATTCGACTCTGGCAGGGGTTGTGAAGGCCAGAGAGGTTGACAGCCTCCATCAGTCTTTAAACAACCCCCTAAAACCATCTGTATTGGGCACACACATAAACCTTTCCCCCAGGGGTATTAGTGTCCTCACTTTGCCCTGAAAGAGAGCTGCACTGACCAGTCACACCGATAACAGAAAATGCGACCCTTCTTCGGTCCCGGTCTGCTGCTTCGAACTGATAAGTTTCACACTCTTCCAATGTTTCTAAATGTTTTCTCCTCAAGTTGATACTTGATTTGATTTGACCTTCCATAGTTTCAATGTTTGTAGATTTGACAATTCATTGTGAAATGCTTTTATCAGCTGATGCCAACAGCATCTGTGAGGAGAAAGGGACATACATTTTTAGGTTAATGTGATACTTTTTTGTACATACACTACCGTTCAAAAGTTTGGGGTCACCCAAACAATTTTGTGTTTTCCATGAAAAGTCACACTTATTCACCACCATACGTTGTGAAATGAATAGAAAATAGAGTCAAGACATTGACAAGGTTAGAAATAATGATTTGTATTTGAAATAAGATTTTTTTTTACATCAAACTTTGCTTTCGTCAAAGAATCCTCCATTTGGAGCAATTACAGCATTGCAGACCTTTGGCATTCTAGCTGTTAATTTGTTGAGGTAATCTGGAGAAATTGCACCCCACGCTTCTAGAAGCAGCTCCCACAATTTGGATTGGTTGGATGGGCACTTCTTGCGTACCATACGGTCAAGCTGCTCCCACAACAGCTCAATGGGGTTCAAATCTGGTGACTGCGCTGGCCACTCCATTACCGATAGAATACCAGCTGCCTGCTTCTTCTCTAAATAGTTCTTGCACAATTTGGAGGTGTGTTTTGGGTCATTGTCCTGTTGTAGGATGAAATTGGCTCCAATCAAGCGCTGTCCACTGGGTATGGCATGGCGTTGCAAAATGGAGTGATAGCCTTCCTTATTCAGAATCCCTTTTACCCTGTACAAATCTCCCACCTTACATGCACCAAAGCAACCCCAGACCATCACATTACCTCCACCATGCTTAACAGATGGCGTCAGGCATTCTTCCAGCATCTTTTCAGTTGTTCTGCGTCTCACAAACGTTCTTCTTTGTGATCCAAACACCTCAAACTTGGATTCATCCGTCCACAACACTTTTTTCCAGTCTTCCTCTGTCCAATGTCTGTGTTCTTTTGCCCATCTTAATCTTTTTCTTTTATTGGCCAGTCTCAGATATGGCTTTTTCTTTGCCACTCTGCCCTGAAGCCCAGAATCCCGCAGCCGCCTCTTCACTGTAGATGTTGACACTGGTGTTTTGCGGGTACTATTTAATGAAGATGCCAGTTGGGGACCTGTGAGGCGTCTGTTTCTCAAACTAGAGACTCTAATGTACTTATCATCTTGTTCAGTTCTGCAACGCGGCCTCCCACTTCTTTTTCTACTCTGGTTAGAGCCTGTTTGTGCTGTCCTCTGAAGGGAGTAGTACACACCGTTGTAGGAAATCTTCAATTTCTTAGCAATTTCTCGCATGGAATAGCCTTCATTTCTAAAAACAAGAATAGACTGTCGAGTTTCAGATGAAAGTTCTCTTTTTCTGGCCATTTTGAGCGTTTAATTGACCCCACAAATGTGATGCTCCAGAAACTCAATCTGCTCAAAGGAAGGTCAGTTTTGTAGCTTCTGTACCAAGCTAAACTGTTTTCAGATGTGTGAACATGATTGCACAAGGGTTTTCTAATCATCAATTAGCCTTCTGAGCCAATGAGCAAACACATTGTACCATTAGAACACTGGAGTGATAGTTGCTGGAAATGGGCCTCTATACACCTATGTAGATATTGCACCAAAAACCAGACATTTGCAGCTAGAATAGTCATTTACCACATTAGCAATGTATAGAGTGTGTTTCTTAAAAGTTAAGACTAGTTTAAAGTTATCTTCATTGAAAAGTACAGTGCTTTTCCTTCAAAAATAAGGACATTTCAATGTGACCCCAAACTTTTGAACGGTAGTGTATGTATCTATTTCTTATTAGTTGATCTTATAAGATAATAATAATAATAATAATAAAATAATAATAATAATAATAAAAAAAAAAAAAATAATAATAATAATAATAATAATAATAGATGTTATTAATCAGAAAATGAAAGTGTTACTCAGAAGAGTCCAACAAAAGTTGGCCTGTATTTTTTTGGTCACTGACAACACACCCACTCATGATACAAATCTATTCATCCACTCATTATCTAAACCTACTTACAGTGGCTTGCAAAAGTATTCGGCCCCCTTGAACTTTTCCACATTTTGTCACATTACAGCCACAAACATGAATCAATTTTATTGGAATTCCACGTGAAAGACCAATAGAAAGTGGTGTACACGTGAGAAGTGGAACGAAAATCATACATGATTCCATTTTTTACAAATAAATAACTGAAAAGTGGGGTGTGTGTAATTATTCAGCCCCCTTTGGTCTGAGTGCAGTCAGTTGCCCATAGACATTGCCTGATGAGTGCTAATGACTAAATAGAGTGCACCTGTGTGTAATCTAATGTCAGTACAAATACAGCTGCCCTGTGACGGCCTCAGAGGTTGTCTAAGAGAATGTTGGGAGCAACAACACCATGAAGTCCAAAGAACACACCAGACAGGTCAGGGATAAAGTTATTGAGAAATTTAAAGCAGGCTTAGGCTACAAAAAGATTTCCCAAGCCTTGTTCACACTGTTCAAGCGATCATTCAGAAATGGAAGGAGTATGGCACAACTATAAACCTACCAAGACAAGGCCGTCCACCTAAACTCACAGGCCGAACAAAGAGAGCGCTGATCAGAAATGCAGCCAAGAGGCCCATGGTGACTCTGGACGAGCTGCAGAGATCTACAGCTCAAGTGGGGGGATCTGTCCATAGGACAACTATTTGTGGTGCACTGCACAAAGTTGGCCTTTATGGAAGAGTGGCAAGAAGAAAGCCATTGTTAAAGGAGAACCATAAGAAGTCCCGTTTGCAGTTTGCCACAAGCCATGTGGGGGACACAGCAAACATGTGGAAGAAGGTGCCATGGTCAGATGAGACCAAAATGGAACTTTTTGGCCAAAATGCAAAACGCTATGTGTGGCGTAAAACTAACACTGCACATCACTCTGAACACACCATCCCCACTGTCAAATATGGTGGTGGCAGCATCATGCTCTGGGGGTGCTTCTCTTCATCAGGGACAGGGAAGCTGGTCAGAGTTGATGGGAAGATGGATGGAGCCAAATACAGGGCAATCTTGGAAGAAAACCTCTTGGAGTCTGCAAAAGACTTGAGACTGGGGCGGAGGTTCACCTTCCAGCAGGACAACGACCCTAAACATAAAGCCAGGGTAACAATGGAATGGTTTAGAACAAAACATATCCTTGTGTTAGATTGGCCAAGTCCAAGTCCAGATCTAAATCCAATCGAGAATCTGTGGCAATATCTGAAAACTGCTGTTTACAAACGCTGTCCATCTAATCTGACTGAGCTGGAGCTGTTTTGCAAAGAAGAATGGGCAAGAATTTCAGTCTCTAGATGTGTAAAGCTGGTAGAGACATACCCTAAAAGACTGGCAGCTGTAATTGCAGCAAAAGGTGGTTCTGCAAAGTATTGACTCAGGGGGATGAATAATTACGCACACCCCACTTTTCAGTTATTTATTTGCTAAAAATGTTTGGAATCACGTATGATTTTCGTTCCACTTCTCACGTGTACACCATTTAATATTGGTCTTTCACGTGGAATTCCAATAAAATTGTTTCAAGTTTGTGGCTGTAATGTGACAAAATGTGGAAAAGTTAAAGGGGGCCGAATACTTTTGCAAGCCACTGCATCCTTAAAGGGTCACTGGGGGGCTGGTGCCTATCTCCGGCAGTCATAGGGCAAGAGCCAGGGTACATCCAGGACAGGTCACCAGTCCATAGCGGTCATGTCAAAAATCTTATTTCTTAAAACTAAGGGAACAGGAAGCATTAGTTCAAAGGATGGGATATAGAAACTGGCAATTAATGGAAGTAAAGTGATTTTTTTTGCATCTCAGAAACAACAATATATGGTTTCACTCAATAGTGTGGTTTTGTTGTCTCTGAATGGTAAAAGAAGATACATTAAATGTCTCGTTCACTGAGAAACCATGTAAAAGTTTCTTCAAACCACATTAATTGAATTAACTGAATTGCACTGCTCGGGGTGGCTGCATGTTGGAGTGGCTCTGTTGGCTACATATTAAGTTTTGTTTTTTTGTACATTGGTTCCTCTTTTTTCTTAAAGAAGATTGCATTTTTTTACCTGTATACTTTCTAATTTTTGGTGCTGTGAAGCTGGAAGGATTTTTGCTGTTAATTTTTCTCTTTTAGACAATTTGTTATGATGCGTAACCATGGCAACAATGTGGTTTACAGCCGGGAGCAGCTGATTAACATCGCAAAAGCTGAAATAATACCTCAACTGAAGCCACAAATCCCTAATGAGTTGATAAGGAGGAGACGTGGATGCAGAGCAGAAGCGAAAAGGAGACAGAGAAAGAGAAAGAGGAAGTTCAAGCCATCTCTTCCATCGATCATAATGGGCAAAGTAAGATCACTGGCTTACAAGATGGATGAACTCCAAGCCCTTACAAGGACTCAGCCAGAGTACCGTGAATGCAGTGTTTACTGAGACGTGGCTGCTGGATCATATCCCTGACTCCAACATCTCTCTGCCAGGCTTCCTGACTGTACGAGCAGACAGAGATCTGAAAACGAGCAGGAAAAGGAAAGGTGGTGGAGTAGCAGTGCTTGTCAACAACAGATGGTGTCATCCAGGACATGTTACTTTGAAGTGTTGTCTCTGCAGCCCAGATGTTGAACTCTTGGCAGTGAGTTTTCGTCCATATTATTTACCAAGAGAGTTCACCAGTGTAATTTTGGCAGTTGTTTACATTCCACCTTCAGCCGTTGCCGACACTGCATGTGATGTCATCAGTTCCGTTGTTGCTAAGCTACAGACACAGCACCCCAATGCATTTGTGGCAATATCTGGTGATTTTAATCATGCCTCGCTCTCTACTACACTTCCAACATTTCAACAGTTTGTCAGCTGCACCTGCACCTGCACCACAAGAGAAAACAAGACCATGGATTTGTTTTATGCAAATGTAAAGGATGCATACATTTCCAAACCAAGACCTCCTCTGGGAAAATCGGATCACAATCTTGTTTTTCTCTGTTCAGAATATAAACCACTTGTTCAGAAGCAACCTGTGACAAAACGAACTGTGAGAAAACCGTCACAGGAAGCTGAAGAAGCCCTGCAGGGTTGTTTTGCAACCACAGACTGGATGACTCTTTGCTGAGCACATGGTGAGGACATCAATGCCATGACTGAGTGTGTGACTGACTATATAAACTTATGTGTGGACAACATCATCCCCACCAGAAAAGTGAGATGCTTCCCTAATAACAAACCCTGGATCACCAGTGACCTGAAGGAACTGCTAAACTAGAAAAAAAGAGCCTTCAAGGAGGGAGACAGGGAATTACTGAGGAGTATACAGAAGCAACTTAAGGTCAAGATCGGAGACAGCAAAGAGGCATACAGGAAAAAGCTGGAGAACAAACTACAGAGGAACAATATCAGAGATGTCTGGTCAGGAATGAGAAAGATCACAGGTTTTAAGGACAGGAAAGATTGGATAGATGGAACTCTGGACAGAGCCAATGAACTGAACACATTCTTCAACAGGTTCAGTTCAGGAACTAGCTCAGCATCCTCCTCTCCTGTTCCCAGCCAAACAGACATCACACTCTCCTCTGATCAACAGCTTTCCTGTTACACCTTGGATGTTTCATCCTTCACCTCAGCCATGGACTCTTCTGATTCCACAAGTTTGACTTCAACCAAGTCAGGAAATGCTGCTACCCCCTTTGCCTCCCCCTCCCGCTTGTCTGTCTCCAAAAGTCAGGTGAAGAGGCAGCTGGAGAAACTGAACCGGAACAAGGCTGCAGGTCCAGATGGTGTCAGCCCCAGAGTCCTGAAGGCCTGTGCAGAGCAGCTCTGTGGGATTCTGCAGCACCTCTTCAACCTTAGCCTAACTCAGGAGAAGGTTCCAGTGTTGTGGTAGACATCCTGCCTTGTTCCAGTACCAAAGAGAACTCACCCATCAGCCATCAATGACTATAGACCTGTTGCCCTGACATCCCACATCATGAAGGTCCTGGAGAGACTCCTTTTGGCACCCCTGAGTAAGCAAACAGGAACGTATAAGGACCCACTGCAGTTTGCTTATCGCTGTGGAGTTGGAGTTGAAGATGCCATCATCCACCTGCTTCAACCAACCCACTGTCATCTGGACAAAGCAGGCAGCACTGTGAGGATCATGTTCTTTGATGTCTCCAGTCCATTTAACACAATTCAGCCTGATTTGCTTTGTCAGAAACTCCTGAAGACACAGGTGGAGCCCTCAACAATCATCTGGATCAATGACTACCTGACCAACAGACCACAATTTGTGAGACTGAAGAATTGTGTGTCAAACCAGGTGGTCAGCAGCACAGGAGCACCACAGGGGACTCTGTACACCTCAGACTTCCAGTACAAATCAGAGACCTGTCATCTGCAGAAATACTCAGATGACTCTGCAATTGTCGGGTGCATCAGAGATGGACAAGAAGCTGAATACAGAGAGCTGGTGGACCGCTTTGTGACATGGTTTGGAAACAATCGTCTCACCTTGAATGTGAACAAAACAAAGGAGATTATTGTAGATTTCAGAAGAAACAGGGATAAGTCAAAAACTGTTTCCATCATGGGAGAAGAAGTGGAGGTGGTTGAGGAGTATAAATACCTCGGAGTTCACCTTGACAACAGACTGGACTGGAGGCGCAACAGTGAAACCATCTACAAGAAGGGACAGAGCAGACTGCACTTCTTGAGGAAGCTTAGGTCCTTCAAGGTTTGCAGCAAGATCCTGCAGTTCTTCTACAAGTCTGTTGTGGAGAGTGTAATCTCTTCAGCCGTCATCTGTTGGGGTAGCAGCATCAGAGCCAGGGATTTACATAGGCTAAACAACCTGATAAATAAGGCTGGTTCTGTTCTTGGGACAACTGTGGAACATCTGGAGATGATGATGCAAAGAAGGATTCTTCACAAAATCAAAACAATGATGGACAACCCTGAGCATCCTCTTCATGAGACAGTCATACAACAACAGAGCGTCTTCAGTAGGAGGCTTCTTCAGTTTCGCTGCAATACAGACCGCTACAGGAAATCCTTCCTGCCCACAGCCATCATCATCTACAACAACTCCTTAAAGAATTAATTACATGAGCTATACCAACACTTAATTTCCCTCTGTGATCAATAAAGTATTTTTGAATTTGAATTGAATTGAATTAGCCGCAGAAAGGAAATAAACAGAAAAATGTTAGAGTGAGTAAGAAGAAGCCAGTGCCATCACAAAGAAAATTAGTATTCGTGGCCTACCAGAAGGGAAGGCTGTGTTGATTTTGCAGCCAGGAGAGTGCAGAGCCTGTCTTTGCTAGTTGAAGCTAACACTTAGAAACTCCACAGCATGGCAGAACAAGGAACATGGGTTGTGTTATTTGTGGAGATAACAAATCACAGTTGCTTTTTTTTACCCAAGATAGACCTGGGAAGAAATGGTTGGAAGTTGTCTTTGGAACACCCTCAGCAAAGTATAACGCTAAGTTATTCCTGATAGTTTAAATGAAGGCAACTGGACTTTTCTTGTTGTCTTGAAAACATTTGGTCTCTTATCCAAGAGGCTTCTTCAGTTCTGAAAACTAGATTGGTAGTATCAGATTTAACAATCTAACGAGGCTATCAGAGTTGCGTAAGCTTCTAAGCACTAAGCAGTCTTGGTGATCGT
Source organism: Valencia hispanica (assembly GCA_963556495.2). Classification (NCBI taxonomy): domain Eukaryota; kingdom Metazoa; phylum Chordata; class Actinopteri; order Cyprinodontiformes; family Valenciidae; genus Valencia; species Valencia hispanica. The sequence continues at coordinate 7,377,925 of OY747710.1, forward strand.
TGACGCTGGAGCCGTTAAAGGTGAAACGACCCTGGTTATAAAACTATGCGCTGTTTTGGTCACAAAGGACGCCGGACAGACCTGGAAGGCCCAAACGTGTTGTGAGGGTCTGCTGGGAACGTCTGGCAGAGTCTCCTGTCAGAAGGAGCTTTAACTCACACCTCCGGCAGAACTTTGAACACGTCCCGGGGGAGGCGGGGGACATTGAGTCCGAGTGGACCATGTTCCGCACCTCCATTGTCGAGGCGGCTGACTGAAGCTGTGGCCGCAAGGCGGTCGGTGCCTGTCACGACGGCAACCCCCGAACCCACTGGTGGACACCAGCGGTAAGGGATGCTGTCAGGCTGAAGTAGGAGTCCTATCGGGTCTTTTTGGCTTGTTGGACCCCTGAAGCAGCTGAGAGGTACCGGCAGGCCAAGCGGGATGCGGCTCGGATGGTCGCTGAGGCAAAAACTCGAGCATGGGAGGGGTTTGGAGAGGCCATGGAAAACGACTTCCGTACGGCTTCGAAGCGATTCTTGTCCACCACCCGGCGTCTCGGGGGGGGGGGGGTCTGCCACCAACACTGTTTACAGTAGGGATGGTGTGCTGCTAACCTCGACGCGGGACGTTTTGGGTTGGTGGATGGAATACTTCGAAGACCTCCTCAATCCCACCAGCACGCCATCCAATCTGGAAGCAGGGTTTGGGGACTTGGGGTCGGGCTCTCCAATCTCTGGTGCTGAAGTCACAGAGGTCGTTAAAAAGCTCCTCGGTGTGGGGTCTCTGGTGATTAAGGATATATTCTTGGGCTGAGGTTATCATTACTAGAGCTTGATTAATCGGTACCATGAGTTTTTCCTATAACATTGTTGTTGTATTTTTATATCTATTTTTGTGTGATGTGGTTGTGTAATTCTTAGTTCACAATGTTTGGTTTGTTTTATCGATGTTCCTTTTTCATGTTTTGTTTTGTTTTTCCCCCTCTCTCTGCCGTCCTGTGGGTATGGAGGCAGACTTCAATGTTTTCCTGTGTTTTCTTTGTTCCCCTTCCTCTCTTTGTATTTTCAACTCACCCTCTCTCTTGACTTTTTGTTTCCTACCTCTCTTCTTCATCTTCCTTCTTTCTTCTCCTTAATTTTCCGTCTCCGTGTCCATAACATCAGGAAATAAAAACCCCAACAATTCATAATAAAGATTTTTCACACATATATCAAGTGGAGTACTATAGCAAAAGCTGTACTGCTCCGCTTGTGAAAGTAAATCTCTAGGGCTTCTACTTGGTACTCAGACACCAATTCTGAGCTCCACACTGCCAAACAGGACACGTAAAAAAAAAAAAAAAAAAGCTCCTCGGTGGCAAGGCTCTGGGGGTGGATGAGATTCGACCGGAGTTCCTCAAGGCTCTGGATGTTGTGGGGCTGTGTTGGTTAACGCGGCTTTGCAATATTGCGTGGACATCGGGGGCAGTTCCCTTGGATTGGCAGACCGGGGTGGTGGTCCCCCTGTTTAAAAAGGGGGACCACAGAGTGTGTTCCAACTACAGGGGGATCATCGCAGCATGCACTGAGTCGGAAAAAAATTCCCACAAAAGACGCGCAGCAGCTGCTGGTGTGTTATAATTACTGCCCCTGGGACTCAGCCGGAGTTGTCTGAGGTGGGGAGGGGTAGGGGAGCTCTGCAGGGGCGAGGCTCTCAGCTGAGTACGTAAGGTCGGAGGAGGAGATGGGTGGAAAAGGCGGGGATAGGTGGGAGCAGGCGTTTCAGCAACCCCGAGAACTACCAGCAGAGACTCAAAGAAGACTCTAACATTAGTGAATGGGTCAGAGCAAGACTTCAGGCACGTTTTTAATGAGGGAAAGACATTTTCTCAGGATATTAAGCTTAAGTAAGTCCATTTTGCATAATATCCCCCCTTTAACATTCCCATAAAACCACAATTATTTACAATTTGTTATTTATAGAAACTATGTGCAGTTCTAATATTTCTAATCCCTTTCAAATAACCTCCACAGTTCATATTTACTATTTACTGGGCTACCATTCAAAATTATGCAAAGTATTTTTAGAAACCTAAAATGCACATATGTCTGGCTTTTGAAGTAGGTATCAACTTTTGATACTGTTGGAAATCTGAAAGTGTTTCTGTGGAAACGTTTGTGGCTGGAATGAGTATGACAGTTTTGTAACACAGGTTCATAAGGTCATTTTAAGGGAAAGTCATTGCCAAAATGTATATACATTTCATGTTGATAAAATATTAACTGAAAAAATCCATTCATAGAATGTTGCTGCTAAGTGAAATTTATGCGCTAGCGATTACCCATAATTTGTAACAACACGAAACAAAAACATGTTGGGTTCTTTGTTTTTTTTTTGTTTTTTTTTTTTACAGCTTCATGCATATTTTCCCACACTTAGGAAAGTCCCAGCAACAAATACTGGTTTACCCTTTAGAGAAAATCCCTCCACAAATTCTGCTGAAGGGGAAACCAAATGTCTACAGAATAAAACAAACCCCCCCAAATACTTGAAGCTCAGGGCTTACATTTATGTTCAGACGCATAACTGTAGTTGCAACATTGTTTTTCCAAAACTAGAAAGTTGTGTAATGTTTAAATTAAAAACAAGAATCAGTCAATTAAACCCAGCTGCTTGTTGGAGTTTTTAAAAGTCTGTCTACTTGTGTTAAATGTGTTGCGAAAAGTAGCCACATAAAAATAGAAACCTTCAACTAGTTTGAAAAGATAAAAATAAGTGACATTTTTATGTCAGAACTGAGGTGACAGAGCATTGAGAAACTTGGCAGCACGTTTACCTGTAAAATTGGCCACATTTGCAAATTAGAGTAGCCCAGACCACTAAATTTCTAAAATCAAAATTAAACCCGTTGCTTTTCACCAGCCTTTGCTCCTATTTGAGCCGGATATACCAGCTGTTATTGTACAGTACAGTGGGCCTGGCCCCACCAGGTGTCGCTGTGGAGCTCTATGCACTGCATGCTTAAAATAATTAGTAGAATAGGATCGTTCTTTATAGAGTAATATTATTTATCGTCTGAGTCTGTTACCAAGAAGATTATGTTATAAACATTTGTGTATAAGTCTTTGCCAGAATATTTAGTCCACTAAGCTGAACCTCTTGAAGCAGCGATTGGGGCCGGGATCTAAACCTTTGTTTAAAGGATGAACATCTGAAATCACAGTACCCATGCCCAACGTGCGCTCAGTAGACAGCCGAGGGGCACAAATGCCACGGCCCCAAGCTGAGATTCTACTACCTTCCTCGATAAAGAAAGGCAGCAATCCGCCATCTGGCGTGCAGTCTGAAATGTATTAGAAGAAGTAGAGATCCCGCTATCCCACTATCACCTGTTAGCAGTGTTGGTAAGAAAGCTGTTCTTTTATCAGTAATGGGGTAATCTAACTCATTTCTGTTTCCGCCATTACAACGGTGTTACTGAGCGTTATATGCGGTGCATTACTATGAATTGATAGAATAAACTGCATACTCCGAACGTACTGCAAGGAGCTGATCTACGCGCCGCCTATGCGTAATGGACGGTTAAGTGCCACTTCAGGCATAGTTTTGAAAACAGAGAACATTTCTCCAATTGTAGTGGTCAGAATTCTGCAAGACTCTCTGAACGAGGACTTTTCTGCTTCAGCGGTAGGAAATCCCCCTGCATGCCCTCCTTTTGCATTAATAGTTGGGCTGTAGCAATCTGTCACCACCAGTCTGTGTCCGGTGCAGTCACAGATGCGCTCCATGCTTCCTTAACTCTTCAGTGCGCTGTCAGCTTGCAGGTAGCGAGATACATTGGGTATGGAGTCCAGGTCTGAGATGACGCTCAGATGCTCTCATGGGAATCTTTTTTTGATTGATATAGTTACCTGTATTCTGTGCGTAAAGTTGAAAATGTCTGTGTATTTGCCCCAAGTGGCCAGAGGTGTGAATACTAATTGGTTAAATTGACAGACGGCCTTGAGATTTTTTCCATCACCTTTTTTTTTTTTTTTTAATGGTCAAATATGGGAAATATTTGGTTAATGCAACCCCTGGACTACAGAGTTAAACAGATCTTATATTGTTTAACTGTTTAGTTTTGTTGTGAAAAAAATATTTGGAATTACAGGTTGTTTACTTGACTAGTTGTCTTAGGTTATGACTCTTTGATTTAAGTTGCTATAGAGTTAAACACACTTTGTATTGTTTAACTGTTTACTTTTGTTTCAAAGGTAGTACCGGTACTTGAAGTGTAGGATTAACATCTTGCTGTCTGTTGATGTGCAATGCAGAAAGTTATGTACAAGTAGGCTACCTGGTTTTTCAACTCACTTCAACTGACTTCTGAAAACTGCTCAGTAAATCTCATTTCTTTGATATATAGCAACTGTTTTTTTGTTTTTGTTTTTACAGTAATGCAGACATTTACTTTCTCTGGTAACTAGTCACTTTTATTATAGAGTAATTCAGTTACTAACTTAGTTACTTTTTGGAACAATTAGTAACTATAACTAATCACTTTTTTAAATTAACGTTCTTAACATTAGCTGTTAGCCATTAAATCCCAGCTGCTGTAAAATATGTTTGATGAACTGTTGCTAAAATGTCTGTGGTTTGGTTTTTAAAGCAAAATGGGAGCAGTTCAAACACCACTTGCATGCCTAGTAGTTTGGGTATTTCTGAAGGTGATATTGAAGGAGCTAGATGGACAAATACGAGCAACACACTAGTGGAAATTCAAAGGAGAGGAGATACATTTTCAATCGACAGAGATGATGCAAAAATGAAATAACAGAATGAATGCCTCAGTTTATCACTCTGGATGACACTACGCCCCTCTAGCAATATTCTAACTAGGTAAAAAAAATTCAAATGCAAGGGCTGTTTTTTTATGTAACTGCTATTGGCTTTATGATCATACATCTGTTAGCTAGATGTCAATGCTTAGCCTAAAGGTTCCTTATTTGATGAAACACAGGGTGCTCTGCATGCCCCGGAGTTTCATGGATATCATTCTCAATAGCACAGAAGCAGACAATAAAGGTCATGTTGAACAGATACACATGCAATCACAGTTGTATTTATTACCTTTATGATGAAATGTTTAATCCAACACGTCAAGCATTTTTTATCAACACTGACCTGTCTCAGTATGATTTTACTTTGCTGGATTCAAAAGTAGACACAGGTCAAATAAAATAGGCAGAATGTTCTATGATACATCCCTACATTGTTTATGGTCCTTTATATGAGATGCCAGAGAATGCTAGTTCTAGATTACCTGAATTTTCTTTGGCTACATGGAGCGAAGGGTAAAAGATCTAAAGGTAATTGGCTTTTTGTTTTGTGTTGTGGATGCCTTTTTTACACCAATGGAAATTTACTTGTTGGCTAGATTGGACACATTTTAACTTCTTTATTGATTTATGCAAATAGTTCCTGTTTACCTAAATCCAATTGAAATTAAATTGAAATGTAAACTCTTTCAGGCATGCACTTTATGAACAGATAGCCTATCTCACCAGCTAGTACCAGCTTGGTATGTTTGTGTTTCTCTATTTGTAGCATGTTATCATTTTAGTATTACTTTGGATATATGTTGAGTTTCAGTTTTAAATAAAAGCAATTCCTTACATTTTTAAATATTTTGTGTAAAAATCAAGAAACCCATGGTGTTTTTAATAATAGCTCTCATAACCCTCTGAATCTCATGCAAGTTCATATTTATTTATTTATTAATTTGACATTTTTACATACTAAAAAAGTACCAGCCATATTCCAAATGTGTAATAAAATGTGATGGAAGGCCACCAAAAACCCTCAATGGGGTTTAACAGGCGGCAGTCTCCAGATTTCATAAATGTACAATTTAAATTAAAACATACAAAATTATATTTGTTGTAAACAAAAGTACTAACAATAAATTCATTGTCAACCAAAAAAGTTTACCAATGTACAAAAAGGAGCTTAGAAATGGATCCCATAAGGAACATTGTAATCACTCAGAAGCAGAGATCTCATAGCTTTTCTAAGATGAATTGGTGACAGCCCTGTGAGAAAAGTTGGCAGATTGTTCCATATTTTGGGTCATCTGTATAACAGACTAAATTGAGACAGACTAGGGCGAGCAAATGGTGCTCTAATTTGACTGCTTTTACGAGTTGAAAACCTGTGAATTTCATTTTTGAAGGAGAAAATATCAGAAAACTGTGGCAATACTTTCTTAACAGACCTATAAACAAGTTAAGCAGTTTGGAAGTGATTAACTTGATAAACACTCATCGCACCTGCTTTATGGGTACCAACCCCAAGTTGCAGTAATGAATATATTGATATTTTAATTCATAATAAAACATAATCGCAACCTTTGTCTTAATCAGAGGCATGATTTTCCCAAAATACCCACGGCTTTCGCTATCTTTGTACTTATGAAACTAAGGTGCGGCTTCCAGGGTAGTGAATCATCCACCAAAACACCAAGGAAACAAATTGAACTTACATTTCTAATGGAGATGTCATCAGTTTGAATTTCCATAGACAGGTCAAGAACCTCCGCACAACCTACAAATATCTAACAAAGGCTTAATCTTAAGACAAATCTACAAGTCGGACCACATCCTTGATCTTTACCTGACAATGTGTTTCAGAAAATTAAGAGTAAACTTTCTAAGGATCAACACAAACAGGAATACTATCCCTCTATTTATATATTATTATTTTTTATATCTGTCTTTACATGCACCTACTCACACTCACGTGCATTCATCATCAAGACATGAACTAGTGGCGCCTCTCAGCTAAAACCTGAGTGACACACATCCGGAACTTTAAGTATAACCTTCCCTTTTACCTTTGTGTCTTCATCTTGTTATTAACATTCTGCGGTTGGACAGTGCTGTGTGCATTGTCTGAGCTCACTGTGACAGTTTGATGAGCCATTAGTCGGTATAATTTATCTGTGTTCACTCTGCCTGCAGACTCACTGTCTGCAGTGGGACGGCATGCCTTTTTTCCTGACTGTTTGGGTTTGTCAGACACACACTTGCATATGTAGAAACATAGTCAGATGCGGCTGACGTAAAAAGGAGTAGGGTCTGTTGTTAAGAATGACATCATGAACTGCAGACTTACCAAGCATATAAAGTTCTGAATTTATTCAAGGTGATGAGTGGTCAGGTAAATAAAGCATGTGTCATCTTCAGTCCCAGTTTCCGGTATAGACTTTTATAGATTTATGCTTTTCAGAATATTATTTTTTGTTTATTCTACATTTAGTTCTGGGGAATCAAACTGGTGCTGCCAAAACCACTGTGTTTATGTATTTTTAGTAAAAACAAAGAGAAGAAATTGTAAAAAAAAAAAAAAAAGAAATTATTATAGATAAGTTTAGAGCACATTTTTCATACAATAAGCGAATACTGAAACATAAATAATACTAAAAAACCTGGAAGCAGTGGTAGGAAACAATTTCTGTTTCATATGAAAGGCTACGTGCCATAGTGACATTTAATCTGAAAAATTAACTAAAATTACTGTTAACAGAATTTCACCATCTATAATTGTGCTGATGGGTGTGGGAAGACACCTGAGGAGACACCTGTTAGTTTCACATAAATCAAAGCTCGGAATATTCATTGTTGTCACGGTTAGATAGCGGTTTGGAGCAACAGAGAAAATATTTTACAAATTATATATAATAAAAATGTATATCTCACATGTTGATTCTGATCAATTATAACCTTTTTAATTTGAGTCTATATCTTCAATAGGTGTTAAAGAAGTATATAATTGCATGTTTGACCGGACCAGAACCTCTCGCCATAAGAACTGTTTTTTCCCCTCTGCTGTTGGACTTATGAACAATAACCCTAAGACTGTTCCCACCACCCGCTCAGTTACATGACCCATATTGTGGTTTTTTGCACCTGTCTGATTTGCACCGATCGTTACCTGCACTCATGTATATAACAATCTGTTTAGCATATTATATTTTTATTTAAGTGTTTGTCTGTTTGTTCTTGTATGTTTGCACAAAGTACCGCAGCAATTTCCTAATGTTGTAAACCTACCCAACATTTGGCAATAAATCCCTTTCTGATTCTGATTCTGATAATTGCATGTTTGATGGTTTAGAAATTATGGTCAAACATTTTTTAAATCATTTAAATACTAAAGTACACAGATTAGAACATTAGGCAGGTTGTAATATCTCATAGTGTTAGAAAAGACTCTTTGGGATCCATAAAACAGATATCTTCTAACCCTATGCATAAATCTCCACATTCTTCTTGTCTTTGATCCCGATATGGTGACTGGAGTTTTAGACTTGGTCCTGGCTGGCATTTGAATCACAAAAGATTCTAGACTTGTCTCAGACTCTTGCTCTAAAAAGTTAAGACTCGACTTAGACTTGTGGTCTGGGATTCAAGTCTCTAAATATGTTTATCCTGTATAATCTGGAGCAAGACTGGTATATAAAATGACAATATGCATTGCCATATTCTCTGTGGACTGTGGGTTATTAATTTCAATTCAATTCAGTTTATTTATATAGCGCCAATTCACAACAGATGTCATCTCAAGGCACTTAAGAAGTCATTTCAATACATTTATACAAACATTCCAATCAGTTAAAAAGTTTCCTATTTAAGGAATCCCACCAGATTGCGTCAGTCATTGGCGTGAGGTTGGGCCCCGTTGATGCAGACTTTCCAACCACAGCAATCCTTCAGCAATCCCTCATACTGAGCAAGCATGTAGCGACGGTGGAGAGGAAAAACTCCCCTTTAACAGGAAGAAACCTCCAACAGAACCAGGCTCAGTAGGAGCGGCCATCTGCCACGACCGTCTGGGGGTTTGAGAAGATAGAGCAGAAACACAGAAGGAACAGAAGATCTGATATAAGAGAACTTTCTATGTTACAGAGAGTAAAACGTTGATAACAGGACACAGTGGATGTTCAGTTACTGGGAGCATCATCCCAGTCGATGCCCCCCGTCCAACAGGGCATTGCAGCCAAGCAGGATACCAGACCAGGTATATCTTCTATGGGGAGAAAAACACTGAGAGAAAACAAAGTTAACAGTCGAAATAGCAGAATGTACTGTAATACAACTGGAGAGTCGTAGGAGAAAAGGAAGTAGCAGAGTGAAGGAAATTGGTCAGTTTGTCCTCCAGCAGTCTAAGCCTATAGCAGTATAACTACAGAGATAGCTCAGGATGACCTAAGCCACTCTAACTATAAGCTTTATCAAAAAGGAAAGCTTTAAGCCTGGCCTTAAAAGTAAACAGAGTTTCTGCCTCACGGACTAAAGCTGGGAGCTGGTTCCACAGGAGAGGAGCCTGATAACTAAAAGATCTGCCTCCCATTCTACTTTTAGAAATCCTAGGAACTACAAGTAAACCTGCAGTCTGAGAGCGAAGGGCTCTGTTAGGAACATTTGGAACAATTAGATCTCTGATGTATGATGGAGCTTGATTATTAAGGGCTTTGTATGTAAGAAGAAGGATCTCAAATTCTATTCTGGATTTAACAGGGAGCCAATGAAGGGAAGCTAAAACAGGAGAAATGTGATCTCTCTTTTTAATATTCATCAGAACTCTTGCTGCCGCATTTTGGATCAACTGAAGGCTTTTAATGGCATTTTGTGGACTACCTGATAGTAAAGAATTACAGTAATAAGTAATAAGTTTGTTAATAGCTTTGTTCATGTTAGCTCTTCTGAAGCTCAGTAATATAGACACACTGCAAGTCTCTCAAACAGAACATTTTATAAAATGACTGAGTTGCTTTGTAAGAAAATAAACCTAAATTACCTGGCAAAATGACCAGAACCTACTTCGACACCACCGACATCCAGCAAAAAAGAAACTTTTAACCATTTCATTGGATTGTAGTGGCCTAGACCAGTGGTTTCCAAACTTAGGATTTTCAAGTTGAAAGCAATAACAGGCCATAACAATGGTTTTGTTTTTATTAAAAACAAATGCATATTACAGGTGTTTTAATATTCTCATTAATAAATTAAAGCACTTGCTGTATTTAGAGGCCAAAAAAAGAAATTATAATACTGCTACCTATATATATTATTCAATTGAATCCTTGATATTTCAGGGCAACACAATTCATTTATCTTCTAAAATTCTTTTAGTGCAACCAGAACACCAACATAATCACTAAACAAACACATATGTATCGTTGCAATGTTTGAGGTGGAGTTCCATTATGAAGCAACAGTTCCTGGTTTGAGAGGATGTAAATGAGGGATGAGTCACCAGACGGAGCCAGAAAGAAAGATAAGAAACATATAGTGTCAATATTAGTTACATTCAGGATTAGGACTAACCTTGGTGAAAAGGGTTAATGAGTGCTAACACAACACAAGTTCATAATAATTACATACCTGTTACGCATGTAATATCAATGGCATTTTGCCTCTTTGTGATTTTAACTTATAGTTCTAGTGGTATTCAGTTTGTTGCTCAACACCTGAACATGCAAGAAGAGAAAAGCAGGAATACTAAAGTGAGAGGCGAGGGGGGGGCGGCCTTTTTCTGGGTGGAGGGCAAACTTCCACCTCGATAAGAAAGGTGAGAGGTAAACATTTACTTAATTCCTATCACTGCTTGTCCAAGTCCATCTTTCACTGCAGAAACTATGCAAACAGAAGGTATTCTCCGATAACTCTCTTTCACTTCTTGCTGTTTAAGTTTTAGTATCGTCTGATAGCACGAAGCAGAATCCAGGCATCATAGTTTTGATCTTTTCTCATGGGATAAGCTTCAGTTTTTCTAATTTTACTTTTGGATAGTGTGTCTGCAAAGGTTTTGGATGGTTTGTCTGTTATTTATTGATATGACATAAATCCTATTAGTTTTTCAGGGCACTCTCAAGAAAGATTATTACTCTAAATGAACCTCCACATGGTAAAACACCACACTTTTATGCACTAAGATGTGCAAATACCAATATTCTTCAATATTCAGACAATCAATTTGTGTTATGGTGCTGTATGTGGTAACTTGGTCTACATCCTGTTACATACATTTTTCAAAAAATTTGCTCTGTAGTAAAATGACTGATTCCCTGACCTTCCCACCTACTGTATTGTGGATAATAGATCCACGGTCTGTGGCACTTTTGATCATGCTCTCTGACACAAAGACCTGCTCCTAGTTACAAACTTTTATATCACAAAGGAGAGTTTAAAGCAGTAAACCCACAGAAGAAGCTTTGACCTCAGACAAAAGAAGTAAGGTAATACAAGATGACCCAGTCAGTCTGTTAATGGGTAACTGGATCAGTACATAGTCTAGCCTTCTGCATGGGCTTAATGCAAATTATTAAGCAAAAAGATGCATGAGCAAATACAAATTCTATGTGGTAAAACAAAATGCACTCATACAGTGAAGTTTTCAAATAAATGTTTAGGCTACCTTTTTAAAGGGCAAACTGTTACTTTATAGTTACATTTATTTGTCAGTTACCATCTCTAATAGTAGAGTTTCGTTGTGTCACACTTTGATGTGTCAAGAATATTTAGCATAAACAGTGTTTCTGGAGCTTTTGTTAATACTCTAACCTCTCCAATAATTAATATTACTACAAGTAGCCATTAGCTGACAAACAGTTTAAGGACAAGTGAGGTTTTCTAGGGGATACGAGCTGCCAGGGATGCTCTTAAGGGCTTCTTAAGTGAATAAGGTGAGAGGTGTGTCCGCATTTCCGGCACAAAGTCGAGCTTTATCTTGGTGATCCTTCGTCTTTTTTCAGGCTGGTTGTTGTTTTTGGTGTTCATGGGCATAATTTTAATGTGTTGTTATTGAGAGGGGGGTTGTCAGTTTATGAATCTCATGGTCTCATCTTTGCTTGTCGCAGATGATGCGTTTCTGTTGGCATCTTCAGATAACGACCTTCAGCTTCTTTTGGAACATGGAACAATTCACAGATGAGTGTGAAGCAACCAAAATGAGAGTCAGTTCCTTCAAGTCTTAGGCCATAATTCTCAATTGGAAAAAGATATACTGCTTCCTCTGTGTTAAGAGTCAGTCTCTGTTTTGTTTGCAAATTATCGTAGAACGGAGCAGGATACGGTTAGATTAATTAGGGCTTTTGTCCGTCGTAGTGAACACAAGGGTCACCTTTGGAGAGAGTGAGGAATTCCATAATCTAGGGGTGGGGGTCCAGCTGCAATTCTGCATCAAATAAGTCAGTTGTGGTGGTTGAGGTATCTGTTTCTTGGGCGCCCCCCTGTGGAGCTTTTCCAAACATGTCCCGGTCAAAGAAGACCCCCGGGGCAGACCCAGAACTAACTGGAGAGACTATATCCCCATTCCGACCTCGGCATGCATTGGGAATCCCCAGAACAAGCTAGAGAGTGTCACTGGGCCGTAACACATTCTCTCACAACATTGAGAGATTTTAATCAGGCTTGAATCTCTTTAAGAATGAAAAAGGGATTTGTTGTTTAACCCTACTCCATACTTAAGACAAAAAGAGAACACAAGGAAATTATTGTAACATGCGAAACACAAGAACTGCCTACCAGAAATTCTGCGTTTATGTCAGCATCTTGGGAGCCTCCCTTTCCAATTTTCATCTTGTATTTTAATCAGGTTTGGGGGTAAAAGTCCAGTTTCTCTCATACCACTGATTGTCGGTATTTTCCCAATGATTGATTACAGCCTTCATTGTGCCACAGTAAATCTAAAACAATCTGAAATCATTTAGCTGTCTTATCTGGATTGATACCTCAGCAAAATAATTTCTAATCCTTTGTAGCCCCTCTATGGTTTTGGTGGATTTATATACCAACTGCAATTAAATCAAACATCTTGTGTCTGTGTACTCCGTTTTGTTTACATCATTGGTTAGACAGTTGATAGTGGTACAGTGTCTTGAGTAGGATATAACCTTATTGCTCTGTTATGGCTGATTACATTCATGTATGAACGTGTAAACACTTTTTCTCAACTCGACCTCTAAAACTCAGGATATTGAATTTTATTTTGACCAGTATTTATAATGAGAAAGCACATTTTCTATCAACACACCCAGTAAAAGTGTCAGTAAATTGTTTGCATGTTAAATGAGTCCTGTTTGAGACGCAATAACCTCTCAGTTAGGGATATGAGAAATTATGAACATATTACAGTTTTGTTTGTGGAGTAAGATCTTACTCAAAAAAAAAAAAAAACGTATGTAACCAAAAGGGCTTTAACAGGAAGTGGAGATGATTAGCTAAAGAGAGTTAACAGGAGTTAAGCTGAGTAGAGTTTTACAAGTTAAGTTAGGTTCACAATCAACATTTATGTAAATTACAAACCACAAAAAACCAGTGACAGAAGCAGCTAAAAGGAAGTAAATGGGGAAATCAGTGACCTTCGCATCACCGGAAAACATTTTGTTGGTAAACTGTTTTGTTTTATTATTTAATATGACAATAGTGAGATGACAGCCAGTACAGTTCATCAGATTACTTTAGGACTTTTGTTTTTTAGCTTGGCGGTGTTTTTATTAGCTTTGTGTCTTAACGGACCTGTAGGGTGTTTTACATCGTATTGAGCTTTGGGAGGCCTACAGTCTTTGTCGCCATCTGCTGGTCACATAAGGCAGGTGTAAAAAAAAGAAAAAAAAAATCTATCCCATGAAAAGCGCAGGGTAATGAGATTGTTCTGGTTCTTGTTGCTTTTAGGGGAAGTTTTGTGAAGAGAAAGTGCTAGACATTTTGAATTTGCTTCATTTTTTTAGTCTTGGGTTATACTTGCATTAACTTTTTTTCAAAACACTCTCTTGCCAACACATTGTTCACATTAACAAGGTAGCTTTTAAACCATTCAGAACATCTTAAGGAAAAAAAATCAGGTGGAATAATTTCTGAATATCATGTATTGATATCGCTAGTCCCCATTTCTCTTTAACTGCTTTACCATGATTGAGTGATAAATAGACCAGTTGAACAAAAGAGAAATTTGAAATCTGTACGAGTATAAAATCAAAATGTAAGTGAACAGCATGAAAACACTTTGGTTTAATAGACAGTGACCCAGCTATTTTACTAAAACAGCCTTTTACTCTTCGAAGAGTATTGAATGACTACTTAATGGGCTTTCTAGTTGCTTTACAAAGTCTCCAACACAGACGGCAGGTTGTTCATATTCTCACATTGTACCAAGAAATTTGAACATATGTTCAAATTTCTTAACTGGAATATATTCAATTTCTTATATTTTTGCTCTTGTTACCTGTTGAATAAATTTTATAACCCTATTGTTTAAATCAGGAGTGCCCAAAGTTTATCCTGCATGTTTTTAGTCCTTTCCCTGGTTTGACACACCTGAATCAAATGATTGCTCATTAGCAGACCTCACCAGAACTTTGACATGCTGAGGAGGTATTTGGACCATTTGAAGCAGCTGTGCTGAACCAGGGAAAGACCTAAAACATGCAGGATAACGGCCCTTGAGGACCGACTTTGGGCACCCCTGCTTGAAATCATTAAACAGCCCTACTCCTCAACATTTTAAGTTGGTATTCAGCTATAAGATCCCTCATGTACACAGGCAGAGGTAATTTATTAACATAATCCAAATCAGGAGAGGCTACTTTTATTTGGTCTGATGAAATGCAATTCAGGCACCAAGCCGGAACATTTTTGAAAATGCAAATCAAAGGTTTCTAAACACTAGATTGAATTTGCTGTGCAGATCTTGTTTTATTTATACTCTTGTACATTTACCTGTACTTTTGAATTAACTGTTGAAGTATAGAATATATTTTATGCGCTTCGGTAGAAAGCCCGATTTCCTGTACTTGTCCCAGATATAAAGTTCAGTCACTTTATATCTGCCACACGCGTGTGGCCAGTGTTATTTGGAGTTTCTCTCTCTGAGCCTCAGGACCGATGACTAAAACTTCAGTTTTGTCCTGGTTGAGCTGGAGAAAGTTTTCTGCCATCCAGGATTTAATGTCTAAAATGCAGTTAAAAAGTGCATCCATTGGCCGTGTGTCATCGGGAGACATGGAGATGTACAGCTGTGTATCATCAGCATAACTGTGAAAGTTGACTCCATGTCTTCTGATGACGCTGCCAAGAGGGAGCATATACAGGTTAAAAAGCACTGGGCCTAAAATCGAACCCTGGAGCACACCACATGTAATCCTATGGACCCTAGAAGAGCGGGTATCTAAACTTACCATAAAAGTCCTGTCTGCGAGATAGAATGTGAACCATTTGTGAACAGCACCAGAGAGGCCAATCTGTTTTAAACAGGTTAAAAGAATAGTGTGGTCTACTGTATCAAAGGCAGCGCTTAGATCCAGTAGTACCAACACTGTCACCCTCTGTGCATCATAGTTTAGTCTAAAATCATTTAAAATCTTTAAGAGGGCCGTCTCTGTGCTGTGGTTCACCCTAAAACCAGACTGAAATTTCTCCAGGACATTGTGCTCATTAATAAAATCATTAAGTTGAATTAAAACAATTTTTTCTAAAATCTTGCTTAAAAAGGTAAGTTAGATACTGGTCTAAAATTATTAAAATCATTAAAATCTAAATTGCTCTTCAACAGGGACCTCACTAGCGCCCCTTTAAAGGCGGCAGGAAAGACCCCCGTCTGAAGGGAGCAATTCATGGTTAAATTCATGGTCATTCATGGTTAAAATCTCATCTCTAAAAGATCCAAAAATTGCTTAAAAAAGGAAGTGGGAATCGGGTCCAAAACACATGTGGTGGTTCTCACTGAGGAGAAAACTTATCAAGAGTCCCAGCTTCTACCAGGACAAAACTGTCCAGCGTTTCCTCTGGTAAAGACACACACTCAGATTTGTCTAAAACCATGTTACTCTGAGAAGATAAAATCTTACATCTGATGGTGTCTACCTTCCCTCTGAAGTGGTCTGCGAACTCCTCACAAAGAGTGTTTGAGGGGGTTTTAGGAAATGCAGTAGTAGCTCTGTTAAAAAAGTTTTTCAATGGTGGAAAAAAGGATTTTGGAATTATTTTTATGTTCCGAGATGATTTTGGAGAAATATGAATTTCTTGAATTTCTTACTGCATTGTTGTATAACTTGAGAAGATCTGTGTATATTCGATGGTTTAACTTTTCCTCCATTTTCTCTCTGCCGCCCTACAATTTCTCTTCATTTATTTGAGGTTTTCATTTTTCCACGGCGTTGCAGCTTTAGATTTTAAACTTTTAACTTGTAGTGGAGCAAGCCGGTCAAGAGTGGACTGAAGCCTTCTGTTAAAATCCTTGACAATAAAATCACAGGGGGCAGGTAAAACAATAGGATTCTTTTTAAAAATTTCCAGAAAACCTGCAGCCACTTCAGGGGTTAGATGGCGCTTCCTGACAGTTCTCACAGAGGTCTCCTGCTGAATAAAACTGGTGATGTTAAAAAATAAACAGTAGTGGTCAGAGACAGCCAAGTCAACAACAGAGGACACACGGGTGGACAGGCCATGCGTGATGACCAAGTCCAGGGTGTGTCCTTTGTTGTGAGTCGGCAGCATGACATGTTGGCTAAAATCCATATAAGTCAGGATGTTTAAAAAAAAAAAAAAAAAAATCTGTTGATAAAGGATCTAAAAGGTTATCTATATGTAGATTAAAATCACCAGCTAAAATTATCCTTTCAAAAGGAGTTGTGCAAAATTGATAAAAACTCTGAAAATTCTTGAATAAAAAGTGCACTCTTTGTAGGAGGCATATAGATTGTGACACAAAATCTGAGGAGAGCTAAAAACATTTGCATTATATTCAAAAGTAAAATAGTTGTCAAATAAAAGTGTTGAACTTATAAAAGCAGTTCCGCCTCCGCTTTTGCTACTCCTCCTAGAATAAGAAGTTAAAATTAGGTGGGGAGGCCTCTGTAAGAACAGGGGCATCTGCACTCAGCCAAGTTTCTGTAAAAAACAAGGTAGATTATAGTCTAAAATCAGATCATTATAAAAGTTTTGTTCAGCAGAGAGGGAACATTAAAAAGTGCCATATTAATAGTGATTGGAGATGGGACTGTATGATTTACTGAAAGTGGGGCTTTTGGCCACTTTGAGATTATTTGGATTGCATTTGTTCGGTTTATGATTTTTAGTCCGCTCTCTGCTGATTACAGGTATTAATGAGGTAGAACAAGGTCCAAGTCCAGTATGCGAGTTACTGTTAAAATCAGGGGTGAGTTCATAGGAGCAGGGACCATTTGCACATCAGGATGTGGCGGAGATGTTACCCCACTCTTCCACCAAGGCACTTGCAAGTTCCTGGACATTTCTGGGGGGAATGGCCCTAGCCCTCACCCTGCAATCCAACAGGTCCCAGACGTGCTCAATGGGATTGAGATCCGGGCTCTTCGCTGGCCATGGCAGAACACTGACATTGCTGTCATGGAGAAACTCACGCACAGAACGAGTAGTATGGTGGCATTGTCCTGTCCAGATGAGCATGCATAAAGGGTACCACATGAGGGAGGAGGATGTCTTCCCTGTACCGCAAGGCATTGAGATTGCCTGCATTGACAAGCTCAGTCCGGTGATGTGATATACTGCCCCAGAACCATGATGGACGTGGTCTTCCACTTCCATCTTTCCAATGAAATGAACAACTCATTTACACCAGCTGAACACTACATTTTATTAAAGACCCATGATGAATAGAGCAATGTAGATTTACCATATTACAAGATGCTGTGAGAGGATTTCTACATTTCTGTAGATTGTCAAATTTGATGCAGTGAACCAACTTTCCAGATTACTTTGAGCCTTTAAGGCTATCCACAAAGAATTCATTGCAAGCCACAGTCAGTGCAGCAACCAGAAGCACAAACTCCTGGAAGTCCACTTCACCATCTTTGTTGTCATCTAGGCCAGTCATGATCTTTTCAACTACTGAAGGGTCATTTGAGGCCTTAAAAAAAAAAATAATAATCAATTTCTAAACCCAGGAGACAGTAAACCTTAAGATATGACATTTTAAGATAATTTAGTTTGTTGCTACATTTAGAAGACTCCAATTTGGAGTGTTTATTTTCCCCAATATATCTTATTAGTATACCAATTTAGCAGCGCAAATATTTTAATGTACACAATACTGTTTACCATTTATACACATGGTCTTCTCTTTTCACTTTCCCCCTATATCAATATGGTTACAATATTGTAACTGAAAAAAGGCATACATGACAAACTAAGTTCAGTCATTTCAGTATCTTTCATTACTTGTAAAGAATTTTAGAAAGCCTTGTGTATGAATGGTATTATGTATATAAATAAATAAACTCGCCATCACAGTAGGACTGCCATCTTCATGAAGAATGTTACTAACACAATTTCCTGATCTCACCCAACATTAGATTATGTCAAAGGTCATTTATAGCACCTAAAAAGTTTTAGTGTAATCTTTTAACCCACTTTCATGAATTCTGAGAGTTCATCCTGCAGCATGTTCTTCAGCTCACTCTTGTTCAGCTTGTACTTGTCACCCTCCTTTCCAGAGTAGCGGTAGAAGACCGTGATAAGGTCTTCCATGGCTTTTTGCAGGGTGGAAGACATTTTTGTAGTCCTGTGATTAGGAAAGGAAAGACTCATTAATAATACCAATTCTTTGAAGAAGAAAAAAAAAAAAAAAGTTTGGGGCAAATAAAGGGTCAATTGAATTTACTAATGTGGAACTTTATTGCCTCCTTATCACTTTTATGCAATTACGAAAAAAGAAAACATGCTTCTATACATTGAGCACCAACAGAAAGTGATGCAGTCAGTTGTTAGCATCAATTTTACATCTTCAATATACATGCATTTCAGTCTGTATTTGAACAAGTTCAGTCTAAGACAATTTAGTTTCAGCCCTCTTTAAAAAAAATAAAACCACACACCCACTCTTTAGCTTTTAAAATATTGTAGCTGCTCTAACATGTACCTATGCCAGTAACTTTAATGTCAGAACTTGGCTATAAAGGGAAATTATATTGAGCAAATATTGATTTGGATTAACCAAGTGGTGAAATTATTAGCCATCATCTGGTCTCATGTTTTCCTAAAAGAAGTCATGCAATTAATGGGAGCACCAAACAAGAAGAAGCAGTTTTCAGTTTCTATGCTCCCTTATCTAGAACAAACTTCCACATGACTGCAAAGCTGCTGAAACCCTGAGTTCCTTTGAATCAAAGCTAAAAACCAATCTGTTTAGAGCTGCCTTTGAGTAAGTGATTAAAATTAGCTTCAATATCATGTTTTAATGAGTCATATGTTGTGTCAAATACTTTTTTCTCATCATTCCCCACTTTGGACAAAGGAGCATGCACAAGCCCCCCCTGCTTTTATCGCCCAAACAGAATGGTGACCACACCTGATTTTTAAAGTGTTTTATTCATTTAAATAGCCGAGTTAGTCTACAAGTTTTTAAGGGTATAAATTAGTTGGAAAGAGGGGGTTGCGCACTGGAATAAAACCGGCTCAGAAATATGTCGTTAGTAGTTGCTACATGTAGAACTTCAGCTCACAGTTGGAGAAAATAAAAGTTGTAGTTTTATCAAATTTACAAAGCTTTCAAGAGTACAAAATAAATAAAGAGCAAGATACTCATCCCTGCATTTCCTCCGTGGTTGACCATGTGACTTCTGACTGAAACGTTCCCTGATCTTTTTAGATATTTGTACATTTTGTAGATGGAATCTCTGATAATGCAGCTACTTCAGCTCGTTTTGTTCGGCTGCAATATATATTCCGACGTCAAACTCCCAGCCCGATGTTCCAGGTCCCGGTTCTGTTTACAATGATGATTACAATTGCTAATTTATTGGTGTGTGTTTAATTTTGAGAGAGGGGGGAGCTGGTTCATTTAATTTACAGTGAAACATTCACAACGACAGAATCTAGGGGGGAAAAAAAACTATTTAAATCCCATTGATGTCACGCCCCACCCGCAATACCTCTGCGCCCCACTAGTGGGGCTCACCCCATAGTTTGAGAAACACTGCTCTAATGTGATGTTTTATGCTTTTCTTGCAGTTTTTATTTTATCCTCTAATGATGTAAAACACCTTGAATTGCCATGTGTTTGTTAAATGAATGTGCCTTGCCCAGCAGCTAGTTAGGAGTTACATTCATACTGTAAGCATCCACAGAAATGAAAACCCCTTAAGTCCATCTCACCTGGGCATCAACGAGGGTCACTGATGTCAAGTAAAGTCTGAACAGGTTAGGTATCTAACCTTACATCAGCCCTTCATTCTGACACCGGAGAAGCGGACCCTGGGGTGCAGGATCATCTCACCGCCCATCAGTATGAAAGACAAAGAGCAGACAGACCCCCCGCAGGGCAGCTGGCAAACTAATACTGATTAAAAGTATATAATAAAGAACCACCACTTGTGTGAGAGTGGGTGCAAGTGCCGGTTTCAGAGTCGAACGTTGCTGCTTCTGAATTATGCAATGTTCCCGCTAATTATTTGCGATGATTGTGGTTAATTATTTATTCCTGACGGATTCGGAGCGTAAATTAGAGCCTCTGACTGTGAAGAGCAAAGATGGTAATAATTAAACTCCTCGACATGAACTAATTGGGATTTCAGATGCAGCCGCACATACAACCCCCCCCCCCCCAAAAAAAAAGTACAAACGACGCATAACTTACCTGGGTATTGACGCTAACAGTTCCAGACCGAAGAGGCTTCTGTTGCTACGCTTTCCTCTCATCAGTTTATATGGAGTGCCTCCTGTCAACACCTCAATCAGATAAGCGCCTCCCCCTGCAGAGAAGCCACTTTCTCTGATGCACAGGTGCGCTGCAAGGCCATGTGAGGCAGTAACCACTCACCGACAAATTGCTTTTACTTTTATCAGCCAATAAATACACACAGACATGTAAGGTAGCATAGAGCTGCAATCGAGGGGAGAAGGATCACCTTATAACAAATACATGTTCTATTTTGATTGCCTATATAACGATTTTAAGATGATCCCACCCAGTTTAACTTCCGGTGCTACTGCTGGTAAATAAAAATAGTTAAATAATTATTTAAAGCCATGATCTGATAGTGACCATACTGTTGTGTTTACCCTTTTTAGAGTTTTGCAATCCGCATGAGACTGATGCAACACAAGGAAACCAGCACATTGTCTAAAAGGTGAGTGACGCCCAAAAAAGCCTAGTTTATACTTTTCCATCAGCAAAAGTGTGGAGACATGCAGCGCTATTATCGGTAGATACAAGAGCTCTCCGAAACCTATGCAAGGATGGACGGAGTAGGGTCCAGTTATTTAACTATCTATCAAACGTAACGGAGAGCGCACGTCTCTGACTGGTCAGCCCAACATCATTTCACCAGAACGGTGCTATATAGTCGATGTATTAGTAGTCAATGCAACTTTTGGTCACTAGATGCCATATATTGCAAGGCCAGTTTTTCTAATATTGTCTCTTGGTGATTTTGAACCAGGAGATGTAGAGAACAGCAAAACAGACCACTGTGTTTGTTTGTTTGTTTGTTTGTTTGTTTGTTGCATTTTTAGAGCATTTAATGAGCTGCACTTCTAGTAAAAAGCTTTCCAGCTCAATCAAAACTTGCTCTCTGTCGGCCATTGCTCATTGAGTGGATGTGGGTTTACAAGTTGAAGGAAATAAACTGTGGTCAACCAGAGACGCCTGCAATGGTAGGCAGAACCCGCTGCACCCCCTGCTGTCCTGGTGGGGAATTGCTTCGCAACAACGGAGAAGTATAAAAGGAAAACGATGGAGAAGTAAAAACTAGGCTTACTCAATCAATCAATCAATCAATCAATCAATCAATCAATCAATCAATCAATCAATCAATCAATCAATCAATCAATCAATCAATCAATTTTTCAGTCAGAGGACCAAAAACGGCTTTACACTACATCCAGTCATTCACCCATTCACGCACACATTTGCACGCTGATGGTGGCAAAAGCGTGTCTGTGTCTGATGAGACATCCTACAAGTTTCATTGTTCATTTTTCTTTTTGTTTTATTATTTGAAGTACTAAGAACCTGCACGTAATTTTAGATTTTGTCTGTATAAATACATCATTTTTCTTCTACCTGAGGGATTCCTTTTGGATCAGTATCATTCACTTCACTATAATTAAAAAGAATTATGCACTGATGTTTTTATTGCAGTGGGGTTCTTCTAACCTAAATTACAAGAGTCCAACTTACCAATGAATTAGTAAAATATATGACACTAATTTAGAAAAAGACTCCTATTTATTTTCTTATTTATCTCTGTTTTGCAAACGGTTTCCTTTAATTTTAGTGCTTCACTGAAGGATACAGGGTGCTGTTCAAACTATTGTTAAGGATTTGCATCAGTATTTGCATCACTGCCCTGTGTAAAGGTTTCATATATATTTGAATATTTTCATTTTTTTAGTTAACATGAATACCAAACTAAAGTGGACCTGATATCTTTAGCAGTAGCGCTGTAAAAACAAACACAGTCAGGGAGGTCATTTAAGCTCTTCAGCTTTCAATCTGCAAATATGTACATTAAAGTCAAAGTAGCATGTACATACCCTTTTGCATTTTAAGGGTTTTACATATCAATTATATCACAAAAAGTACCTGACTGCTATGTACGGTATTTGAGAAAAGCTTTATAGACTGCTTCTATATTTTGATCTTTTGGCTTAATATTCAGCACAGCTTAAGTCTTGTATTGCCCACGTATTTATTAAATAAACTGAAACATTTATACTCCTCTGATAAAACTCTACAGGTACATCTCAATAAATTAGAAAAGTACATAAAGTGTATTTATTAAAGGTATTCACAGTTATTCAGTTCAAAAACTGCTGAGGTGTTAAGGAAGCCCAGGTTGCTTTAACAGTGGCCTTCATTATTGAGTCTGGGGTTTCTCCAGTGTTGAGTTCATAGGTTTTATGTTGATTTGTGATTTTGTAACTGAGGTTTTTGTTTATTTATATTTATTATTGATATTTTAGTCTTTAAGATACCATAAATTGCGACCAACCTTGTCTTTTTGTCTGTCTTATAACATCATGTTCAAATAATAAACCAAATGTGATCATCAGTTACTCAGTACTTGAGTAGCTTTTTTACAGAACACTTTTTTATTCTTGCTTAAGTAAATTCTTGGATTTCTACATTTTACTTGACTAAAATTATGTTGAAGTAATGCTACTCTCACTTGAGTACAATTTTTAGGGACTCTACCAACCTCTGATTGTCCTATGAAACAATAGATGGCACAACCTTTTTTATACACTTGTTGAATTGTTCTTTTTGACTGTCTTAAAATGTAACTGCTCTTGAAATCAGTCAAAAACCATAAACTGTTGCAAAAGAATAGTCTAACTGATATAAACAAGGAGCAACCTTCTTTCAGATTTGTATTTATTGGCAAAGTGAAACAAAATGTATGCAACAGAACACAAGAATCACACAAACATTTTCCTTTTAAAATTAATGTCATTTCATTTAAGTATAAGGACTTACTTCAACACTGCATGATAAAGATGAGGAATGTCTAGTAACATACAAGCCACTGGATTTAGACACATTCTGAATTTCAGTGTGTAAAGGTACTTAAATGGTCTCCATCAAAATGTAAACAAGACCAAGCTTCTTGCTCTGAACAAAAATGCATAAAGATGAATCAACTGTCATGTGGGGTGTGATATTTTTACAATTTTAAACATGATATGAATTGTGTTTGCAAAGGAAAATTACAAAAGCCATATTTACAAAGACCATCATCATGCCTCCAGCTGAAGGTCATCTCAATCTAAAATGATTGAGATAATAAAACAGTAACTGTACATCAAAATAGTAAAACAATGACTTGCAACAACCAACATTGATTATTTACATAAAATTATTTACAAATAAAAAAAAAATACAAAGTATGAAACTTAACAACTACTCAGTGCTCAAACAGGAGACTAGTTAGTTCACGGTCTTCATTTTTTAACAGACTATATTCTGTCTTTATTCTTTTTTTTCGTACATTTTTGATTCTGGGTGCCATACTCGAATGGTGATTTACACTGTGTCTCATAGTAAGGAAATCATTTGATCAAATCTCCGCTGGGGCCTTGTGTAATTTGCAAGTTTGCCCTCTGCATGCATGATGTTGATGCTCTGGCCTCCTCCCTCAGTTGACTAACACGGCTCTTAGATGAATAACGACCCTACTGTATGTTTGGTGGCATTGCGTGGGCCCTGTAATGGACTGCTTAGCTGCCCAGGGTGTTGCCTGCCTTTCACTTCATGACTGCTTGAAAGAAATTCAGCTTGAATGTTTTATGTCTCTTCTTGGAGGCTGCTTTAACTCCTAAAGGCTTTCAGACTTTCTAGAGAATTTCGCATCTTTACAAATCATATTTTGTACATGACTATTCCTTCATTATTTCCCCAGCTTTCAGTGAGTGCATATTATATAACAGCAGTGCAAAGCCTAAAACTAACTACGAGAACTTTAGGAAAAGAGATTAAAATTTTTTTTTGAACAGCAAGTGTTTCATAACATCATATTTTCCTTGTTTTAAAGAAAGATGGGTTCAAAATTGTTCCTTCTGAAACATTTAAATCCTTTGTAACAGCCTTCTGAAATCTCTTCAACCAACAATGCAGTCAAATCAAGTTAAAAAAGAAATCACATGTCTAATTACACCAATCAGACAAAACTTAATGACCATCTGTTGGGCAGTAGGACCAACCCACTGCCAAAGCTGATTTTAGCATTTTTCTGCCCAAACAGCCCTGAACCATCAAGGCCTGAACTGCATTAGAACCCTGAAGATGTGGTGTTGTATCACATCCCACAGATGCCTGGTTGGACTAGGATACCTATTCTGATACCTTTCTGCATGAACTTCTTCAGCAATCCAGCCTTTGCTCCTCATCTGCATCAATGAGATTTTGCCCTCGTGACCTTGTCACTTGTTGATCACTGTTCCTTCCTCAAAACCACTTTGCATGGGTTTTGACCACTGCTGACTGGTAATAGCCTACGAGAGCTGCTGATTTGGAGATATTTTGAAGCACTAGTCATTCTCATATTCTCTACTGTGGATCCCCAAAGACATCAATTTTGAGGGCGAATGTTCACATGATGCCTGTTATTTTCCACCCACTAACAGGTGTCAGGATAAAGAGAAAATCAGCGTTTACTACGTCACCTCTCAGTGGTCATAATATTATGCTTTATCAGTGTAACTTTCTATCAGTCCAGTAGAGTCATGAATCCTTAAGGTTTACGTCATAACACTTTAACCTAAAAGATAAAATGTTGACAATGAAAACAATCCGGTTTACAAGAAACATGACCTCATACTTCTATAGACCAAAGATGTACAGTTAACTGAAACCTTCTTTATTATCCAGCAATGACATAGAAGATCGAAACTGAAGTGAGCTTTCAAGGAGAGTCATGAATCCTAAAGGTTTACGTCATAACACTTTAACCTAAAGGAAAAAAATGTTGACAATGAAAACAATCCGGTTTACAAGAAACATGACCTCATACTTCTATAGACCAAAGATGTACAGTTAACTGAAACCTTCTTTATTATCCAG
This sequence comes from Valencia hispanica, assembly GCA_963556495.2. NCBI lineage: Eukaryota > Metazoa > Chordata > Actinopteri > Cyprinodontiformes > Valenciidae > Valencia > Valencia hispanica. The sequence goes on from OY747710.1 coordinate 7,403,467, forward strand.
CAATGACATAGAAGATCGAAACTGAAGTGAGCTTTCAAGGAGAGTCATGAATCCTAAAGGTTTACGTCATAACACTTTAACCTAAAGGAAAAAAATGTTGACAATGAAAACAATCCGGTTTACAAGAAACATGATCTCATACTTCTATAGACCAAAGATGTACAGTTAACTGAAACCTTCTTTATTATCCAGCAATGACATAGAAGATCGAAACTGAAGTGACCTTTCAAGGAGAGTCATGAATCCTAAAGGTTTACGGCATAACACTTTAACCTAAAGGAAAAAAATGTTGACAATGAAAACAATCCGGTTTACAAGAAACATGATCTCATACTTCTATAGACCAAAGATGTACAGTTAACTGAAACCTTCTTTATTATCCAGCAATGACATAGAATATTGAAACTGAAGTGACCTTTCAGGGTCTGCAGGCGGAGAACAAGGCCTGAGATAATTAAAGGTAAAGCATAAAAAGTACATTACCTTTACCCTCAAGGAATTTCTTTTAGTCTAATTTGTTTTTAGACAAAAGCCGGAAGATAGTGCCTCTCACCCCCTACTTGGCATTAACAAGACTTTTAGGTCTTTTAGAAAAATATTTTACGAGAATAAGGATAGTTGCCCTATGTTTTGATCAACATGGCTCTATATTTATTTGATCTACGAGTTCAATATTATTTCTGTGAATCCTTTCATTTTTAATTTCTTCTGTGGTGCCTTCAGCAGGTATGCCTACTTCTGGCATCCTTTGTTCAACAAGTGGCCCAACCACAGAGATTCCTCCAGTTGAGTTTCTACTCCTAATACTGTTAGTTCCCTCCCGGGTCAATGTAGGTTTACCCAAAACACTCCTCAGCTGTGCCCAGAAAAAGGGCTGCTGGTTAACCTGTTGGGGCCACTCCAGGTATGTTTTGGTACTCAGCATCTTTTTGAGCTTGCAGTACTTGCTGGGCAAGGAGCTTGGATCAATGGGCTCTTTCACCACCAAGATGACATCACTGAAGGTCTTTCCCATTGCTCTCTGCTGAGCAAAGTACAGCTCATAGTTGCACCATTCACTGTTCACAAAGTGCCGAGACAAGACAAAGATGACCTGGAAAAGAAAACATTAAAGTTACAAATTGTATGCTTAGTTGTAAATTGGTTTGTTATAACTCTATACATACTGTAGCAAATAAAAACATTTTAATTCAATGATTTTATGCATGAGAATAGACTTTTAGATTTGAATAATTAGAATTGCAGTTTCTGCACTTGGTGACGTGGCATTCAGCCATGGGCCAGAATGAGATCTATATAGTATAGGCTAGGTACAGTGTGTAATATTTTTATTTGTTTACTTTCAATTTCTGTGTATCCGAATCCCAAACGTGTCTTTTTTTCATTAATATTTCTCACAAACGTCTATTCTAAGTATTCCTATGAACTTGAAATTTTACATTTTTATATACATAAACTGTGGTGGACCATCCACAGTAATGCAGCATCTTGAAATATGGTAGCTGTTTAGGGACATACAAGATATAATGCTCCGCGTGTCGCGTCTTCTCTTGAAAACACAGATCTTTGAGGAGTTGTAGTGGTTCTTAACCTTGTGCTGCAAGCTGGATTCTCGCGAGATTTGGATTTTTCCAAACCTACAAAAATCCATCTTGTACTGCTCCAACTAAACCGTCTGACTCAACTCCAGTGGTGGTTCGGACCAATCGTTGGTTTGCATTGTACTTTGGAGCGGTCGCATTGGCCGATGTTCAGGTATGATGACAGTAGCAAGTGCCCAGGCAAAGGAAAACAAACTTGGCCGCGCCGGTGGACGTACGCGTAGAAGCGGCTATTGAATCTGTTTTAGGAGAACTAGAGCCGATTTCTTCTTTGAAAAATGAGACAGGTGTTTTTCAAAACACCCTTTATGCGCATATTCTCCATGCAAAACCAGCAGAAATCACCCGAAGACATGGCGTAAGTGAAGCTTGGGCGATTTTTTTCTCTTTTTTTTTTGGCTTGGGCGATTTGTTGTTTCACATGGTAAACGTCATATGAGTCGTTACTGTGATTGGCAAAAGACAAGTCATGGTAGGTGGACACTTACTGGCACGTCCTCCAATCAGCTCAAAATATTATACAAGATGGCTCTCCCTTTTTCAGACGCTTTCTGCGGAAGCCGTTCCAGACTGATGTGTAGACACGGGACGGGGCTACACATAGATCTGGCTTTTGCCAGGTTAAGGGGTTTCTTCCTCCTTCTGCCTCTAAACATTGTGTGAGGGATGGCACCTGGCAGGTTTGGGGAAATTCTGCTCTTTCCTCTTGGGTAGCTTGCCCTGCTTTAACCACATGGGACACACCTCTGGCTCTCTGTGCTCCACCTTACTGTGTCTGTGTCCTCTGCCTGTCTCAACTGATGCTGAATTGTCAGATGATATCTGAGTCCGTTTACAGAGGGGAAAAATATATACTATAGACTCCACAACCAAGTATATACCCAAAATGGCAAAAAAACAAATGAATAGCCTTATATATAAAATTATATAAGCCTTATTATATAAAATATAATAAACAAAAGAAATATAGTTTTCTTGTTACATTAGTTTGGAGTCATTACACATTTGCTAGTTGCTGTTAGCCATGAAATACAGCAAACATAATTAACATCAACATAGCTAACATACACAAAACACTGTTTTGATTACTCAACAGATATTTAGATAAAATTCAGAAAAGAATACAAATTAAAAGAATGGATCTGATCACTGGATGAAACCTGGAAGTCGTTGATGACATATTGCCATTTTGATACATTTGGTACTGTTTAGATACATGTGGGTTACCGTAACTGCAATACCTACTCTGAACTCTGAACTGCCTGGCACTAAAGAGTCAAAACACTGTACGTTTAGGTAAAAATGCTGCAATAAAATGTATATGGTATTTTACACAAAGCAATATGTAACACAATCTATTTTAATTCACAAAAGTAACATAAGATTACAATCTATTTTTAAAGTGAGATGAGGTCAATAAACACACAAGCCAGTACAGGTTTGTTTGATATTCAGGAACACAGGGCTTGGCCAAGGACCTCTGACTTTCCAAGTGGGAGTTCTGACTTCTGAACCTAATTTATTTAATTTTTCTTACTTTGAACTTGGCAAATCTGAATAAAACAGAATGCAGCATATCAAACTTAAACTATCTTGTACTTAGGCTAAAAGCTTGGGTAGTTAGCCTGTAGTCTGCTGTCTAACAATCATATAGCTTATAGTTTGCTAACTGTAACTTTGAAACACGCTGACTTTAAAAGGGTGGTGGTGCTCCTTTAGTTCTGTACCATGACTGGCATTTTTCTCTGACTGAAAATATCTACAAATATCTACGTTTGTATCTCTTTTCAGTGAATGCAGATTGTAGGAGCCTTCATTCACTCAGCTGACTATCAGTATGCAGCCACAGAGAGGAAAGAAACAACATTCCACTAGTTTATGGTTCTTCCAGTTGTAGAAAACTGTGGACACTCCAATACCTTTTCTGGCATTATCTCAAAAGGACTTCATGGTACAGTGTTTTTTTTTTTGTATTGTTTTTTAAATTTTTTTAATTTTTACAAATATCTAAGCATACACCTCTAATTTTAATAATATTTGATTATTCCAACCACTGTTTTACTTTGAATAGATTAAATGTCTTATACTTATGGCAATTTACTTTTATTCCTTGTCTTAGATGTTAAGGTAGTTTCTACAGAAGAAAAGCCTAACCTAAGTCTGAAAAGTCTGGTAAATGCAGCACCCTGAAGTCTAGTAATTACAATTTCATAAAATGTGATTTTGACTACCTGACTATATTTTCTAAAGATGTAAGGAGCTGTATGAACCATTTTTATTAGCAACATTTCAATAATATGAACAAATCAACATATCTAGCTACTAATGTTGCAAAACAGGTTATGCATCCCCTGATCCAAACCATGTTTCCCTAGAGGAAATCTGCCTGCTTGCCTTGTTTTCCTAAAAACCAATTAAAAAGCAGGCGAGGTTTTACTGTTTTTAGTTGAAGTATATATCAAAAGAGCTTTTTTGTACCTTACGACTGCTTTCAATGTTCTCAATGATGTTGTCAATGATCCATCTTCCTGGCATAAAGTCTCGCTCATGAATACACAGACGATAGGGGTTTTTGTTGTTCTCCAAACAGGGTAAGAGCTGGTCCCTCACCCAGTCAGCATCTGAGTGGCTATAGGATATGAAGGCATGATAGTTGAAGTTTCCAATGTCCCCTGCTAGATTTTCCTTGTGAGCTCTGTATTTGGCCCGTATAATCTGATACGTGGCTTTAGTGTACCAAGGGAGGTCGAAAATGTAGCAAATTAGAACAAATATCAAGATCACCACGGCAGTGGTTGCAACAGAGATAATGATAACAAGTCTGATGTCACATGCTACTTGACCAGGAAAGTATTTAGATACTAAGGTGTTGAGGAAGGACTCTGGGTGATAGCATCTGTAGTCCCAGGGCCAGTCAGTGAGATTAACCTTTCCTTTTGCTATGGTGTCCTGGACGAAGGCATGAAGATCACAAGTGCAATGGTAAGGATTGTTTCCTGCCTTAAGCTGAGACAGTTGGGGCATATGTTGAAAGGATGCCTTGCTTATTAAACCAAATGAATTTCCATCCAAAGCTAAAAACTGAAGAGATGGACTCTCCCACTTAGATGGGATGAACTTAATTTTATTCCCACTCAGTAAGAGATTCTTTAGGTTTTTGGCTTTCTTAAAATAGGTCATGTCCAGCTGGTCCAGGTTACAATCAGACAGATCCAAGGAATACACTGTGGTAGGTAGACAATTAAATGCTTTGCTTGAAAACTGATTGTGGTGAGCAATGAGATGAGTTATATTTTGTGTCCAAACACAGTTTAGACTTTTCTTTGCAGATCCCAGTTTGTTGTTGCTAAAATCCAGAACACGCAGCTTCTTGAACTCCTTTGTTAAAGACGATAAGTCTTCTAAACTGGTCAAGTCATTGGTGCTCAGGTTAAAGGTATGAAGATTTGGCATGACGCCCTTGTAATTACACCGCTTGTTGTAGAGAACGTCATCATTCAGGCGATTGTTTGAAACATCCAATAACTCCACACCTTCCATCTCAGTCCAGGAGTCACATGGAACACTGTTGAAGTAGACATACTGAATTGACAGCGCCTTTACTCTCTTGAACCAGGTGAAGCGCCAGTCAAATCGCAGTACATCAGGATTGCTGATATACCTGTAAGAAATTTAGATTTATTTAGAATTTTATTAGTAGGTAGTATAGCTTAATTACCTATGAACGGTTTTGTATTTTCCCACTTTTAAGACAAAAAACTTAAATATATTTTAATGCCATTTTATGTGATAGACCAATTCAAAGAAGCATATAATTGTGAAGTGGTGTGCATTCGTATCCTCCCAGCAATTATATTTTCATTCTTTAAAAAAATTAACAACCTCTAACTCAATCAAATTGGATGGAGAAGTGTTGATGTTGGATGGTGAACCTCCACCTCAGTCTCAAATCTTTTCTTACTGTAAAAACTCTTACTGTAAAGGGGTTGAGATGTCCCTGTATCTTCACCATATTCCCATCAACTCTGACTAACTTTCCTGTCCCTTTCCTAACAAAGGCTCACTACAGCATGATTCTGCTACCACCACGTTTTACGCAGAGATGGTTTGTTGAAAGTTAATGTGCATCTTTTCCCCCATGCTTCCTGAGTCTCCTACATGTTTTGGGGCAAAATGCAGACAAGACCTCTCATGACTTTCTTTCAACAATGGCTTCTTTTTTGCCACTCTTTCAGGGGGGTCAGATCTGTGTAGTGCACAACTAATAACTTTCTAGTGTACAGGTTCTCCAACAAATGGTGGATCTCTGGAGTTCCACCAGAGTTTCTATGATCCTATTGACTACTTTTCTGGTGAATGCTCTAGTCAGTCCAATCAGTTTAGGTTAACAGCCATGTGTTAGTTGTTTTGGATGAATTGAACAGTGCTCTGTGAGATGTTTAAAGCTTGGAATATTGTTTTGACCTTCTCTGCAACTATGTCCCTCACCTTTCAGTTTTTTTCTTTGATCTTTACAGTGTAGTATAGGAAACATCTGATGCCTTTAAAAAGTTGTGTTTATATTGAAACGTATGTGCACAAGGGTGGACTTTGTTTAATAATTTACTGACTTATTAAGCCACTTGGTTGCAGTGGATTGTGTTTAAGGGAAGCAGAGTAAAAGGGTCTAAATATAAATGGACGCCAACACTTTAGTGGGGGAAAACATGCGGTCCACCAGGACAGGACTCAAACCCGGGACAACCATGTCGAAGGACTGAGACCTCTGTACATGGCTCACCCGCACTAACCACCACAGTACGAGACACCCCCAAAAAAATGAATCAAGTTAATACAGTCCCAGATTTACCAACAGATTTCTCTTACATTACATTTATGCATAATGTTGAAAATACTCACCAAAGATCCAGTTTATCTAGTGCCAGGTTGGTTATGCTGGAACCTGCTCCACTGTCGACAAATGTTGGTGAACGGGCAAAGTCGATATACTGAAGTCTAAGCCGTTTGATGGGAGTCACTTGTAAGTTCAGTAATGCCATCCTCAGGAGGTTTTCATTGAACTTGCCTCTGTGAAAGATGAGCTGAAATGCTCTAATGTATTTTAGATTCAGGAAAATATCTTCCTCACCCATGTAGTATGTAAATTCAAAGAGGTTGCGAAACTGAATGACACTGAGTGACTTGTTGGCGAGGTCATGGAGCATATGATGGAGAACATTTGGTCGTTGCTCTATCACCATGTCAAAGCCCATCTGCTTTGTGTGGATGACTTCTAAACTTCCTGGCTCATAGTAACTTAAATTAGAAGAGCACTTAATGGCAAAACCTTGTAACTGGATGTTCTTTAGGGGCTGAAAATCATTTTTCTTCAGTCCCATCACCAAAGGGCCACCCATAGACAGAAATTTGAGTCTGACTAATTTAGAGAAACTGTCTGCTAAAGTTGCATGTCTATAAAGGTTATTGGACATGTAAAGTTCCTTCAGATTCAGGAGGAATGTCAGAGGTGATGCAGGAATTTCCTGCAGTGAGTTATTAAAAATGTTAAGATGCTCCAGTAATGGGTTATTTTTGAAGGCATCATTGTCAATGTGTGAAATGTTGTTGTACTGCAGCAGAACAATGCGAAGCTGAGGGAGGTTCTGAAAATCAGCAGCACTGATAGCATGAAGCTCATTATAAGAAAGATCGATGCTTTCAAGTGTAATCGGAAATTGTCTCCAAGGGACAACCTCTAGCTGTCTTCCATGGCAGTCTGCAGACTGGCCAAAGTTGTAAATCCGACAAGGTCCTTCATCCGAACTGAGGGTGGAAGATGAAGATGGATATGTCACAGCTCCAAGAAAGAGAGCACTGAAACTGATCAACTTCCAAACCATGGTTACAGATCTGTAAAGAAATGAAAGCGTTATTAGCTTTAAACCTTTTTCAATTTGAAGCAGAAATGATCACATTTATTTTTGAAACATGTTTAAACTCTACAGAAAAAAAATAAGAAGAATTTAATTGGGGTCAAAAGACAAAACATTCCGTCAAGTCTCCCTAGCTCAAGTAAATTCTGATAGGCACATTTCCAGATTCAATCCACTGTCACACCAAGTGGTTCAGATACATATCCTCCACTAACAGATTCATGAAAAGACAATGCTGGGTCATTATTTACTTGATACGCCATTTTAAGGTAAATATACTATAGTGCACCAGGGGTACATTACTATTTCTCCTCGCTTACAATGTTGGACGATCAACATATTTACAGTTCTTAAAAAACAAATTAATCTAATGGATTAAATTTTCCAAAGTCCTTTTACTTCAGGGTGCAGCTTTGTACCCTCCATCTTAATGTCATCTTACAATTTAACTACATACTACTACTGCCTCTACTTCTTTGCACACTTACATGCAAACACATGCGGACACCCGCACACACACAAACAAACCTACGCGTACCGCATATATGAAAGCAGGTGGCATGGAATTATATGTAAGTCAAAAATCCTGAGCGAGATTTTCAACGGTGACCTGAAACCAACTGACCTGAAACCAACTAAAGAAAACATGATTTTGGTGATGCCAGACAGGAAAATAGCAAAAGTACATTGGTGTCTCATTCAAGCAGAGAAAAAAGAATTCCATACAGGTGCAGTTACACCATTACATGAACACACAAGGAACATGCAGCAAGTTCCACGTATAACTGTGAACTGCAATAGACACATTTAGATGTTCGTGTCTTTTTAATTTTTGAGCTTTTATTTTCTTTGTGTCCTTATAATTGTTGTGGCTTGTCTGTCTGAGCCGGATACAGCTTGCTGTGCTATTAATTTAATAAAGGTCAACTGTGCCACAGATTCAATATCCTGTTGTTTTTCATTTGCTGAAAAAATCTGCCTCTGAGTCTGCAAGGTAGGCAGGCAATCAACGAGAAACGGCCCTCAGCAATACCCAAGTACGCAAGTACTTTCTTGTGTGCTTGACAAGTACGTACTTGGCAAGTACAGTTGTACGTCCGTTCTTGCCGAGAACACAAAGAAGCTGTATGGTAGTTCTGTTGGAACAGAGCGTACTTGGTAGATGTTGCTGCTCAGCTACAACCTCAGAGTTTCAATAAATGGTCCCGGTTTACTCGGCAATGGGATTATTTTCACATTTATAATGGATAGTAAAGTAAGAATTTTTTTTTTTTTACAGATAAAGGAAGCAAATGTTTACATTTTTAGTAGACAATCATGCTTCACTAACAAACCTAAAAAACTAATATGAGGTGGTAGATCACCATTTAATTAGCAGTGCCTTTTATAATCAATAATGAAAACTTTAGCCCATTATTTGACAGGTTTTCTATTTTGTATTGACACTTCTTCCTTATAAATTGTTTCTTGTCTCAGCTGATATAATTGACGATGACCAGCTTTAGAGGTAAACAGTTAATTGATTCCTTCAATTATTCCAGTGCAAACTTCGATAACTTTGCACTGGATCTATTAGCAGTAAAAGTTTAAAGTAATATTTATTTACCAGCCTGCATTGGGCCAGCCTTGTTGCCTTACAACTGTATGATTTATTTACAAAAACTACAAAACACTGATTTAAAAACGTATTTTCTTTTATTATCATCATCAGGTAAACTCGTATCTTATACCTACAGCATAAACAAAGTAAACAATTTTTTTATTAAAATGACAAAAATCCATCAACAAGTAGCCTACAGGAAAGTAATAGTGACTATCTAATCATAAGCAAACATTAATATAATTTTTTAAAAATTGAAAAAAGATAAGGAGACTGTGAAGAAGACGATGGCAGGACACTGGGGTGAAGAGGATTACTGGGAGCTTGAAAGCTGCATCCAAACCTGGAACTGTGGTCTATATTCCTGCAGAGCTGTCTGTATAAAACAAAGAAAAAATGGAAGAGTTCATAATCCATATAGCCAATCTTAGGGAAATAAGTACAGTGCTCTGTTCGATCATAAAGGGGTACTATGTTCAAATATTTTTCTTACTATGAATTTACATGCCAAAAATGGCTGGGAAGCAAATACAAGCAAATGGTATTTCATAAACTGTGTTGACAGTTTAAAAAATACCTATATTAACTAAGTAAATCAAAAACATTCCAGAGAAAAATAATATATTTTATATTGTGGTACTTGCAGTTACCACATATACTAAACCGTTTATATCTCACTTTTAGCCACTACTAACAGATAACAGGTCAAGGGATCAGGCCAGGGTTAGCGGGAAAAACACATTCCAACCGCCTGCTGAGCCTGCAGCTACCGCAGCCTATCAGCCGTGCTGTGCTACTCTGAAAACCCCAGAGCACATTTCAAAGTAGGCACATTCTTGATGAACTGACAATATAGATAAAGTTTTTATTTCTACTGCTTTTTGTGACAAGTTAATAGTGGTATAAATGCAATATATTTCAGCACTCACCTTCTCTATTTACTGCTGCCGGTAGCGCAAGGCATTTTGGGATACCTTGTTGGTTAAAGTCCGCAGAAAGATGCTTTAATGCGTCTTCAATACAATGGGCAGAGCAAAAACACACCTGGGAACTTTGAGCGTTCTTGCCTTGATGCGTACTTAGACTTGGAACAGTACTTGGGCCACCGTCGATGACGTTCCTCAAGTACGCGAGTACACAAGTCCAGGCAAGTACGCATATTGAAAAAACGGCCAGCATAGATAGATAAGATATATATATATATATATATATATATATATATATATATATATATATATATATATATATATATATATATATATATATATATATATATATATATATATATATATATAAAACAGGTTGCAAGTTGTGCTGACAGAGGTAAACAAATTCGGGAGGGGGGCCAAAAACATTAGCACCGTCTCTTCAATCAATCCCAACATATCTTGGCTCTGGTTGCCTGGTGCCTGCTTGTCTAAGCTGTCAATACAGTACACAAAAAGCCCTTCTTTACATAAATATCTTCTTTTTCTTTTCAATTTTCTTCTGCTTTTATGTGCAAATTGACAAAATATCCATGTAATACAATCAAAGTATCAAAATAATTTGAATATAGTACACTTGCAAAAGCAGACAATGACCTGTGTTTGAAAAACAGACACATTTTTTGTTTTAAATGTTTGTTCTTTAGCTACTACAATAAGAATGATGTGGCATTATCTATCTGGATTGAATGTGTGATCAGTCTGCTAAAATCCTAAACACATTTTTAAGTACACATTTACTGAATGACCTTTATCTGGTAAGACCTATCTTCTGGCAACCAACACTGCATCAACTGTAATCAATTTACAAAGGTTATTTACACTAAGACACAAACGTGATATCATCCAGTTAAAATAGGACATCTTCACTAGTCCTAAAATTGTTTGCTGTAAAACACTTACCCTGCTTTACACCACTGAAGACTGTTAAGGCTGTCTCTTTTAAGTTTTCCTGTACTTATATTGAGACATAAGCATTGTTTGTCCTCACGTGAAGGAACAATAAAGCTTTATGATAACCTCCTAAACAAACAGAGTTCTTTTTATTGGGTCCAGGAGTGACGTGGCTTGAATAAACACTTCTGTCTGGATGGAGTTGTTGCTGAATACAACTGGATATTAAATAGTAGCAGAACCATCATAAAAACAGTCATTTTGTCGATTGAACTATGCACAGACACAAAAATAATATAAACGTATAACTCTTTTAAGATTTCAATAAAATACTATTAAAAACTGCAAATATGTGTTTTTCCTGTTATTTTGGGCTAATAGTAGATATTATTTATATCAATAGAGTTTTGTAATGGAAATTCCAAGGGGATTTTGCCTATTTTAATACGTTCTTCCCATCAGATGATAGTTTGAATTTCAGCTGGACTCCCTTCCATGTCTTAAAACAATACCCATGAATTTTTCAATTGTTTCCTAATTGCTTCCTTATGAGCTGTGTTGTCTTCTTCTTTATGAGATTATACTGGAATAGCTTTACTGCTTAGTTGATAACATATCATATCAGGTCTGGAGTGACCATCTGCTTTCCTTACTGTTGATTAAATGAGCAAATAAAATGTTTACATTAAAATGAAATTGCCTTACATTAAGCCAATGTAGGGCATTTACTTTATGGTATTATTTGGCACTATCAAGGGTGATAAAAAGAAAAAAAACAATACGTTTCTTTAGATTGATGGTCGGTTTTGTTGCTGTTGTTTTTCCCATTCTAACGTCATCATATGAGGTATAACTCGCTCTAAAACAATGTGGAATGTGTGGGTTCAGTTTTATATCGTATTCGGAATTGAGTTGGATCTACAAGTATAGTGATTTAAATTGGTCCCATTTCATCTTGTGTTAATTATAAGGGGTTCTTTATTGCATCCTATGATAAATTCAAGAAATGTGTCAGCTGATGAAGTCATATTGTTTTTGCTATAGGGGGTGTTTCAAGCAAGAGATGATTTTTGATTGTGGCAGTGGAGGTAGTAACCAAAGATCTCCTCCAGGGGAAGTGTTGAGCTATTCGGTAATGCAAAGCCTCACACTGCTCTTCTCTTTTTGTCATTCCTCACCAGCATAATAAAAAAGTGAGTGTCCATGCATCTTTTATGGCATATTACCCACTTCAAGGCTTTTACATAGTTTGAAGAATATGTGGTTATTCTTAACCAGCAACCCTCCTTTTTCAAGACCAATTTAGAAGAGGGCATAGCCCATGCATGGTGCTATGTTTTCTATGAACACACTATTTAAGCATCTAGCTTCTGTTCTGGTTCTAAATGCTTTAGGAGACAGCGTGTTTTCTGTTTATGGAGGTGGCCTGTCAGAGGAGGTAGGCAACAGTACCACTAGTGCCTTGCAGCAGCTAGATATTGTTGTGATCTCCGGGTGTTTGTCTTTTGTTAGGGATTTTCCTTATTTAGTTCTATTTTCATGTTTAGTTATTCTTAGTCTTTCTTGTGATTTCTGTACTTTCTGGTTTCCCCGTAGTCTTGTCTTTAGTTAGTTTCTTAAGATCCTCCTAGTTTCCCAGTTTTCTGTCTCCCAGCCATTTCACCTCCTGTCCCAGCTAATCACTTCCACCTGCTCATTCCCTCTCAGCTGCAACCCGTTTCCCTTAATTGGTCCTGCTCCTTCTCTGCTTCACTCTTCACTCTCCTCCCTCAGTATAAATGCAGTCCCCACTCAGTCACAACTCGCTGGTTTGTCCGTCTTTCTTCCCCGCCTGCTTCCTGCCTTCCTTGTTGCCCGTCTGGTTCCTGTGTTTCCCTGTTGCTGCCTGTACCCTCCCGAGTTTCTGTAAGTTCCGTGTGGTTTTTCATTAAATCATTTTTTGTATTTACTCTGCTGCGTTTGGGTCCAGTTTAAACTGCAAAACATGACAGATATGTTATGAGTGTGCATGCATGGATTCTACCCCGGTACTCCCACAGTCCAAAAACATGCATGTTAGATTGATTGGGTATTCTAAACACCACCGGTGTGAGTTTGTGAATGGCTGGTTGTTTGTCCTGTGGTGCTCTGTGACAGTCTGGTGGCCTGTCCAAGCCGTGATACTCCATGGATTAAGCGGCTATTAAAAAAGGATGGATGAAAGTGGTTCATACAAAATCCTGATTTAAAAAAGTGTATACATTCAATATCAACTTTGGAATATTCTAGCTTCAACAAGTTATATATATATTTTAAATTTACTTTGTTTTTTGCAGAAACAAAGCTTAAGATAAGTACATTAAATAAGAAGACAAAAAGTTTCAAGGCAAAAATCTCACTTTCTGTTGCGTTCAGTTTTTTTAAGTCCATACTTTTAGCTCCAGCCCCCCCCCAAAAAAAAAGATTCCTGGAAAAGGTATGCCCTGCAACTGGTTTGACATTAACCTGTCAGGACATTTGTTTGTCAGGATCTGTTTTATTGATTTTTGTGCCTGACCCGTTCAGAAATGAGAAAATGTTCCTGTTCTTTGGTATGCAAGCTTATCTGTGAAAGGAATGTTTAAAAGCATGCTGCAGCCAACCTCTCTTTATCTCAGGTTAAAATGGGTCTTTGCTACTGCAGTCAGGTGTTGCAGCCAGTTTTATTATGTTGACCATACATAGAAAACACATGGGATTGAATCTAGACACAAGACAACAGTGAAACTACCTGAGACAAATAGATATGTTTGCTTTCTTTGCATCTGAAAAATAGCGATGACAATTCATGTCATGTTTATAAGTCACTTGAGTAATACTGCCAATGACCCAGAACAACCTTGTCCATCTTAAATACTGATAAAAGAAGATAACATTGTAGTCTGACTCGCTGATGAAAGGAGAAACGCCCATTACATCATTTTCTATACCTGTATAATGCTTGCAGGGTTAAAGGGGGCCTGGTGCCGGTCTCCAGGGGTCAGTGGGCGAGAGGCAAGTTACACCCTAGACAGGTTACCAGCCCATCACAGAGAAAAATAGGACAAACAGCCATGCATACACAGACACACCTTAGGAGAACTTAGACCTGACAAGTATTATTTTGACTGTGAGAGGAGTCTGGGGAGAACACCCAGATATATACAGGGATAACATGAAAACCCCACCGAAAAGGAAATATGACGTCAGCACCGTTTAAGTTGCAACACCATGTAGGGCAAAAAAAGAATTTAAACAGTTGAAAGAAAATTAAAGCCGAGCTGATGCTCCAGAAATATGTTTTGTGGCCTGTTCAGTGATGGGACAGCAAAACAAGATGTTTCTTTTACATAGTATTTACAGATTAATCAAATATTTTGTGGTAAAAATGTTCTGCATTCTCCATCCAAAATCATTAGCACACATAGACTTGAGACAAACAGAAGAGAGTGCTTGGTCTCTGTGCAAACAGTTTGGGTAAATGGTTGGAGCAAATGTAATCAACCAGTAGCTTGGGGGAGGATGTTGAAACAAGTGTTTTTTGGTGTTTTCTTTCATTCAACTGCTTAACATATACAGTTGGGGAAATTAGTATTTGATATAGTTTTCCTACTTACAAAGAATTGAGAGGTCTGTAATTTTCATTCTAGGTACTGTAGTTTAACTGTAAGAGACAGAAAAGAAAACATAATACCTAATTTGCATTTTATCGCACTGACGCTTTCTAGGTACATCTGTTCAATTATTTGTTAACTTGGTTACTGAATTTCATCATGGATGTGCAGTAGACAAATATGGAACTAGTATGTGATGCCATCATGTCAGTAAAGACCAGATTCTCTCAGGAATGTTTCTGATGCCATGGGAAAATTAAGGTAGTGTCAAATGATGGTCCAACCTGACCTTGGTAAGGTGTAGCTAATAAAGTAACCAATGAGTGGCTTGACAAAACATGTTAGTGGAATATTCTACAGCAGCATAAACCACACTTCAAAACAAAACACACAGATAAACACAATAGATAAGATACTGAAGATAAAGTTTAAGATTAGTAATTATTAAGTTGTGCTTCATTGCAATTGATCATAACAGGTTTATCAAATAATAAGCTATGAATTGTACATACAAATTTTGCATAGGGCCTTGATTACTTAATCTCTGTTAAGATCATGGTCCATTTTTTTTATTCATTACCCGCAAAGGCCACATAAAACATACATTTGTATTAAAATTAAGCTTCTATTTGTGGCATTAGATGCTTTTATTTGACATTAATGGTGGAGAGAGAAGGGGGAAGACGTGGGCAAAGGTCCCAAGATTGGGAGTGAAACCCGGAAAAGCCACATTAACGACCATGGCCTCCGTTTATGGGGCGCCCGGTCTAACGCTACGCACCAAAATCAATCTTTTTTAGGTGCACTGAGGAATTCCCTAAATTGATAGAATGATATGACAACATGAAACATGTTTATGTCTACTTGGCCTTGTACATAGGTCACCTAATGAACAAATCTATATTCTATTTTTCAGTATATAATTAATTTATACTAATGTAGGAATTTCTGCTTAGCGATTGAAATGTTTATCATTGAGTGCTATTTAAACCTCACTAATATTTATACTCCAAGTGCTTCCTTGATAAAAACATTTAGAAATAATAACTATCAGGCAATGAAAGAATAAGAAACAAATGGTTCATAAATGATTAAGCTGTTATGTATCTGATATGGAATGAAATGCGTCATTTTTGAGAGCCCAGATCTTTATTAGTACATCTGCTATCTAGTCGTCAATAGCCAGTGGCAAACAGTTCTTGGGCTGACGTGTTAACAGCTTTATTGTATCTTATTTGTATCTTGGTTTAATGAGGCTCAGTGTTTACATCCTATCCACAAACACAGCTGCGCTTACGTTGGACTGATGGACACTGGAAAACTGAGCTTCATGATATTTATCTTGTGCCACAACAGAGGGTCAATATGTTTGTGTGCTGAGGTCCTTCTTGCCATATATCAAGATGATTTTTTATAAGCTAACGGCATGTAAAAATCAGTTTTCAAAAAGAAGAACAGATTTTTAATGACCATTTTAACTATTCTTTTGCAGCTCTGGCATTCTGTTTGGGGTTGGAGTCTTGCTGGACAGTGAATGTCCAGGGCGATGTGCAGTGTTAGTTTTCTAGCAAACACAGCACTTTGCATGTAAATGGTCAATGGCTTGCATTTGTATACCACTTTTTCAGTCAGAGGACCACAAAGCACTTTACACTTCATTTAATCATTCACTCACACATTCCCACGCTGGTGGCGGTGAGCTACATTGTAGCCACAGCTGCCCTTGGGCACACTGACAGTACACACATGCGCCATCAAGCCTTTTGACCACCAGCAGCAGCCAAGGAGGGTGAAGTGTCTTGCCCAAGGACACAACGACTGTGACGGACGGAGCAGGATTTCAACCCACAGGTTACGGGACAAACTGTTTGTTGTGTCCCCAGTTTGGCTTCTGCTGAACTTTAGACAGGACTTCTTCTGTCTGTTGTTTTTTTTTTATAATAGCTTTCATCTTGCCAATCTTCATTAAAGGCCAGATTTGTTGTATACCATACCATACCATACCAATTTATTTGTGTGCACAGCTAATAGCTGTCCTGGTTCTCCCTTCTAAGCTGTGGATCTCTGCAGTACTCTATGAGAAATTTGAACTTCTGACATTGTTACTAATTAAGTAACTTCCTAAGGGAGTCGGTTGAACTGAATTTTATTTAGGGGGTGTCAGATTAAAGGTGTTAAATACATGTTAAACAGCACACTATTCAAATGTATATGTGTAATAAAAATTTCAACTAATTTATCCTTTTCGTTACACTTCAAAGTTGCATTTCTTTTGGTTGGTGTATTTCCATTTTTTGTACTCTCATTTATTTATTTATTTCCAATTTTATTTACCTATTTATTTGTTTCCATAATTATTTTTGTGTAGGTAGGTAGGTATTTATTTATTTATTGAATTTTGGCAGGGTCAGTCCTCCATAGATCTGTCATGAAAAATCCCAGCAAGACATAAAGTACATAAAGTTCATTGAAGTTTGAGAATGGAAAAAGCTCAAGGGATGTGTTTATTTCTGCAAGACACTGTGTGTGTCTCTACTATTACAAACATTGCAGACCTAGTGTCTGGTACCAGTAAATAATTAAAAGTTTCATTGCCTCTTACTGAAAACAGTCAGTAGCACTGTGAGCAATGAGCCAAAACAGTTTTGTTCCTAAATTGCACGTCTCACTGCCTTATTTCCATGACAAAATAACAATCCGTCTCACATTACATTTTCATTACATCACTTAACATGTGAGATGGGGGTAACTAGTAATATTTATGCCTCTTAGTACTATTTCTGTCTTACACTGCCCGAGCTCTGCAGTTGCACGGTAAAAAGTTGGCCCATTGTTGTGGCTGATAGCAGCAATTTAATGAAAAATTGCCAGTCCAAATATTATTTGTTACACCTGGGTTTGTTCTGTTGTGACAGGGAAATTCCTCGCCTAAGGAAATGTCTATTAACTACAGGACATGTTGGGTTTTGTTTTTAGGTTCTCATAATTTTCTCAGCAAGAGTTTAAAAAGCACAAACAGCAAATTAAAAAGAAGTGAAGCAAAAAAAACAAAAGAACAACAGCCTTAAAAAGAAATGAAAAAGTTCCCATGTGATCTGACTTAACGTAGGCCATTGTCTATGTGCTCTGGTTTGTAAATTAATAAGTTGTTAAACAATGAACAATTAGTCACTGAGTAAAATTTGGATTAATGGAAGCAATGACTGAGCAAAGGGCTAAATACACCAGAGCATATGCTTTTAAGCTGCAGTGATCCTGAAAAACATTTTATGGTCTAACCAAACATAGAAGTTTGAGATCCATTTCCATTGAACTCCGGACTGGTGTCATAAAATCAATGTGTTTTTTACACGCAATCACATCCCATGTTCTCTGTAAAGTCAACAGTAACTGTTTAAAAGAAATGTGATATTTATGTCTGTGGCTAACATCTTTATAAAAAAACATTATGGACATTAAAGTTTGTAGAATATCTGCTTCCTGCTAAGGATTTAAAGTGTTGGGATGGGTGACATTTGGAAAACTCAAAAAAATCACAGAGAAACATTCTTCTGTAATTTCTGAAGATACAAAGATGCCTTATGGATTATTTCCTCCCCTTCTCTATATTGTGACTTTTGCTGTTTTGGTCTTTTCATGCCTTTTGGGTATAAATCAAGTCAGGTCTGTGCCAACCATGTGCTAATTTCTATCTATCTTGGGGACATTTGACAACAGAATATTTTTAGTAATTTTCTAATATTTATTGTCAGTCCACTGGACGGTAATGTGGTTATGCAACTCCAGTAAATTACATCTTCCATCTGAGGGTGACTCAGATTTCTTTTGGTTTTGTCAGGGGTGATAATCTGAGTTATCGACCTCAACTGGAATGATCAAAGCAGCGCTTTTTAAAATGAAAAACATATTGGTTACTATTATACCAATTTTAATTCAATTATCTTTGTATACTCAAACTACTGTGAAACGTTTCTTGAAAATTTTGGAATCCACTGCCATGAAGGATGCCTAGTTGGTTTATAAAGAGTCTGTATGCCACGAATAGACCAACCAAGAATAATTATCATCTCTTGTTTAAGGTGTTTGCTGGACTTTTTTAATAGATCAGGTGTAGTACTTTCAATTCTGTTCTCATATGCTTCATAGTTTATTAGGTTTGTCAAAATGTTTCTTTGTTTGTCAGTTTTCCACTTTTCAAGATACCTTGTATGCTATTCTGAGTTATGACTATTTAAAAAAAATATATTTCAGAATTGCCTGACTGCTGCAAAAGCATAACCTTATGGATGTCACACTGAGGTGAAACATACACAAACCCATGTATGCCCTTTGTAAGCTTTCTGAAGGTCCTGTAATATAATCCTGTAAAATAGCACATGAAGTTAAAGTATTGCTCAAGGCCATTTTTGTCTGCTGACAGAAAATCCACCTGGTCAGAAATAAGCTACACCAGTAGAAAAAAAAGGTGTGTCTTAAATGTTTTACATGGCACTTAATTGGACAATGAGCACGCAATTAATGGAGAGTTGAATTTAAAGTCTTTTGATCAGTCTTATGAATTTGCAAAATGGGACCAAAACCTTTTCTGTATCTGTTTAACAACTTTAGGGTATGCCTTATTTCTAGTTAGGCAACCAATCAGCCATAACCAACCACCCACCACAGCTTTCACTAACACCAGGTTCCTCTTAACAAACAGCTTTGTAGTTGGTGACATGTTTTCTTTCAAAAAATACCAAGAGAGTTCCCTGAATTAGCAGAACAGATTTGGACAGGGGAAATGAAAATGACAAATCTTTCCGCTTACCAAGACTAAGGCAACATTGAGCAACACAGCCTTTAACCTCAAGTTGCTCAAGATGAGCTACCTAGTAAAGGGTGAGGGAGTGTTTGCTGTGGGCACTTTGTTAATTAACTTATTGCTTGTAAATGAGCAGTGGTAAGCAATATTGTATTCTAACAGAACTGAATAAAAGTCAAACATTTAATCAATAAATTGACCACCATCTGCTCCGTTACCTGTAATTACGTATTTCTACTTCCAGCTGGTCCATTGCAATTAGTAATTTTGATTGCTTAAACTCTGCAGTAAAGAACAAAAGGCATCATGTTAGGTTTTATTACCCAATAAATTTGGCTTCAAGATGTAATTTGTTTTTTTTATTTATATTTATTTATATATATATATATATATATATATATATATATATATATATATATATATATATATATATATATATATATATATATGCCGCTCAAGGTGGCAGCATGTTGGAGTAGCTCTGTTACTATGGTTCATATTTTTTTCTTTTTAAAACTTTTATTCTTCCATTTCTGGTAGAAACATTGTTTTTGTGGACAACTGTTCTCTCTGGTTTTGAATGCTGTGCAGCTGGAAGGATTTTTGCTGATACTTTTTATTTTTGGACATTTGTTATGATGCATAACCATGGCAACAAGGTGGTTTACAACTGGCAGCAGCTGATAAACATCACAAAAGCTCAAATTATACCTCAACTACAGCCACAAAACCCTGATGAGTTGAAAAGAAGACGCCATAGATCCAGAGCATCCTCTCATCAGAATGTCATACAACTACAGAGCGTCTTCAGTCAGAGGCTTCTTCAGATCTGCAGAGCACTACAAGAGATCATCCGTACCCACAGCCATCAGCATCTACAACAAATCTTTGAAGGAACTTGCATAATGAGTTACAACAACATGTAATTTCCCTTTGGGATTAATAAAGTAATTTTGAATTGAATTGAATTGAATATATATATATATAATTGAATTCGTGAGCCACG
Source organism: Valencia hispanica (assembly GCA_963556495.2). Classification (NCBI taxonomy): domain Eukaryota; kingdom Metazoa; phylum Chordata; class Actinopteri; order Cyprinodontiformes; family Valenciidae; genus Valencia; species Valencia hispanica. The sequence continues at coordinate 7,423,878 of OY747710.1, forward strand.
AATGTCATATGTAATTAAATTGTGCTTAATTCTTAATATGCTTGCAAGATTCTTCAGGAGAACTGAGGGTTGATCAATTGCCCAAAAATCTAGTGCTGTTTGGTATGAAGAATCCTTTTCATCCTCACATTAATTTTATTTCACCACATGCTCAAGGATAGTGTATGTAAAGCTTTGATACCAATGTGGTTTATAGATGACAGTTATGCATATTTATATGCCTTATACATTAATGCAAATGGGAGCTTTGAAATTTAAAAGAGAACATGACAAAAAAATAAATAAAATAATGAGTAAAATTATTGTGGGAAAGAAATTACAAAGTGTGTGACTAATGGCACCTCAGCACATGGGTCTTAGAGTTCTCCTTAGTCAGCACAATGGATTTGAACCCCAACTATTAATAAACGTAATCTTCCTTTTGATTTGAGCAGCACACTTTTAAAAGTGCTTTGACAAAGCACTTTCTGACAGATTATTACAGAACTATTACAAAACTATCTTGCACTACAATACCACCCAATAAAGTGTCTGACAATTCTCTTTTGCTATGAAAACAGAGGACCCAAAACTGAAAAATCAAGGTTATTGTTAAATCTGTCATAGCTGTGGGATACTTTTACTAGATTAAGTTTTTATACCTTCCAAAAAAAGCTAGTTAGGATACTACTTACCAGTTAGTCTGATTCTTCCCATTCAGTTTTTGACCTGTGTTGTGGTAAAGCACCGGGTTAGAAGTGACTCAACTTTGGAAGAGTTAGCTTGGACTTGCTCTTTCAGCTCACTTATTTCCTACTCCCCCTCCCACTGCCTGCCTTTTTCTCCATTACACTCTCCCCTGAGTTTGTGTGCGAGCAGCTTAGGAATGTGGGAAGTATCAGTAGAGGAACTGTTTTTCTTCCTCCTCAGGCTTCCACATATTTCTAAAAGGGATTTTAATTCTGGAGAAAATAAAAGTAGCTGTTCCAAAACTTTTGACTGTGTTATCCAAAATGAGTTGTCTTATTTTCCCTCCGTTGAGATTTGACTGTATAAGGCTACCAGACCCGTTTCACGGTTTGCCAAGCTGTCTGGACAGTATACTTAAAAAGATATTTGGAGATATGGATCCAGCGTCTCTGCTCGTTCGATCACCTGTTCTGTGCGCACCGTGCGTGGTCGGTTCATTGGCGGGTTGGACCGGCCCTGGCCTTTGTTGGATGCCTGATCTCGGCGCTCTGCGTTGTGCAGGATCAGGACTCAGGAGCTGGTACAACTTGGTGTCCAGGTGCTGGCTGAGCTTGGCCTGGGGATGCTGTCCATCCGGTGCTATCGGTGGGGCGCCCCGACGTGGGGCAGGGGTGGGGCGCTGGGTTGTTGGCGGTGGGGATTGGCCCAGGCTGGTGGTGGCACGTGGCAGCCCGGCTCTCCAGGTCCATGGACCGGCCCGCCCTGGCGCCCGCCCTGGCGCCGCTGGTTGAAGGCAGGGAGTCTTCAAAGTCTCATCCCTTTTTGTTTCCTACCTCTCTTCTTCATCTTCTTTCTTTCTTCCCCTTAATTTTCCATCTCCGTGTCCATAACATCAGGAAATAAAACCCCCAGCAATTCATAATAAAGATTTTTCACACAAATATCAAGTGGAGTACTATAGCAAAAGCTGTACTGCTCCACTTGTGAAAGTAAATCTGTTGGGCTTCTACTTGGTACTCAGACACCAATTCTGAGCTCCACACTGCCAAACAGGACACGTAAAAAATATATATATTAATTAGCTAAATGTGCAAAACTTTGCAACCCTAAATGACCTTAAAGTGCTGTTAAAATCTATAGAGTCTGGGCTAACCATGTGCAAATGTTTCTGAATATGCTTTTCATTAACCTTAATGTAATTTAGTGCTCTGCTCTGTGATATTTGTACCATCTATTTGCTCTCTTACAAATTGTTAAATAAAAAATGTAATTTAATGACCATTATAGTATTATAAAACATGTGAATAGTCATTATTCAGTATGTCAGTATCAAATATTTTGCCAGTGTCAAAAGAAGGGTCTTGTATAATTTAGGCTTTACTATACCTCCAGGAATTACTGGAAAGATTGAAACCTGCACAGACTGGGACAGTCTTTAAATAGAAAAAATGGGGGGAGGAGTGAAATGTTTACACGACAAAACTTATCCACATACTTGACACATCTGCTTAAACCAGTGGAAAATAGGAACTGAAATGATACATTAAGAGATTCTGAAAAAAAACTAAATTATTTAGCCTCTTTAGAGATAAAATTATTAATATTTTAGTGTTAAATACTGTAAAAATAACAACATCAAATTGCAACAATGCAAAATAGTGGGTTTTACTGATTTCAGATTTTAAAGTTTGCAGATTCTACAAAACAGTGTTCAAAGAGATGAAAACTATCAGATCTCTGAGTACAACCAAAGTTCTCATAAGCAAGTGTCAACAAGTCAAGTGATTTTCCCAATTCTGCAAAACAAAGAATCTAGCTCTTTCACATTTTATAAAAAAAATAAATACATCTCCCTTTAAAAGGCTTTAGTTGAACTCAGCATTAAAACGTCTCATAAAGAGACCAGGAAACAGTAAATCCTCCTGCTCAGTTCCATAATGATCAGGACCTTTGTTCATTTTTATTTCCTAACTCTGTCCCAGACTCCACTGAAATACATGGCATTTCAGTGTTTTTGTGTTTAGCTCTCATGTTGCTGCAGACCTTGCATCCCGTGAGCTGACAGAATTTATAGAAGGGTTGTTCTCCTATTTCATGAACATCTCTAGCCTTGACCCTTGCGCTAAGCTTCGAGTTTCTTTTATTATTTGGGGGACGTCAGTGTTTTAGTGAATTTTTCTCCATGGCTTGCTGGTTTATTTTGTCTGTGTGGAGAGAATGGCCGACCCAACCCATCCGACCTGGTTAGGCGGGGGCCTAACCAGCTAGCAACAGGTATAGGAGGTGCAGCCACCAAAACACTACAGAAACCGCATTTGTTTATTCCATTTTCTTTGTTAAATTCCATGATTCTGTCCGCCTTTTTTCATATTGCAAACTTCGTAGAGCCCTACTCTGTCAGTCTGTACATCGGAGTGTCTGTGTAGACTTTTGCTGGGTTGAACAGGCAGGCTGTTGATTAGTTTGAGCTAGGGCTGGGCGATATATCGATTTTATCGATTAATTCAAATTTGCCGTTTAAGAAGATTTAGTTTAGGGAAAATCGAGATTTACTCAAAAATCTTCTCTTCACCTGAGAAGATGCTCTCTTGGGCTTCCGTAGTTTGGAGGAAGGTCAGCCAGTCCGTCTCTCACAACGCGTCTCTCACAACGCGTAGACGTCAAAATGGCAACTAGCAAAGAGGAGCTCTTGTTCCCAAAAAAGGGACAGTTCCTTCAATTATATGGAACTGGTTTTGCGACTTCAGACTTGGAGCAACAAACAGCACGCTGCAAAATCAGTTTGAAGGCTGTTGCTACCAAACGTGGGAGTACGACGAATTTGTTTCAACACCTGAAACAGAGGCACTCCGTCGAGTGGGAGAAGTGCTGCTCTCTACGAGATGCTCAAGCAAGCAGCAGCTCACAAAACACCTCCAAAAGACAAGCCACCATAGGGGAATCATTTTCACACTGTGTCCCTTATGATAAGACGGGTGTCCAGTGGAAACCAACCACAGATGCCATCACAATTTATATTGCAAAAGATATGGTGCCTGTTTATACAGTGGAAAAGCCTGACTTTATTTACCTACTGAAAACTTTGGACGCCAGATATGTGCTACTAACTTTGAATTCAGGTAGACTACCAAATGAGATATTAAAATAAGTTTCAAAAAAATAGATTCTGTCATTTGTTATTTCTGTTTAAGAAAGTAAAGGGGGAAAGAAAAGAATCGATTAAAGTCGGAAATCGGATTTTGTGTGAAGAGATTTTATTTTTAGGCCATATTGCCCAGCCCTAGTTTGAGCACTGTTGTCACCTAGTGACTGGAGGCTTGTTTATCATTTAAGCATGAATGGGGAGCCTAAGTCTCCTCCCCTTCCGGTCGGCCTATGGGTCCCCTGGCCGAAAAAAAGAAATTCAATGGAGCGGTAAAAGTTATTTTCTGGTCTGCTTTGCCTTATGCTCTAAATCCCACATGTACCTCAGTAAAAATAATACCCAGTGATGTGCATTTTGACTTTGTTTTTAATGTGATTTATTTGATTGTAAAAATTCTTCATTATAATGACTACAGATCAGATGTCACATAAATGAAGTCTTGGAGCTAGCACTGAAAATACTCACCGATACCTTGTAGAGCTTGTCCCGCATTCTGGCTCTCACTCAACTGACTAGTTCTCCTCCAGCATAGCTACCACTGTCCACATGGCAAGATTTATAGTGGTTGTTTGACTGCTGCTATTGGCTACTGGCTGCCAATCCAGGATGCCATTGTTTTTCCTTGAGTCTAAAATTTATTTTGAAGTGTAAGGGCCTCAGTTTGTTTTTAAAATTGCCAGGGGCAAACAAAGAACAATGTTGGTTATATTAATGATATAGTGGACGATAATGGTCCTGCAACGTGGCGGATCAGCCGCATGCCTGTAAAAATACCTAATTTAAATTTCACGGGTTTGGCCTGAAGTGCCCTTAATATGGGCGTGTTGCAGGGGAGAAAGTTCAGGATATGCATATATATATATATATATATATATATATATATATATATATATATATATAGACTCTGCCTAATTACAACATATTAGAACCACTTTCGAATGTGAGTCTTTATTTATCGATGCTGTATCATCTGCGCAGAAACTAACATGACTTTTTATATTTTCTGTAAAATAAACAAAAGATTGTCACAATGTGATATACAGTTGCTGCCTATAATGATTAAAATGCAATATGTTCTATAACATTGGACATTATGCTATAGAATTTGCTGGGTGCAATTTTACATTTATCAAACTTAGATGATTTTGTTGCAGTTTTATCATTTTAAGTAGCAAAACTGCACAAACAGCGACTATTATTGCTATTATTTGCACACTTGTTTACTACACACTCAAACCCTTACACGCACTTCTACCAAGTGCACTTTGTAGATGACCGTAGGTTGCAGTATAGATATTGGAACAGGGCTGCAGATATTAGCTTCTGCTGTGGTGCTAAGACAGTTTCCATTGCACATTAAGGTATATTTGTTATTTGAACTATTAAAATAGGCAGTTACGTATAAGCAATTTTAGAGGGGGTCTCAAGTATTCATGGATTTAGCTTTTCGCCGGCAGCTGTATTCTATGAATAACATGATTCAACTGTAAAATTATTGCAGCAGTTTAATTTGGGTACCGCGAGGAATCCCTCAAATAAGGTTTTCATTCAAGCTTCAAAAACCAAAACTTACCTTTTATTATAATCCTGTGTATAAGAATCTCCTTGTTGTGTCAAAACGGTGTGCTGGTCTCAGTCGCTGAATATCCCCCCTGTGCTGTTATCAACTTTTTACTTTCTTTAATATAGAAAGTACTCTTATCAGTTCTTTTGTTCTTTCTGTGTCTCTGCTCTGTCTTCTCAAACCCCAGACGGTCGTGGCAGATGGCCGCTTGTACTGGGCCAGGTTCTGCTGGAGGTTTCTTCCTGTTAAGGGGAAGTTTTTCCTCTCCACTGTCGCTACATGCTTGCTCAGTATGAAGGATTGCTGAGGGATTGCTGTGGTTGGAAGTCTGTATCAACGGGACGCAACCTCAAGTCAATGACTCTGTTGGGATCCCTTAAATAGGAAACTAGCTAAAACTTTAAACTAATTGGAATGTTTGTAAGATTGCATTGAGATGTCTTTTTTATGTAAAGTGGATTGAGATTACATCTGTTGTGAACTGGCGCTATATAAATAAACTGAAGTGAAGTCTCTTTGTATTCTGTCATGATTTATAACACTTAGAAACCACAAACACTTTTTTTGCTGAAAATGTCTCCATTTTGATCTCGGTGTTATGGTTTGGCAAAGGTCTGGATTAGGTTTGTGATTTCTTTTCAGTCCTTTAAAGGTAAAATGTGAAACATTGAACAACCAAAGTTGCACAATTTAACTTCAAAACAAACAGGGGCAACATAAACATAAGCATAACTTTGTATCCCTTTAACTGGGTATGAGCTGTTCTGTTTGTAATTCTCTGCGTACGAATGTTTTCTATGCAATTTCCTTCACTGTTACAGTAAATCTGTCTCTGCTGTTAGGCTGAGGTAAAGCTTACGGGATTTTAAACGTTGCAGGAAGGAAATACAAAGGAGAGGGAGGGAGGCAGCATTCAGAAACGTCACTATGAAGTTGCTTTTGATTCTCATTTAATGAGCTACTGTTTAAACTCCTTAAATCTGAAAATGTAACTTCTCTAACTGAACATGACTAGGGTCTCTCAAAACTGCAAGGTCATAGGCATGCTCAGCACTCCTAATAAGCACAACAGTAGGATTTCTGTTTCAGCCATAAAACCTGGAAGGGCCCTGCGTATTAATCATTTAAAAAAGGGCAGAGTCTCTCCTTTTTGCTGACCTTGTTAGATCAGATACCAGCAACCATAATTAAGAGTGTTCAGAAAGAGCAAACTATTGTCCTAATTAAAACTGCTGGCTACTGATAAACATACAATGAAGTGCAAATTATTCCCCCCTCATTTAACCAAAAACTTCACTGTTTCTTATCTAGACCTTTTTACCAGAGCAACATTGAGTAGTGCATGATTGTATAGGAATGGAGGGAAGAAAATATGGAACAGGTAAGGTCAAATAAGACATGAGTCTAACATTCTGACCAATACAAAATGGAGGAATAAAAACTATATGTCATCCTAAAAACTAAATCTCTCAGGTGAAGGATGGTAGCGGCAGCATCCTGTTGTGGTGAGGGTTTTCTATAGATTGGACAGGCAAGCTGGACAGAGTTGATGGGATACTTATTCTTATAATCCAATATGACTAATTGGCAGTGTTGGGCAAGTTACTTCAAAACTGTAATGCATTATTTATTACTTGTTACTGTAATTTCAAAGTAATTTGTTACATTACAATATTACTGTATATAAAATGTAAGGCATTAGAATACTATTGCATTACTTTTAAGTTACTCTCACCGAAATAAAATGCAAATATGGATTTGGAAATCTAAATGTAGCTCATGATGCTCAAGTAGCTTATTACACATCCAGTAGAAGGTGATTTGGAATCCGACTGAACTTAGATTGTGATTAAAAACAGTAAGATACAATAGCCACAGTGATGGTTCATGGTGCAATACAAGGAACAATCGCATCTGGAGAATGTACTATCCGATGTTAGATCAGCTGCAGGCTCACTCATCTCTGCTCTGTCTGACTACAGGAAGTGAAACATTTTGCGGGGACGTTTCTCCTCTGCTGATCTCGCGGTGATTTTGGCGAATTTGTATGAAGAAAAAGAAAACCTCCCACTTTATTCCGGGTTAACAATGCATTGTAACGCGCGTTACTGACATTTGTACCGAGTAATATATTAAATTTTTTCCCCCAGTAATGCCTTACATTACCGCGTTACAGCAAAAATCAATGCATTACAGTAATTAATTACTTTTGTAACGCGTTACTCCCAACACTGCTAATTGGCCAAACAGAGCAGCATTTTCAGTTTCCAGCTGTAATTAGCATGTGTTAGACCAGCACCAATGTTGGACTTCATTTGGTGTATACTGTAACTACTGCAGTATACTTCAATTATAAAAGATAACGCAACAACAACAAAAACAAATCTGTAATATTCCTGCACTGAAATTTATAAATTGTCAACTTCACATAACTGTGTATGAGTTACTCAATTCCCAACAGGAAAGTATGTTGCTACCTAAATAAATCTGGGTTACCTTTTACCTAATAGATCTGTTTATCAAAAAAATCATTTAGTTAAGATTTAATAAGAGAACCAATAGAAAAGGGAGATGAGGTGATGCTGAAAATAAAGCTGGCCTTGGATATTTGGATCAAAAAGAGAGAACACAGGTTATGAGGGGAGATGAGGGGAATAATCTCTTAATATAGGTAGGAAGCTGCAAAGACATTGTAAACTCGTGCAGTTTTTATCTCACCTGCCCAACTTCAGACGGATCGAGAATCCATCCCAGTGAGCCCCAGCTCCAAACAGCAATATAAGAGCTGAAGAAGGCAGTTAGACCAGTCAATATTTGGCCTGGTGTGCCAAAATTTTAAAGCAGCCTTTCAACCTGAGCTTGCACCTGCTGAGAGTCTGAATGCTTTACGAAAAAAGGTGTAATCCTACAGCTCTAAATCTCTACAGACCAATATGACACACTTTCAACATAATGCAGGTCGTGAAGAGATGTAGTGGCACACATCAGGCCATGTGTTGAACCTGCACAGCACTGCATTACTCTTGCGTGTGGGTGGTTTAATAATATGTGCTGCAGAGGGCACTTTTTTCCAGAAACACCCAACTTCACAGTCCTTATAAAGTTTGGTAACTATTCAACCATTTTCCAGCTAAAAAAAGGGAATGGTGCAAATCTGGTTGTGGAAACCTTTGTCTATCAGAGGTTTTAAAATAAGTAGAGAGATTTACAAATTTTCACTTCTTGTGATAACAAATGGGGAGGTTTAAAATAATGTAATCAAAATCTGAGCGAGTATTTCAGTAACATTTCCGTCAGCAGAGAGAAATAGTTGGCTGACTCAACTCCACTTGAGCCATACTGTGCATGACTAAAAGCAGCCTTTGCAAAAGTTGTCATCAGTTTTATCGAGCTTTAACTTGTGGCTTTTGGAATATGTTCTGCTATTTTTTGCAAGGTCATTGGTCCTCTGTTGAATCATGATTTAACATTGTCATATTTTATGACTTATAGTATGACTCATTTGGCTGCACAAATTAAACCCCCCCGATCCCTCCTTAGTAGTCAAAAAGCCAAGAAGTTTGCTCTAAAAAACATAACCTCATATATTACATTTTTTATTTAAGCCATTAAGGGCATAATTAAAATATGATAATGATGTATGTGTTTGAGAGGTGTGAACAATCATTAGCACATATGCTAATTAGCATGTGTGTTAGACCAGCACCTCTGTTGGACTTCATTTGGTGTATACTGTAAATACTGCAGTATACTGCAATTATAAAAGATAAAGCAACAAAAAAAAATATCGGTAATATTCCTGCACAAACATTTATAAACTTTCAACTTCTTTTCCCATACGCTGCTGTACAGTGTTACTCTTTTGCAACACAATTAGCTTGAGTACATTACAATATGTTTGTGCTTAGCAATGGATTGAAGAATTCAAATTAAAGACTCCAAAAATTTGGATGACCTCATGATTAAACGTTTCACAAACAAGACTTTGTTAGTCTTGTCAGGATATCAGCTATTGGCCAGCAGATGGTGATGCAGCAACCTGCTTATCCTAACAGGCACCTCCACATAAATATCGATCATTTTGCAATCTGGTGCGTGTAGAAATGCAAATATTTCCTTTTGGTTATTCCGTAATTTAGAGAGATTGATAAGTCTTTAAATGTAAAGCCATTTTTAAAAATTGACTTTAGATACATAGATTTACCTTGAAGAGATCTTCAATAACCTAAAATAAACGACAGGGTGAAATTGTATAGAATGATATTCAGAACAGATTAAAATGTATTGGTTTGAATTTACAGCATTGCACATTTTTACATCATGCTAAGCAATTAAAGCCTTTCCAAGGAACAAGTTCAAAATTTGCTTTTTAAACTTTTGTTCATACAAACTCTCTAAAGTGTGAAAAATGTTAAAAATAAGCAACAAATAAACAATTTTCATTATACTTATAATTTTATTAATTTTCACTGCACATGTTCAGGGAAACACATGTCAATATGAATTTGTTACATGAATATCTATTGCGCTATAGATATCTGTTATTTAAAAATACATGTCATGAAATGATACTAGAATGGCATGGCACCAAGACAGTATAAATCTCTTTTTCATATAGTAGAGTTTGGCACATTGCTATTAAAAGTAAATCTACCAAGACACAGAATCATGGGCACACATCATGTACAGTACTTGACACTCAAAAGCCCCACAGCAAACAAAAAAGCAACCCGCCTACAAGACTGATTAATTTACAACAGATAACGGGATCCACCAAAATTCCCCCCTCATTGAAAATCAAAAGCTTGCTTTGAAGGAGATTAACATTTAGCCAACTGGCTGACAGCGACAGATGCCAGAAAGCGATAACTTAATCTGAATGTAGCAACTGAGCCAAAATCCATATCAAAGTAATGACTCAGATGAACTTAATGGGTATTGGTTGATGATGCCAAGTTCAGGGAAGTTCTGTAAATCCTAAACCCAGCAGTAGGTGTTGTTTAAATAAGTATTAAAACATTTTCTGGGTGGATAGGAAAGCTGGGCAATGAACAATGGAGAACTGATTCCACCCTCAAATAAGTCATTACTTTGTTTGAGCATACAAGCCATGTATTCAGATTCCTGAACTAAAAATGTTAGTATTACCGGCTTCAAACATGATCTTTTTTATGTTTATATGATATAAGGTTAATATTTTTTTTAGTCTACCAACAGAAGCTGGGAAACTGAAAACTGTCAGAAGCAGAAGGTTAATGCTTCATTTCTGCACATTCACATTCTGCACATTTTAGAAGGGAATAATTGTTAAGAGATCCTCTTTTGTGATAGTTTTACAGTTTGGAGTTACTACATTTACTTAATATCTGTAGTTAAAATACATTTCTACAATTTGATGTCATTCTTAACATGAAATCATAATTCAAACATTGTACACAAAGTTTCCCCTTAAACAATATGCTAAAGAAATAACAAGAAAATAAATTAGATGACACTCTTAAAGGGAAGTTTTTCATAAAGAATATAAATTATTTTTTATAATAATTATTTTTATTCATAATTTCATCAAATAAAACCTTATCATGTATTAATCTTTTAAATTAACACTGAGTAACAATCATTCTGTAGCTGAAAGAGGTTTAAACAAGATTCTCCTATCTTCTGCACCGTCATTTACCAACTAGGGATGTCTAGATCTACTGTACAGTAGTTCCAAGTGTCGGAAGGGTCCTGCTTAAAGCATTTTCAGATGACAGGTATTAGAGTTCTTGACTAAACTTCATACTTACAATGAGCCATGTGGTCACCCAGCTATGTTTCAATGACAACAGCCTATTATTGTGGGCAGGGAATACAAATTATTTTAGACCTGACATTTTGATCTAATGAATCAGGATTTTCCTGAAAAAAAAGTTTTATTTATATATATATATATATATATATATATATATATATATATATATATATATATATATATATATATATATATATATATATACACAATTATTGTTTTTTTTTCAAACTTTCCAACCATTCACAGTGAAAGAAAGGCTGCGGCAGCTTTTTTTCCCATACTTTTCCATGTGACCTCATCTGAGCAGTGTGCTTAGACAGGTGTGGAGGACAGCTGCAGAGTTAACACAATGTTTTAAAATGCATAAAGCGTTTAGTAAATGATAGTAATAATAAATGTCTGTACACCACTAGTTGGAACAATACTGAGATATGTTACGCGTTGAATTATCAACAAGTCAAATCAAAACAGCGAATAAACATGTTAGCATTAGCCTAGCACTTTAGCAAACATTGCTAGCAGGAGTATGACTTTAGTATATTGAAGATTGTAGTTATATGCAGGACTCAGATATGTCTTCAGTAAAATAAGACTGTCAAAAATGAACTACTTTTTGGTCAAAATATCTGTCACTACTGTGCTGATAATGTCACCGGTGAAAAAGAGAGGTAATACTGACGAGGTAATACTGAATAAATGTGACGTGTCATTTTACAAAATTAAAATTATTGTTCAGTGGCTCGGATTTGTACTGGAGACCAGAAATCCTGTTTGGGAAGTCCCCTACTGTCGACCAATAGTTTCATTGCCTTTTTAATAATCTTAATAGTATAGGGTACTAATAATCAATAGATTTCTATTGGCTTTCACTTTGTAACTAAATTTACATACTAAAGACAACTGCAAGTCAATGACTTGATGCAATCTGCTGGGAATCGTTAAATAGAAAACTTTTAAACTGATTGGAATATATGTATGACTGAATTGAAATTACTTTTCTTGCGTTGAAATGACGCGTTGCGAAGGCGCTATATAAATAAACTGAATTTAATTTAATTGAAAGATAGAAGGGAGTGATTATTTAAAGTTTTGCTTGAGTGTGCTGTTGTTTTTCTTTGTTAATAATCAGTTTAAGGGTACATGAAAATTCACACCATCAGGCTCAATCACCGAGTTGGACCTCATATCCCACTTTTCTCTTTGTGTCTTGTGATAATAGCATTTCTTATCTAATCACATAAACGCATACAGCAATCAACAGTTAAAATTGCAGCATAAAGAGGTTATTTGTAAAAAAAAAATGCCTCGAGCAAATCCATGATTTCTGTTTCTTTTTCTGCCAGAACTCTGTGGCAGTAAACAGCCTCTATTAAATGTTGAGTAGCTCTTGACTGAAGGCTAAAGTGAGTTTCCCACCATGGTGCTGACAAAAAAAATACACAGGATTACCCTTAAACCTGAAGTGGTTATTTGTGAGTTTGACTGAAAGGAAGACCAATGTCCTACTAGTACTCGGGTTTTATCAGACACAAAATGTTAGTTGTTGTAAGGAGGGAGGACGTTTTTAAATGAACATAAACTGAAGCGATAAGCACCAATCGAATAGTATTTAAGGATGCCTTGTTTTCCTTTTTTCCCCCTTTTATGTCACAGTCAGTGGCTCACATCTGGGGACAGCAGAATGCACTCAACTAAATGAGGAACACAGTGCTGTGTCACACACACATTTTCACAGTGGAGAAGAAGATTGCAGCCCACATCCCTAATGGCCTAAAATAAATTATTTGATAGAAAGCATGACAGGCTCGCTCTGTTGTCTGATTAACAATTAATGACATTTCTACCACTGTGGAAGGCTGATCTCAGACAGATTCATGTACCTTTGATAATGCTCCATCGCTGGAGGACCTGTTAGTCCAATGCATAACTGATAAAAAAAAACTACTTATTTAGTCAGCTAATCAGTATGTATAAGGTTTGGCACAGTATTTGATATTTTAGGGCTTATGATTAATTGTATATTTTTGTCATTTAAAGCAATAAACTCAAATCTATCCACTTAACCACTTTTATCCAGGGTCATAAAACATTTAATTAAAGTAAGATATGATGCTGCAGTGATTGAATTTAAACCTGCCCTTTTGTTTCTGATTCCCCGGTCCATCTGTAATGGCCTAGTAAACACAACTGTAAACTATTTACACTTCGTTAAAATCAATGGTCTGAAATTACCAGACCAGTAGATAATCTTCTTTGAATTATTGAAGCCTTTTGTTTCAGAGATTTAAGATGAAAATATAAAATACAGCTGCTGTGGATAGACATCATGTTCAAACTATGGCCTGAAATAAATTATATATACAAACGCTTATACGTAGGCAGCAATGGTAGATATCAGCATCTGCAGAGAAAAATAACATCCAAAAACAAATTTTCAGCCTGAAAGATTTTCTCTCTTCCCCTGGAAAATTATAAAATAAATCTGTAATTTGTGTTTTCACTTAGTCTCAACTGTTTCTATGTCAGTTTAAGTTTGTCTTTATTGAAATGGCCATAGCATAACGTCTTGTTCACAACTTTAGGCATTGTCTGATACAGTGGCGGTTTTTGCAGTTGAACGACAAGGACAAAATAAAATTTTATTTTTATTTTTATTAGGAATCCCCTGTTTTCTGATATATTTTATTGTTTGAAACAAGAGGGTTCACCAATCAAGTCTGTGTTTGACAGCAATAAAAATGCTCATTTTGTGTTTTCACACATAGAGAACAGGTTTCATATATCTTGAATTGTGTTTTTAAGAACCTCTGTTCTTTATAGAATAATCTAAATCAATTTTGAACAATCTGTATTTTCGATTTGAACCACAGAAGACAAGAGTTTAGATTTTTTGAAAAACAGTGATATAGCCCTTTAGTTTGGCGCCGAACATTAGCGTCATTAACTAGCTGTGGTGTATGGTCATATTTACTTACAGTGCTTAAACTGTACACAACAACAAAGGGTACACAATCCTCATTGACATACAGATAGGCAATAGAAAACTTAATCTGGGTGCAACTAACAAAACAAAACACCCTTCCCTATGAAAAAAAAGGGCACCATGGGGAGGGAGCAATTTCACCCATATCAAAAACCGCCACTGGTCTGGTATAAATAAAGAAGATTTCATGTGAAACAATAGCTCCTCTTCGACCAGGAGATGTCTGTTCTAACTCTCAAATGTCAACATACATTAATGATTTGTCATCATGTACCTAAAAAGATCATCTCTCGCTTGCTGAGTCTAACTTTACATAAGAATAATATTTAATTAAATATCACAGATTATGAGGACAGTAAAACTGGGAGATGATGGCATGGACAAAGCTGTGAACAAGGCGAAGATATGTTGTCTCAGACCGTCCGCTGTAACATTGCTAGAAACTGCCCAGTCTGAGGAGGAAGTGATGAGACACAGTGATGTTTGAGGCCCATCCGCCTACTTCCCATCTAAAAGCTGTCACTTCCTCCTAGCCACATTGGTAGACTCAGCTGCACTGATCCCTTCCCCAAGTCTGAGTCTGCAGTGTTCTGCCTCAATTGCAAAATTGTGCTTAGGAGTCCATGTCCCAAAAGTTTTAAGGCTTTTTAAATCTCAATACCAGACTTTTGTTTTAGGTTCGAATGAGCTAAGACAATAAAGTTTAACAAGATGAATGAAGGGATGTAAGAGCATTATTAAAGGTTTACATATCCACGAATAAGCACAATCAAGGTAAATTTCAAAATATGTAGAGAAAAGTTTAAAAGAATTGGCCTGGTATTGGTGTTTTTTGCCCAACTCACTGGATATGTTCATCTTTTTTAGTCAGAGAAGAAAGGCTCACAAAGCACGACATCATGGTTGAATCAAACTGTTAGTAAGCTAGGTTAAAATGTTATTCTCTGCATTTTACCGTTTTTATTTCATGTAATCAGCTGCAACTGTAGATATGTTTAAACCTTTCTATACTGATATTTTCTTGTAAAAAAATCGAAATAAAAAAGGGTCAGTCACCAGTTCACAACCCGACCATAAATGCCAGTGCAATGTGAACCTAACTTCCATCATAGCTCCTTGTTTATCCTGTCAGTTGGAGACACTAAAAAAGAGAAGATAGCATCAGTGTTAGCTATAGTTAATGGAGCCCTAAGGTCACCACAGCAAGCAGGGCTGAAAGGCCCAAGGTGGAGGCAAATGAAGCGGATATAAGCCTGCCATCGTTCACCAGCCTGAAGGAAACAACTTCCACCTTGAATCCATCCTCAGTGGCCATGCAGCGGAAGACACCTTCCTTCAAGGGAGTGTCAACAACTGGGCCCAGGATGCAGAAGTCTCCAGAGAACAGGCAGGGGTAGTTCTTGATGCAGTTGTCTTTCTCCCAGCGGTAGGTGGCGTGGAAGGAGTGTACAGGGCAAGGCAGAAACACAGTGGTGTTCTTTCCTTTCACCACAATCTCTCTGGGAGAAGTTCGACGTAGCTTAAGTGCTGAGTAGGAAAACAGAGTGAGTTAGTCAGTTAAGCTGTGACGTGCGGTCAGGGAAAGCAATGACAAGTCAAATCGGTACTAAATGATCAAAGAAAATCAATGTTTCAATTTATCTGTTCTATAAATTTGTTTTCTATAATATTTCAACATGGTTTTATGGTCAAATTCACAGAATTTATAGAATATAATAATTAATTTGTCTGTTCAAATACATAGAAGTGCGGGGTGAGGCAGTGCTGAGTTGTGCCTCACCTCTGGTGGCGCTTTGTCACACACAGTGAATGAAGCAGGCAGTTGGCACATGCTCATTGCCGTTTCTTTATATTGACAATATACATGTGTTATTACACATGTGCTACACATACACACGTGTGTTACACACATTCATTAAAGATACTTTTAATTATGCTTTAATCAATTCCATACTATTTAACAATGTGATAGCTAGAAAAATATATTTAATATTCTGTAAAATGTATCTATTTTGGCTGATCTTTATTATAATTAAAAATCTAGGATCTTACCTTTGTTTGTATATTAAGTGCATGCACCTATCCTGCTCCACAAATCTCTCCATCACTCTCATGTAAAAATCACCTTTGTTTGCCTTCGTTTTTAAAAATCTGGCTGCTTCAATTGAGATTATCCATAAAGGGAAGAGTTGTCATGGGTTGGTTCTATTCCGAATGTGTTTTTGGTATTTACCGACCGCTTTTAGTCTTTTTGATACATCGATAACAAAGCATCTGTTACCTGTTGTGACCACTGGGCTCAGCACTGCCCCCTATCAGTGAGGTACGGTGTTTTCTGCCTCAACCTGCACATTTTCACAGCGCATTTATGGCCTACCAGAAAGCACTTAGCAATATCTTAGCTAATATTGTATTTATGAAACATTTGTTTAAGCATTAAAAAGCTAATTGAATCAGGGTGAAACTTGCAGGTGTTGCTATTGACAAGTACTGATTAACAGATCATCAGCAAGTGAGAACACCTCTATAAAAGCAGGAGTTTCAACAATTTGCTGGTGTTAAAAAAAAAAAAAAAAACGGCCAAGTGAGAGTTCACAATATCACCTAAGAGACATGTTTCAAGCAAAAGAGAGCAGAACAGAAATGCATGTCTGCAAAACTCACAAATGAGAGCAGTTTTTTAAAGGTTCAGCTAAAATCCTCTACAATGGTTTGAGAGACATACAGATGGACAGGTATGACTCCTCAGAGTTCGTCCTGCAAAACAACATGTAGCTTCCACCTGGTTCATAAATCCTGGCTTTTAATGTAGTAGCAGAGGGAAAATGACATAAACAACAATTTTAATTCATTAATAATACTATTTTAATTAAATAATCACTTGTATTATTTATGTTTTAGAATTAGAATGTTGTCTTAGTGTAAAATGCATACGTGCACTGATTTGATGCAGGGAAAAAAATACTCAAGTCAAAGCAACATTTTAGGGGGTCTTCAGCTATATTTACCCCACTAAGAATATATACATACATGTCATATGTTTATCTTCAAAGAAAACTAAATATGACACCCCACTAATTTGTGGCTCAGTACTCACAGACTTATGGAATGTAACTGCAAATCATTACCCAAAAATCTACTTATTCAGGGATTTTTTTCCCTAAAGCCTGTCTAAAATATTTGAGAGAAAATGCAGCTTGGAAAGCTGAAATACTTAGTCACAATGGTACTTGACACACTATTGGCCAGCGATTGCAAAGCGGTCAATCTAGGTGTGCCATTCATTTTTCTTTGAGCTGATTGGCTGAAACCCTAAATGTGAAGATAAGGAAGACTGTAGATGTTAGCTTCTGTGGTAGTGCCAAAATGGTTTCCACTGTGTGTCTTAATGCATATTAAGGTATTTAAACTGTTAATATAGGCAGTTATACGTGTTTAGAGAGGGTTTCAATTAGTCGCGGATTTCAGCTATCTGCGGCCGGTTGTGGTCCCTAGCCCCCATGAATACCAGGGCTCCACTTTATTATAAATATATTAACACCAATTAATGTCAAACATCTCAGTGAATCACATGAAAATATTAAATTGTTTTACTATGAAGAATCAGGAGTTTGTTTGTTGTGCAGGTTGTTGTCAACCCCTGATTGCCCTAGGCATTTGAATCTTTCTGGTTAATTAATAAAACACACCTTTAACAGGAGATGATCCACATCTGTTAGACATACCACTTTATATCCTTATGAAACTGATTTTACTGGGATTAACAAACAAACATGCAGAGCAACCATGCGGCCAGATAGAGATTTAAAGAGGAGCGGCAAAAGCAAATGAGGTGGATTAGCAGTGCTTGCCAACAACTATGGTTTAATCAGGACATGTTTCTGTGGAATATCTCTGTTGCTTGGAAATTGAACTACTATGGATGATAATCATGAGACTGTTATAAAGGCAAGCTTCATGGCAAGACTGGCTGCTACAGGAGATCCTTTCTAGCCCACATCATCACCATCCACAACGACTCTTTGAGGACACTTAGTTTTTCTTTTGGATAAACAAAGTATTTTTGAATTGAACTGAATAAGAGGACAACAGTAGATCAGCTTTTAGAAACCAGAACCAGTGACACAACCTGAAACAGATGCAATGTTAAACATCACATTAACTAAGTGTCTACAGTTGTTATGCACAGTCAAGGTTGCATTTGGGTTTATGAGATTTGAAACAGGGCAAGCAATGAAATAGAAAAATACTGTCCCTTTGGGGAATTTGGACACTGCTCAATTATATGATAATCATCTGTTCTTTTTGCTGTAGTTGCACAGAAATCCTACCACTGTGGTTAATTAAGACAGGGAGAGAGTGGGAGAGTGTAGATAAGGACTCACCAGCAGCTTCCTCACAAACTGAGGCGTTGGAACTGTCGAGATTCTGAATAAGAGTTCTGTAGGGAAAAAAAGAGAGGGAAAGATGTGTACAATTGTTTTACAAAGGGGCTAATGAGTCTTCCTTTTTCTTTTTTTTCCTTCATAAAGCTGGCATTTGTCATTAATTGACAGAAGCAGAGCCTTCTCATGCAGCAAAACTGGGGGAAAAAATTGAAATTATTCAAAGGCTAGCTCCTTATTAAAGTTTTTGTTTTTAAAACAATGGCAGACACATAATTGAGATTTTATTTTATTTATCTTAAAGCTAGTTTTGCCATACTGCAGCAAGTGGTTATCAGACACACCATATAGGCATTTCCCCTGAGATTTTTGAAAAGTGTTAAAAAATACTTCATAAGCTCTGTCTCTTCTTCTGTTGGTTGCAAGTAAACAAGCCAATAGTGGCGCAGCAGTGACATCATATCTAAACTTACCCAGTTGTGACGTTGTATCCGGGCGGGATGGC
Organism: Valencia hispanica; assembly: GCA_963556495.2. Classification (NCBI taxonomy): domain Eukaryota; kingdom Metazoa; phylum Chordata; class Actinopteri; order Cyprinodontiformes; family Valenciidae; genus Valencia; species Valencia hispanica. The sequence goes on from OY747710.1 coordinate 7,442,923, forward strand.
GATGCACTTCCTCCTGGACTTGTCCCAGCCGCAGTATGGATCCCTGGAAAGGATGCACTCTCTGCATGTGTTGCCATAGCGGCTGCAATCAGCCAACGGCAGTCGCTGGACCTCCATGGCTGTACCGACGTACAAGTGACCCTATGAAGAAAAAGGGTCAGCAATTTAGTATTACTATTTCATTGACTGCGCTAAAAAATGTTGGTGCTAAATGATGCTTCTGTCATAAAACAAGAATTTATTTTAAAGCGTTTTACACATTTTCACCAGGGTTTACGAAAAATGTAAAGAAAGTAGTAGATCATTATTGAAAGAAGTATATTTGGTCAATTAAGCCTACATACCAATACATACTCTCTATCTTCTATTTCATTTTGTGAACTCAGCTTATTTAGCAATTTAGCACTTTTAAGTACTGCCACACAATTATTTTTTGGTCACACCAGTAACATGTAAATTAGACTTAAAAAATGTTATGAAGCCATTTCATTTGGATTTTACTGTATGCGATTGTGTCTGCAATAAACGGGTTCTTTATTTATGCAAGAAGGATCAATAAGATTCATTCAGTTTTCTTATTGTGAGTTATTGCTGTGTAGGGATTTGTTGGATTATTAATAATCTGAATGTTACAAACTTGCAGAGACTCAAAAACCCATGAGGTTGTGATTGTTTAACTACTGGAGTATTCCACTATGTTGCATTTCTTACATTTGTCGGCAGTATTTAATCATTAAATATGATATATGTAGCTGAGCTGTAGCTAAGTATGATATAGGTAGCTGTTAAGTTTTAACTTGTTACATTTCTCACTGCAAAAAAGGAAAGTTGCATTTCTCCAGTTTCACTTTGATTGACAGAATCAGGTCACATTAAGGCTCAGAGATGCGATATAGATCTTTTTTTGATGTGTGTTTTAAAGAGACCTCTGCAGCTGTTCCTTTTTTATTTATCACATGGACTCCAAGCATGGTAAAGGTTTAAGGGGGTTTAAATCTTTAATATTAATACTCCGTGACATGCTTTAAGATCCGCATTCTTACATATAAAGGCCTTAATAATCAAGCTCAATCATACATCAGAGATCTGATTGTTCCATATGTTCCCAACAGAGCACTTCGCTCTTAGACTGCAGGTTTACTTGTGGTTCCTAGGATTTCTAAAAGTAGAATGGGAGGCAGATCTTTTAGTTATCAGGCTCCTCTCCTGTGGAACCAGCTCCCAGTTTTAGTCAGTGAGGCAGACACTCTGTCTACTTTAAAAACTTTCCATTTTGATAAAGCTTATAGTGTCACGCTGCCCTATTCCTGCCTCATTGTCTTCACCTGTCTGTCTCATCAACCACACCTGATCCCACTCACCTCCTGCCTTTAAGACCCCTCACTTCCTTTCACTCCCGATCATTAGTAATTGTCAATCCCCATGGTGTGTCGTTCTTCCTGCTGTCTTCCTTCCCTGCCCGATGTCCAGTGTCCCCGTTCACCACCATCATCACGATCTCCTCACTATAATAAACATCCTGCACCTTCCTTCAGCGAGTGCGTTTGGGTCCATTCTCCACACACCACGTGACAGAATGATCCGGCCCTAAACATGGACCCAGCACTCGCCCGGGAGATCGCCGCCCTCCGCCAGGACGTCTGGGCCAACTGCTATAGGCTCAGACTGCTGGAGGACAGACTAACCACTTTTCCTCACTCTGCTACTTTTCTTTTCTACAACTCTCCAATTGTATTATATGCTGTTATTTCAACTGCTAACTTTGTTTTTTCTCTCCATAGAAGCTACACCTACCCTAGTGTTCTGCTCAGCTGTGTTGCCTTGTTGGATGCGGGGCATCAGCTCCTCCTAGTTACTGAATATTCTCTGTGTCCTGTTATCAACTTTTTGCTTTCTTTAACATAGAGAGTACTCCTACATCAACAGTTTTCTTTTTGTTGTTGTTTTTGCTCTGTCTTCTCAAACCCCCAGTCAAGTGTGGCAGATTGCCTCGTTCTGAGCCAGGATCTGCTGGAGGTTTCTTTCTGTTAAAGGGGAGTTTTTCCTCTCCACTCTTGCTACATGCTTGCTCGGTATGAGGGATTGCTGTGTCTAGGACACAACGCAGGCGACTGTCTACTGTTGAATACGGCAAGTCAATGACTCGACGCAATCTGCTGGGTTTTCTCAGATAGAACAACTTTAATGAAGGATGAATTGGAATGTATGTACGATTGAATTGAACTGACTTTTCTTGAAAAGTGCCTTGAGATGACATGTGTTGTGAATTGGTGCTATATAAATACATTGAATTGAATACCTTTTGTGAGTCAATGGCCATATTTAGAACCGGCCCTTCATTGTGGAACAGAGAGTACTGGGATATGATGAAGACGTCCTGGATGGTGTGAAGAACCTTGAGAACTTTGCCCTGATCTGCAGAAATAAGGAAGGAAAACACACTTCATATAGATTGAAGCGTTCGAACATGAAGCTTTTTAAACACATCGAAACAAAACCCTTTTATGCCATTCAAATCTTAGGTCAAATCAAATGGATTACACTTTGCTTTGCTTTGATTCAGCTTGAGTTGTAGTCATTATTATGCAGTTTGATAGATTTACAACTGGTATTTCTAATTTAAAAGGCTGAATGAAGCAGAGATTGACATTAGTAGGCTTATGTCAAACAATCTTTTCATTTGAAACAAGTAAAACCATGTTTTTCTTTTTTTTCTGTACTGCTGTTTTTAGGGTCATACAGAAAACAACTACTTGAAATCATCACAAATATATTATATTATTCAAGAAACTACTCAATTGTTGGCTGTGCTTAGTTTTTTCAAGAACAAAATGACACTTATTAAAAGTTTCTTCTGTCCAATGGCTGTATATTTCAACGCATCTCTCAAATGTGCGAATAAGCTTGTGGAAGCAGCATGTCACTGCTCTAACAGGTTGACAAGGGAGCTGATTACCAAGAAACTCATTTAGTGGTCTGCTGTCTGGATTCCAGGTTCCACTCTAATGCGTGACAGGCTGGGAGAAAAAAACAACAAGATAAACCTCTTTCTTAATGAAATATATTCCTGCTGGTAGGTTAAATGACTGCATTGCTTCTGTTGGCCAATCACACCTCGTTATGGCTATTTGTGTTTTTGTTTCCCTGCAACAAGCATTGATTTTTAGCACTGCCCTAATAATGCGGCCCAGTGACGAGGACAGTAACAAGCTTTGTTATTTAAAATGGGAGAATCATGTTTTTTTCTGTTCTATGAATAAACGTGTTTCAGAGTTTGAACAGACAAAAAGATACGGCTGAAATTCCAGACATGACTGCACAGCTTCCCTCCATTTGTCAATAGTGCATGCACCCTCAGTTTGAAAGATGATGAGTCATTACTTTCAGCTATGAGCCATCACTTTTTTTTTACTCAACAGGCTGTGCCTCTACCATCCGAGCAGCCACAGCTTACAATGTTTACAGTATCTCACTCTTGCCACCGTTGCTGCTTCTCTGCAGGTTTTTATTTCTAATAATTCATTTTTCTTCTCACCTCTTAACAACACTGCTTGTTATTGTCTACAAACAACTTCTTCTTGCCCAGATGATAACTAGCCAGTTTGATGTGAAAATATTTTTTTTCTTTTGTCACATAAAGGATTACTTCACCTTCTCCACTATAAAAAATGTGAAAAGCTGATACCTTTTATTGCACATCTTCATTTCCTGAATACTTCGTCTGTGAGGCACTTTCTCATTTATGATCAGACAATCGGATTCTTGCTGTCACTTTGTTTTCTTTTGTCTCTTTATTTCATGGACGTCAAATCATTCTATGTTGTCAAAGATAACTTTCTCCATTCTTCTCTATTTATTCTCATGTTCCTTTAATCCAGTCTGTAGCTATTTTCAGCTCTTTTGTCAAACCAGCATATCAGCACAAAAATAAATAGCTGAAGGGGAAAGGGTGACAGTACTGACCTGCCGTGACATCTGCTTGGTAAATCTGTTTTTAGCTACATTTATCCTGGCAGAAACTGCTGAGGGAACATTTGCTTAAAGGTAACATGTTCCCCACTTTACCTTTAAAAGTCTACAATTACATGATTTTGTTTTTAATTAGTTGTAGAGCTTTTTTCTGGACTTGACTCAAACATTCCCATTTTTTTGCAGAAAGGATCTGTTTCACTTCTATCAACTTTGATATTCTTTCCAGACTGAAATGTTGATAAACCAGATGCAGCCCTCTTCTGACTCTCTAACCACACTGCAGAAAAAAAGGAATATGACTTCTAACCTGGAACGCGAAGTCAAGCTGAAACCGATATACGGCTCTGACATTTCTTCCAGCCCTGAGGGAAGCTTCTGCTATATCACCTCCATGGGTGAAACACTCAAAACCACTTTACGCTTGTCGTGGTCAATCTGTCACTGACATACTGAGGCAAATTAACCTTTTTAGTATAGCTCCTTATTTTTTCCACCTCTAACTGTCTACTGATGGACATATTGACAGTTTCAGTTACTCTGCAGTCTTTTGAAGGTCTACCATTTTTATTCCAGATAAGGAGCTCCTTAGGACTTACTACATCTTTGGGTCAGTGAACTACAAAACCGCTGCTCATATACATCTTTGATGTGGTTCTTTTTATTCTCTTTAACATATCTATGTTACTTTGGAAGAACCCAATAGTGTCTTTTATAGACTATTGTGAGGTTGAAAATGTTGGTAGTCTTCTGGAAGTCTCTCAGTTAAGGACTTTATATGGAGTTAGTAATGCTAACTGAAATAATCAGTTCAGTCATTTGATTATTAAAGGTTTTGCTCTCTATCTTATTTATTTTAAATAAATAAAATGGGGGAAAAAGAGGAAATTTCTTTAAATGGTGCACTTCAATTTTTTTGTGTGCCAACAAAGATTGCATGCTTTAACTTATTTTGTAAAGAAGTAGTTTGAAATTAAATAAGAAAAATAACATTTAATAACAATGTTTTTGATCAAGAAAAATATAAATAAAGGTAATTTTCTGAAAAAAATAAAGCCTCTACTACAATCTTCTTAATTTCCGTACAATTCCACTGACAACAGGAAATTACATTTGCAGCCTTGTCAGATTAAGATAAAAATACATAACACGGCCATTTCAGTCCAGTTTGCTAAATTATTTGCTAGATAAATTCTTTTTATGAAGTACTGCTGCACTACAGTGTGACCTATGCTTCTCTGTAAATTATTAATGGTTGATCACAAGGGGTCTGTGTATTTACAAGGACTTAAATTAATGGGTTTAGCAATTTAACACACCTGACAGCAGATCACGAAAAGGCTGTTATTTGTTTTAAACAGGTATCGTAGCTGGGGAAATGCTTCGGATATAGTGCATTTGTGTCCACCACAGTCTGACAAAAACAGCTATTTTTCAAAAAACAAGAGTGCATATTGAAGAAAGTGTCAGTGAAGTTACAAAACTGCTAATTTGTTTGGCTTTAGTTCTTCTCCGTCTAAAAGGGTTCTTCTGTTTTGCTTTCGGTAGTCCATTTGCGCCTCTCTTGGCTCAGCCTGAAGTGCAGCCAAGGCTCTAAGAGGTCCTTTAAAAAAAAAGATTATTTATGAGCGTTTTATCATCCTAAAGCATTGTCATAACTGGAGGCAAATGAATATCTAAAACAATGCTGTCTTTTTTAAGTCCATGTTTTCCCTTAGTTATAACAGAGAAGTATGGATAAGAGTTTGGCAGAGAGGTCTCAAGTGAATACAGCCCCCCCTCCCAGTGATTTCATTTTTAATATTACTCTCCAAGCTTTAAGAGGCATCACTTGAGTGCATTTCTGAGCTTTCAAACAAATCCCCTGTGGAAATGTGTCGACTTTATACATTTATTTTTCATGAATGCATAGATACCCATGAGCCCCATGGTAAAGTTCTTTGACTCTACTCTTTATACTTTTGATCAAATGTGACTTCACTGAAATTAATATCTATGATACTCAAAACCATTTGAGTCATTTTAATGATGGAATAACATTAAATTCTGAGGATTTTTGATTAAAAAACACAAAATAATAAATGGATAAATATTGAAGAACCTACAGTCTCATTCGAGTATGGTACACAATGAATCAAGTTCATATTATATGAAAAAGTAAAGTCTTTACAGCAATTATTTTCCTTTCAAAGCATTATTCAAGGCAAGCAGAAAATCTCCTTGTTTGATAAAAACTATGAATTGGCTTTTTCCAAATCAATCAAATCCTTTTAAAGATTTCCTGGCTGGTGATCAAAAGCTGAAGAAATAAATTTAGTGAACTACTGCTACACCCTGCTAGCTTGGTTCAAAGTATCTAGTGGGACCACATTTAAATCCAAGTAAACTGTGTACTTTTACTTATTAGGAGCATGGCGACACTTCATAGGTTTGACCAAGGGCAGAGTTATTAAATTATTTATTTTAGCCTCCTAATCCGGAAGACTGCCTGGTTATAAACAAGATCTGTACCTTTAAAGCTGCTCTACTAAATGGGTAAAAGCTGAATAAACTATCGGAGCTTCAGGGTAATTTAACCGGATCTGTTTCTGGCGGGGTAAATCAGTCCGCCCGGTTCTAGCTGTCATGTCTCCATACAAAATTTGCCCTTTAAGGAATTGGCTAAGACGTCTGCATATCACGACTTTTTTCGGCAGCGAGTGTTGTCACTGATCAGGACCAAAAGGTGCCCACAGCAGCAGAGAATAACAAGAGATCAAAAATAGAAGAAGCAGGGATGGTTACCGTGTTACAACCAATCGGCATGAACTAATTCAATTCAAAAATGATTTATTGATCATCACGATGCGACTATTTCTGTGTAGATACTCTAAGATACCAGGAAGGTCCAGGTAAAATCACACTGAAGTTCCAATAGTTATAACACGCCTCATGATGTATGAGTTCTACTTTTATCGCAAACAAAAAGAGAAAAGCACTTTTCAAGGTACTAAAATTCGTCTGTTGACCCTATTTTTTATAAGAAAATATTTTAACATTTTGTGTCACCTGCCTAATAGAAAATTCACATATGACATGTTTCAAGGAATGATCTGCAATTTAAAATAGACTTACAGTTGAAACCAGAAGTTTCTTCTCACTGTCTGACATTAAACCAGGGTAAACCATTTACTGCTGGGTCCAGTTTTGATTTCCAACAATATGTTCAATTTGATTAAAGCCACGAGAGAGAACATTTTGCAAAAGTGTTTTTCCCCAAGGGAGAAGATTGCAACAACTAGTATGGGGCTGCACAGTGGCCAAGTTGGTAGCGCTGTTGGCCTGCAGTAGGAAGGTCCAAGGATCTTTCTGTATGGAGTTTGCATGTTTTCCCTATGCATGTGTGTGTTGTCTCCAGGTTTCCTCACACAGCCCAAAAATATGTCTGGTAGATAAACTGAATATTCTAAATTCCCCCTAAGTGTGAGTGTGTGCACTGTGGTCTGTTATGTCTGTCTCTGTGTTGCCCAGTAACAGACTGGACACCTGCCCAGGGTGGACCCTGCCCAGAGACCGCTGCAGATAGGCAGCGGCCCCGACGCAGCAACAACAAGCGGATATGGAGGATGGATGGATTGAACATTGGTATGCCTTTAAACTATTTTGAAGGCACAGATGAGCTAAATTTACAACATAGTAAATAATTGGAGCCACACCCATGATTTTGTTAAGGCAACACTTTAATGCTTCCTTGTGTGACTGCAATCATCATTATGAATTGGAAAATCAGCTGACATATCAGAAAAAGACAGAAATGTAAATCTAATTTTTACCAATATTATCAAAGTTGTGTTTTTACTTTTGAGTTTTACTGTGATACATTTATTGCAACTGTTTTTATTTTATGTCTTACTCTGAAAAACATTCATGTTTTAAAAGTGTAATGTGAGTAAAATAACATTGAGTGTAACTTTTCCTTTTTACTTTCCTGAAAAGGCATCCAGCAACGAAGAAGTCGTTCCTCTTTAGACATTAGACAGAGGGTTAAAGCTTGCGCACAAAATAGTCTTTGTAATAAACAATGACATCAGTCATACCACTGACTTTTCAAAAGTGTCTTAAAGGCGAAACACTAATGTTTTGGACTGGTCATCACACAGCCTTGATCATAATCTCTTAGAAAAAATGGGCAGAGCTGAAAAAGTGCTTGCAAGCAAAAAGATCTTGATAGAGTTACCAACTTGATAGAGTTACAACAGTTCTGTAAAGAGGAATGGGCCGAGATTCCGTCAAACTACAGTAAGAAGCTTGAGAAAGGATTCCTTAAATTGTACCCAATTTAGAAGCAAGTCTACCAAATACAAAGGAATGTTTTCTAAATCCCTAACTTTGAAGAATGAAAATAAACCTATTTTCAGGCATTTAGGAAACTAAAATAATTTTAGTACATCTAACTGACCTAAAACAAGAAAAAGTTAGTCTGATTAAGGGTCCATTCACACCAGCCCTGTTCAATCCGCTTTAATCGAACTCTACTTCATTAACCCCGATAGTCCATATGATAATTCATATGGGGATGTGTGAATGCACAATCAAACTCTGATACGGACCGAAAAAGCGAACTCTGGTCTGCCTAAAAATCTAGGTCTCTGCTCGTTTGAAGTAAACTCTGGTGTGGGTTGATTGCATATGTGATTGCCAAGGGGGTAGGGTCCGCTTCAAAAGCAGAAAGCGGACTATAACACAGGACATTCTGGGTAAATACAACCGAGACAACTGTGCACCAACTAGGCATGGGCCGGTTACCGGTTTCAAGGTATGCCGCGGCATGAAAAAGTCAAGGTTTCAAAACCACAAACATTTTCCGTCATACCGTCCCGGTGGTATAAGCGTTTTTTTTATTTTATGTGACGTCTTGTCAGGGAGAAAGTAAAGATCCCTCATGAAGCTGCAGCGCAAAGCGCCACTACCCCCCCCCCCCCCGCACACCTGTGTTTGTTGTGAGTGACAAACGGCCAGCGCTGCAGGCTATGTGAGGACTAAACTTTTTCCACCGTCTCTAAGCGGATGTTTTGGAATACTTTGTCTACCGTAAAAAGCCAGATGTTCACGGCTTGGAAGAAGAAGGTCGCCCGATGTGCAAAACGTGCTTGAGAACAGTGGTAGCCCGAGGAGGCAATACATCGTGATATTTTTGCCTACGGTCATCATACTGTCAGAATCTCATACCGGCCCATGCCTAGCACCAACAACCCTGCCACGTTCTCTGCTCATGCTGAGCCTGTTACTGCAATGTATTTTGTCTGGGACATTTGCCCAGTACAACAGAGCAATCCTAAAACCACCAAAGTCTGATGCCAGTCCATGTTGGTTTAAATTTCACAGAACAGGAAGCCCCCGCACCACAGTGCCACCACAGGTGAGGGGGTAAACATGTTGCTGAAAAGGTTTGGTTCATTTGACAGTGTGCAGTGTGAAAGCGAACCTCACCAGCTAAAGAAAGTAACAATGTTGCAATTATGGTCCCCAATGGAACCGAGTCTACTGGAGTATTCGGTGTGAAAATGACCGTAATGTCCAATAAATGAGGAAAAAAAGGTTTGTGTCTGTTTATGTGGTGTGTTAAAATTTCTGGTTTAAGCTGCATGCGATTGTCTCATCTCACTTTTTAAACCAGATTCACAAACAGATTAAAGGAGACAGTGAGGCCAGATTTCCCAGAGCTCCACAAAAACAGGCAAATGTGATTATGTTTTTGAATGCTTCAAAGTTTAAAGCCTCAGTGATGTTTCCTTTATAGACTAACACCTTAGAATTAGGTATTGCAAAACATAAACCTTCAGCTTCTTCTATGTTTATGAAAGATATTTGCTGGACTCTTTCTCAGTGGTGAGGACTTATAACCCCTGTCTGCCATAATTTCCTCTTTATCAGCACTGGACTCAATGTGAAGCCACAGCTGCTCATTTGATTGGCTTTGACGTTTTGAATCTAATCATGTTTCACTAATTTGAGACTGAATAAATTCATAGAGGTAACTTCTCTCCACGATTTGCACAAATATAAAAGGCTCTTTGAAAGTAATTATGATGATTGATGAGCTTCCCTTGGAACATGAAGAATATTAACAGCCTGTACCCTGAGTGAAAGAAACGCAACATCAAAAGTGATGTGATGAGTGAAAAATGAAAAGCTTGTATGGCAAATGTTTATGGGTGTAGAAAACAAATAAAACGACAAAACGTACATTTGTAATGTAAGTTACAACTGGTACCCTCAGTTACAAGAGTGACTCAAACTGCTCTACTTTCTTTTTAGGCCACCACAGAAATCCACAGCTGTTCGTTACTGTCCCTTTCCACAGCTATAACTGACACAGTTAGCAAAGCCCACGGTGAGCGGCCATCAACCTTTTTTTTTTTACATTCATTTCTGTCTGCTAAAAATACATCCAACCCAGAAAGGCCCGATGAAAGACAGGAACACAGCCGCTTTAGTAATGACAGAAACGACAAACATATTTTTGCTAAACTTCAGAGTTGTGACACATTCGGAACATACGGAGCATGATGATACAAGTTGTGATGGTTGCCATAGCAATGCTCTTGAAGCACAACACAATTTTTAGATGAACAGCTACAAGCAACAGCTATGCCTCAGAGTCACTGCTTTGAAGGATCAGAGATGATTTGGTGAAAGATGGTAACTGCTAGAATGTATGTGGAAAGAAAATTGACCTTCGATTAAAAATTTAGTTTGACATCCTCTGCAATAGCAATTTTAGCTCTCAATAATTCTGTAGGGTAATCAGCACTTTTCCACATCTCCAGTTGGTCTTTTCTATACATTATCTCTCTTGCTCTTGTCTTCACACACCAAGATGCAGTAAGAGCCTTCGAACTTTCTGTGATGTGTGGAACATTATAGATGAGTTGTTACGTAGGAGGACATGTATGGCCTACTGCTTAGGAGACCAGCTAGCTGTCAGATCAAGGATGCAAAAAATGTACTCCGCTAAAAGATGGAGGCAAGGCAGTAAAACTGATGCAAATGAAACAACTGGAGCTTTTAATACCAGGATAAATTACAGCAGCAAATACACACTCTACATTTTTACCTGCAAGTAACGGCTTGTTCACACGGCAAGACTTTAAAACGGTCGCACGGTTTCCCAACCTTGAGAGACCACACACCATGATAAAAAAAATCATGGATATAACAGTTTTGGTCCTACAGTGTGTGGTGGCAATGACGATACACCACACATGAACTGATTTTACTCAAGAACATTCCCAGCTCAGACGGGAACTCTTCTCACAAGATAAAACGGGACTTCGAAGTGAATAAACATGGCGGCCAAGGAAAAGATATTGGCATAAGCGTGAGGACTAGTTTTAATGGAGTAAAAAAAACAACACAAAAAAGAAAAGGAGTTGGATAAAGGAGTGGAGACAGCAGGAGCAGCTACTCTACTTGCTATACAAAGATATGGAAGTTATTTCACCCTGAAACAATGTTACACTCTTTGCTCTGACTGATCTCTGTTCCTATATGTTTGTGGATTGTGGTCAGGTGACCCGACACTTGGAAATTGGCAATACCATTTGCCTTTCACCTCGCTTTCTGATTGGCTCCACCTCAAATTCAACAGGCTGCATGCTCGTTTGTCCTCCCAACACACCACACATGCTGCGATATCGGGCCGATACAATCCAACATGTTAAATATCCCAGATTTGTGATTGGAGCGGTCCCGATGTCCTTCCGAGCAGACCAAAGCCCTTTGAACACACCACACCAGGCAAGAATTTCTGTTAGGATTATTTTAGGAGCCATCTCGATAATCGGGGTGTCCTTGCGATTGTCGGAAGGAGAGAATCGGACCCGAAAGCGCCTTAAAAATCCTGCCGTGTGAACCAGCCTTAAGAAACTGCTGTCTTTTTGGTTTTTAGCATCTCTAGCAACATTTAGACAACTACTACTGCAACTAATAGAGGTGGTGGCAGCTAATATTCTTTCATTCAGGTAAACAAAATGGTGGATCTGCAAAATACCCTATATATCCTGATGCTGTGGTGTATTTCTGCTCTGAAGCGAAAACAGTAATATACATCGTGGGAACAAAGGCTGCCCATCAGCTAGTACAGAAGTTGGTTACCAGGGAGACCTTGAATACAGGATGGTTAAAATACATCGCTGAACAAGAATTTAATGCATCTTTAAAGGAAGTCCTTCTGATATGACCGCTGCTTGATCAATGTTAAGTATCAATATGAGTTTAACTCTCGGTAACTCACAGTTACTGCAAACTGCTTGGCCTAAGGTAAATGTATGGTAAAATAAACGGTCCATTAACTTTTTATACATGCTAAATTTTTGTCAAGTCCAACTGCAGTAAGATTTTGTAAAACTTTTCCTTAAGATAAACAAAACATAGTCCCATTAAATGTAAATCTTGTCACTAAAAGCTGCACCAACAGGGAGTATTAATGACACCCTCTTTCAGTGGCAGTTTGTTTAGTCACTGATTAATCAGATTGGAGAGGAAATGGAAGAACTGGGTTCAGGAAAAACAACTTTGCTGAAAGTAAATGTTTGAAAAAGTAAAAAAAAAAAAAAAGTGCCAGATTTAGAATATCCAACAACTGAAAACTTGGAATTGAACAAAATGTTACAGATGTAGCCACTATTACCTTTTTGATGCACAGATGTGCACACGTACCTGTTCCGAGGTACAGGACGGTGTAATGCTCATCATTGACTGCTAGAACGATATCTGCGACTGCGTGAGTGATTTGATCATCTGTGGGGAGGTCGAGTGGATTCACACCAACTGGCCGAATTACATCCTCGATTTCTGGGTGGTATCTGATCACGCCAAGGTTTTTGATGTTGTTCTGAGTGTCTGCTGGTGAGGGACTTCTGCGAGCACACTGGGAAGAAAGGGAATAATGGATTTACATCAGCATGGACTGTTCAAAAAGGAAAACATCCTTGGACAAAGAGCTCAAAATTGCTTCTCCTGTATTAGCTTTTAAAAATAGCACTTCAGTCACTAAATTACAGGCTGACTCACACTCTTACACATTTTGCCTCTGCACTATGACAAAGAAAGAAAAAAATCTAAATTTTCTTACCATCCCTGGGCGATTGCCGCTAAATGAGCTGCTGTAGCCTTTCAGTTTAGAATTAGAGAAGGCTCGATCAATATCCTCAATGGAATAGGCACAGATCACCGTTCTTCCCCTAAAATGGAGGAATAAAAAAATTAATCATCAAAAGAGTATTTAAGTTCTGTGAAAATTACCAAACAAAATTATTAAATCAACATTTCAAGTTGACACAATAAATGTCATAAATCTGAGACCCTTTGTTTTTTTAACCTAATGTTTTTTTAATTACTGTGCAAATTAGATTACTTTGTGTTGCAACCAGGATTAGTCATTGCTCATGGTTGTTTACTGCTTCCTTTTGAGGTGTAGCCACAAAATATATTCTTTTGTTCCCTCTATAAAGGTGCATCTCAATAAATAAAACAACTGTAAAAAGTACATTTATTTCAGTAATTCAATTAGTGAAAGTTAATCCTTAGCATGAGGGACTGCTTCAATGTGCCATGGCATGAAGACAACCAACCTGTGACTATGTTAAGGTGCTCAGGAAGCCCAGATTGCTTTAATTGTGTCCTTCGGCTTGTCAGCATCGTTCACTCTGGTGTCTCTAATCTTCTTCTTGACAACACTTGACAGATTTTCTACGAGGTTTAGGTCAGACCAATTTTCTGGCCTTGGCTATCAAAGCAGGTATTGGTGCTTTTAGCAGTGTGGGCTGGTGACAGGTCCAGCTGCCAAAATAAATTTGCATCCCCACTAGGCTTGTCAGCAGAGGGAAGCATGAAGTGCTCTAAGCTTTACTGGTAGAGGCTAGGTTGACTTTGGATTTGATAAAACACAGTGGACCAACACCAGCAGAAAACGTTGCTCTCCAAATCTTTACTGACTGTGAAAACTTCAGACTCAATCTCAAGCAATTTATGTTATGTGTCTCTCAAATGTCCTCTCTTACTCTTGAACCTAAATTGCCTGATGTGCATCTGTGTGTGGTGACTTTTGAAGTGCTGATTGTTTGGTGAATGCTGCAATAAATGAACACCAACATAAAAAGTGCTAATGACTTTCTGATTTGGGTTACAGCAAAAAACCCTGAATTCATTATTTTAATCTTAACAAGATTTGACTAAAAAAGTTGCTTCTGGTCAAGGTCTGCTGTTTTGGCAATTAAGCAATTTAGTTGTAGTTTCTTAGTAACTTTATCACCTTACTGTTTAAAACATTGTTAAGCTACATTAAAAAAAGTATAAAAAATATTATAGACATAGAGCCTGAATGCATATAAATTACATAATTGCTTCATAACCATCTCAAGGTTGCAGTTGTGGTTGTTGCTTGTGCACCTTTTTTCTCCACACTTTTACCCTCCACTCAACTTTCCGTTAGTTGCTTGCATACAGCACACCGTTAACAACCAGCTTCTTTAGCAATGACCTTTTAATGCTTACTCTTTGGAGAAGCTGTCAATAACTGTCTGCAGGCCAACCGTCAAGTCAGGAGTCTTTCCCATGTAGTGTCGACCATAACATGGCCATAACATAGCATGTCTGCATTAAAAAAAGTATGACTCATTCTATTTTCACATTTTTTAGATAATCTGAATTTTGGGCTTTCATTAAGCGTCCATCCATCCATCCATCCATCCATCCATCCATCAGTTTTTCCCCGCCACAGCTACATTTTCAGCGCCACGGCAACAAAGTGCTAAAACTACATTATTTTAGGGGGACGAGGTGATTATTTCTTAATTGAACCTGCACTGCCGCCTCCCGAGGAAGCAGCGGTTCTCTACTGTCAGAGATCTGCACGTGATCAAAGCGTGCAGAGAGGCGTGGGAGGGGGAGGGGGCATAACTGATCCTCGTTCAGTCTTGTTAAGTGAAGGTTGAGAGCATCATACAAGCGTAAAAGGACAAGACAGAAGGTAGCTGTGGTTAAATTGCTTTTTGATTTTACAAGTTAAACAGGCATTTCGTTAAAGATATTGATGAGCAGGGCTCACGATTGTATTTTTAAGTAATTGGCCGTAGGCATTGACTGGTAAGGTCATGGCTAGGGTTGCCAACCGTCCCGTAAAAAACGGAACCGTCACGTGTTCAGAGAAAATATTATGCGTTCCGTATTGAGGTGAAAAGAAACGCGGTTTGTCCCGTACTTCAGCTACAATGAGAAGTTTATCGCCCACTTTGCACAGAAAGAGGAAACCAGTGGATGTTGCGCTAAACAACAGCAGCACGTTTAATAACCTGTTTCTAGAACTAATTTAATATGACTTTCTAGTATCAGCTGATGTTTGCTGGAGCCACATCCGTAAAAGCTGCTGGTCATGATATCAGTTTGGATATGTGGTGAGATGGAGACATGAAGATGAAACCAGGAGATGTTCTTACTGAATCATCAGAGCTGAACAGGTGATTGAGAAACGGGTTTAGCTTTTAGGTGACATGAATGAGTTGAAGGGAAGTTATGAACTGTTTCTGAGAGACAAATCACACCAGGATCTTCTAGCTGACAGCTGGTAACTGTACAGGGGCAGCTCTAGCAAAGTTTTGCGAGGGGGCCAGTTAGGGCATTAACAGGGAAAGGGGGGAACAAATAAATACTTTTCTTTCTTATTCTCATTTAAAATGTCTAGCTTTTAATAAATATATATCTCAAAAATATCTGACTCTTACAACTAAAGTGGTCATCTGTTAAATGTATAGAAATCCATTATCTTATATAGTAAATATTATTCAGTCTAATATATACCCTAGTAAGCTATAGTACTTTTTCCTTTGGGAAGGTACCATCTGTGCAGTCTGCAATTCTGTCGAAGAAAGATGTTGAATCTATTTAATTATTGTAGAAAATAATTGATTTCCGTGTATTTGTTTTACACGTGCATTAAATTAAAGTCTATTAAGCATCATGAGGCGGAGGGTGGGGGGTGGTTCCTTATTTTATTTGCTGGGAGTTGGCAACCCTAGCCGTAGCACTAAAGTAGACTAGTGAAGTTGACACTAGCTTAAACAATGTTGGCACAGTAACGAACGCTTTTCACGCCACATTTTATCATTGTATTGTGTCACTGGTTACAATTTCAGATGAGATTGCTCAAGTATTTTTCAAAAAAAGAAAGGCATCTGAGGAAGAGAGCTCCAGTCAGGTAAAAGAACTCTAGGGTCATGTTATGTTATGTACCTTTTTTTAGATACGTTTTTGTTGTATGCTGTTTAAGCTGAGAATATGTGCCTTTATTTTTGTTGTTGTTGCAGTTAAGTGAGATTGGTGTGTTCATAATAAAACTTTGACATCAAGTTGAGGTAAGTATCATAACTCCTCGCATACACATCCGCGGTGCAGCAGCGCCCCCCCCCCCGCCGATGTAGCTCTTCAGGGGGAATACCAAGCCACTCCCAGGCCAGCTGAGAAACAGTCCCTACAGCATGTCCTTCATTAGGTGTAAGCATTTAAAAGAAATCCTTGAATAATATCACTCTACATGTGATGAAGGTTGAGTTTTTTATTGTGGAAACTGGCAATAAGAGAATAATGCCTATAAAAATATTACAGAATCTAACTTTGATTCAGTTGGTAAAATCTTGCTTTAAACTTCACTACTTTATAATGGTGTTTATTTTATGTTTGCACAAAGTACCGCATCAATTCCCTAATGTTGTGAACCTGTTCACACATATGGCAATAAAACCTTTCTGATTCCGCTGGTGCTTGTTAACTACTGTTTTCCACACAAACAGACGTATTTAAGATGAGATTAAATCACAGAAGTGGAATTTACTAATTATGTCACTTTGAAGGGAGTTGATTGCATTGGATTTTATTTAGAAGTATGAGAGAAAAAGGGGCTGTAAATAAATGCATTCCACACTTTTTAGATTTTATAAACAAAGAAATCTTGAAAACCAATGTTATGTGCTAACTTTGTGTTGGTCTATCACATAAAATCTCAATAAATAGCTTGAAACTCTGTGGTTGTAATGTGACAAAGTATGAATATATAAAAAAAAGATGGATACTTTTGCAAAGTACTGTCATATATTTGCTCCATTAAAAGACTGTTTAGCTCCCTGAACACTACCGCTTTGTCGACCGCTTACTGAGATCAAGACAATTCAAATTATTTTTTTCATAAAGCGTTAATTCAGAATCAAGTTTACCTCGGTTCACTTTGTAAAAAAAGTGAAAGGCCTAGTTCAAGCCTTGTTTTTTCCCCAATCTGCTTCTATTTCTTTCTAATTCAATTAGAGCTCAATCCAATACAATTAGGATTCAATTCAAATCAAATGACAAACATTTCAGTTTTAAACCAGATTCAGTAAATTATCATAGAATTAAGTGGTGGACAAGTTTGCACCTACCATGCATTGGAAAAGAGGCCATACATGACCCCAGCCCTCTTGTCCTGAGCTGTCAGGACCACTGCCTGCTTCATGTTGTTGTACTGCTGCTGAGTGTTGCCTGCACCGCACATCACCCGGGCTTTCATAAAAGTGGTCCAAGAGTCTGCCAGCAGGGCTTTGATGCCCCCTTCATCCACCTGGAAATAACATGGAGGGGCTCTTATTAACAATGACAAAAAGCACAAAGGGGCAGCCAGGTCTCCAGGCAGACTGTGTTTGTGATCGCTTTGTGTTTATTGCTGTGACACAGTTTTGTCCCCTAACACAGAGCTGCAGAACCTCATTTCCTCCCCTAAGCCCTCTGAAAGGAATCCTTTTGCAATTTTTAAAAAAAGATTTGGATATCAAGCCCAAGATGTTATCTATTTATCCACAAAAACTGGTATGTGGTAACTTCATTTACAGTTCAATAATTAAATATGCGGTGATACCTTTTATTGCAATATTCATTCTCTGAAATAATAATCGCAGTTTCTACTAAGATGTATAATCTTTACATCCTTTTCAGGTGACTTTGTGAAAAAGGAGAAAACCAGTGTTATATTTTACTTCCTGACTGATCTCAGTCATCTCAATGCTTTTGCAGTTTGAAGGAAACTGTTGAACCTTAAATATATATATTTTTCATTCTGTATAGAGACACTACAAAGCAAAAACAGATGGACTCATTCATGTTCCTCCCCGAAAACGAAGCCAAGAAATGCAAACTACCAAAATCAGCAATTAAGACATTTCCAAAATAGCTCAGATTTGTTATTGATCAGTAAACATGAAAATATACTTCTTCAACATTTCCTCATTACATTTAAGGTTCTTACATTTTAAGTCTGATTTAGAAGACGAGTCATGGCTGCATGAGCTGCAGGTGTTTTGCCTTTGAGAGTTAATTAGGAAACCACCTGATTGCATGTCGCTGATTGCAACGTTCGATTCAAAGCATCCTCGAAGCAAACCAGCAGTGCTTTTACACTCTGCAGGGAAAGATTCAGTCTTCAGAGCAATGGTAAAACAGATTAAAATAGTTTTATATGAAATAGTAGTGTACTTCAAACCTGGTGTTCAATTATATCTTTAAGTGTCTAACTCTTTAGTTATTTTTTAACAATTTATTCATCAAAACAACTAAAGTGGTGCAGAAATACTGCTAGCATCTTGCAAGAGCTCCTGAAATGTTTTTTTTTTATCCATTGATCTTAGTCTCAGTCAAAACACTTATTTCTAGAAGATTCTCCCATATTATTGTTCATTTAAATTAACATTTACATCTCCATAAATGAGCAAGAACATTCAGACCCAACAAGATGCTCTTGAAAATAAAGACAGAAATAAGAAATGTGCTTTTGCCATGATTGGCTTTCTGTGGAAGAACTTAGGGATGCAGACAGAACCTGGACAGTTTCAGGAAAGTTCTTAAGAAGCCTTCTAGTTTCACTGTATTTAATTTCTTATCAGATGTAGTAAAATACTCCTGCAACGTCTATTTTTCCTTTTAATTCAAATTTGATTTAATTTAACCTTTTCATTTTGGGTTTTTATTTATTTTTTTACCTTTTACAAATGTATTTTTCTGTTTAAAGATTTATTAATGTTTCTACGTTTGCATCATTTTAGTTAATACATTTTAGTTTACTGTCCAGCTTGTATCTGTCATGATCCACAGATGCTTGTTTTGATCATTTTATTGTTTTATTTATGTCCTATAGCTCCATCTATGTTCAGTTCATTTATCTGTTCTTTTATTGTTAGGTTTTGCCATAAGTTAATTCCTTTTGTGTTTAGTTTCTTTGTTTCTTTGTGTTATTTGGATATTTTAATGTATTTCTGTAAGATTGTTGTCAAGCCTTTTCCGTTTTGGTTTCTAGATCCTCTGATTCTTAGCTCAGCTCCCTCTGAGTAAGACTCCGTCCTTCATTTCCAATGCTTTCTCCTCATATTTGCTCTTATAAGTTCACCTGGTTCCTCTGTCACCCCTTTTTGACCCTGCTGTTTTTATTTATGATGGTTGGCCACCTCACCATGCCCCACTGTTTGAAAAGCACTGCCATAGTATCTAATGCATAGTAAGGCTATGCCAAAGCATTATATCCCAATGGCACTTAGTTAGTTCACTACATTTTCATTGGTTGGTCTCCATAGGCGCGGTTCCACTATCGAAACTTAAAGATAATTTAACCGGACCTTTTTCTAGCGGTATAAATCAGTTTGCCGGTCCTCTTAGAGTATCTTCATCCAAAATAGTCCTTTTAAAAAGATATTCCACCCCTAAGTGAAATTTTGTCTGTTGCCATCTTTCCCAGAGTTAGATATGTGTGAAAAAGCATTTTGTAACCAGCCCAATCATTCTAATCTGGCAGCAGTCCATTTCCTTTATCTTAACATAAACAATGGTAATGGCAAGCATTACATGTGCAACAGTCATAAAAATTACTCAATAATGGTCCTAATTATTCCTGATAACCTCAATAATCACATCAATTCCAAATGAAAGTAATAAGTAACACGAAGGAATTACAGGAAATTCAGACGTGGAAATATAATACAACAACACACAGCTGTAACAATGCACAGCACAGCACAAATGCATGAGCTGCACTTAGTTTTTACTGCAGCAGTTTGAGTAGTTTGTCAGACAGATTCCAGTTTGTCCATAGAAATGATGAATCTTCTTCACACTCAAGGGTTGCTTGTGGAGTACCACCGGGTTCTGTGCTTGGACCAATTCTTTTAACTATACATGTATATATATATATATATATATATATATATATATATATATATATATATATATATATGTTTTCAATTGGTAAAATTATTGGACAGCTTGGGATACATTTCCATTTCTGATGATACACAACAATATTTATCCATAAATCTTGTTGAATCCAGCCAGTTAGGCAGATTACAGGCATGTCTGCAAGACGTAAAAGCTTGGCTAAACTTTTTGCTCTTAAATTCCGACAAGACAGAAGTTGCCATCTTCAGACCAGAAGCTCTAAAAAAAGAAACTGATTAGTCAATCACTTCATCTGGATGGTATTAAATTGGCTTCCAGCAATAATGTAAATAACCTCGGCGTTATTTTTGACCACGACATGACATTCAAATCCCATATTAAACAGGTTTCTAGGATTTCCTTCTTTCACCTACATAATATAGCTAAAATTAGAAACATCCTGTCCAGCAGTGATGCTGTAAAACTAGTCTATGCATTTGTTACCTCAAAGCTGGACTACTGTAATTCTTTACAATCAGGAAGTCCACAAAATGCAAATAAAAGCTTTCAGCTGATCCAAAATGTGGCAGGATGAGTTCTGATGAATATTTAAAAGAGTGATCACATTTCTCCTGTTTTAGCTTCCTTTCATTGGCTCACTGTTAAATCCAGAATAGAATTTAAGATCCTCCTTCTGACATATACAGCCCTTAATAATTGTTCCATATGTTCCTAACAAACCACTTCACTCTCAGACTGCAGGTTTACATGTGCTTCCTAGGATTTCTAAAAGTAGAATGGGAGGCAGATCTTTTAGTTATCAGTCTCCTATTTCTTTAACATAGAAAGTAGGGCTGGGCGATATGGCCTAAAAATAAAATCTCAAATTTTTTCACACCCAATCCGATTTCCGATTTTAATTGATTTTTTTCTTTCTCCCTTTACTTTCTTAAACAGAAATAACAAATGACGGAATCTATTATTTTAAACTCTTATTTTAATATCTCCTTTGGGAGTCTACCTCAATTCAAAGTTGTGTGAAAAATCTCGATTTTCCCAAAAATAAATCTTCTTAAACGGCAAATTCGATTTAATCGATAAAATCGATTTATCGCCCAGGCCTAATGGAAAGGGCTCCTGCATCAGCTGTTTTTTCATTTTGTGTCTGCTCCGTCTTCTCAAACCCCCAGTCAATTGTAGCAGATTGCAGCTTGTACTGAGCCAGGTTCTGCTGGAGGTTTCTTTCTGTTAAAAGGGAGTTTTTTCTCTCCACTACATGCTTGCTCAGTATGAGAGATTGCTGTGAAGTCTCGGACACAACGCAGGCGACTGTCTGCTGTCACTACACATTCCCTTATTGATAAAGCTTATAGTTAGTGGCTTAGGTAGGCCCGACAGATTACAATGCCTCATGCAAATGTATTGGCCCAAGACAACCAACAGAGGGTGCGAAGGTCCACGGCGTCCTCTATGTTGTATTTTGTTTAGGAAGTGTTTTTTTGCCACCTTGCCAAAAGGAATAATTCTCACACACAGTTGAATACTAGAATATGACCCCTAAATGACATTCTGGTCCACACTTCTTACCAGTTGGTGGCAGTAACGCACCAATTCGTTGTTTGCCAGCAGTGAACAATTATCAAGAAGAAGAAGAGCGCTATTAAGAGCATGCTAACTGGTAGTCATGATGTAAACATTCTGAGAAATACATACAAGAAAGGAATTTACAAAGGTTTTTAGCAGCAGAGTTGGATTGAGGAAGACTTGCAGACTAAGTACTTTATTGGAGTACATTAACTGGACGTAAAAAGCTTGTTTTTGTTCGAGATGATGCCTCTGTGGATGTGCAGGCACAGCCAAGAACGGTGAGTTGGACACTACATTATTTTTCTTTCTGAGTGTATCAGGACAGTTTCAGCAGCGAGTAGCATCACTGATCAAAGCAGCAGCAAAATAAGAGAATCGACATGGAAGAAGCAGGGCTTGTTGCTGTATTTTCTGTTTGCTGTTGATACTAACTGGTTTGCGAGTTACTCTTATTTTTACAAAGCCAGTTGTTTGGCGATGTCTGCTCATTTACCTCTGAATCAGCGCGACTTATCCACAGCTCCCGCTGAGCGACAATGATCTTCTATAAAGTAAGATGGCTCACTCACATACACAAGCAGATACACAGCAGGGTCGTGACAGTCAGTACGTTTACATGCACAGCTAAATCAGGCTTTTTGGAGTAATCGGACTAAAGACTTCTCTCCTGCAGCGAGCCGAGTCCCAGTTTACATGTTACTCCGAAAATCGAATTATTGATTGAAAGAACCGCAACGGTAGGTGACGACATGCAACCCTTCGTGTGGCATTCTTCCGGTTCGCGTCACACACTCAGGGTAAAACACTTGTGGAAGAGAAGCTGACATAGTAAAAAAAAATGGATGACGAAAAACGCTGCCGCGCTGTACATTTGTTACATTCTGTATTGTTTGATTGTATTACATCAATTATTACAGCGTATTATTACAGCGTATTACATCACTTTTTTGTTGATTACGGGGCTTCCGAGCTTGTCATTTCCTGGAGGGGCAGGGCACAGCTCCTGATAGCTCGGCTTCTCAAGGCGAGAGTATACATGCAGAGAAATTCGAATTTCTAACCGCATTATCTAGCTGCAGTAGTCGAACTTCTGAAACTCCAGTTCGGTTCGACTCCAGCCGGACTAAGGTGTATACATACATTATAAAAGTCTGATTTCAGACGGACTAAGGCAATAATTCAAATTTCTCTTGCTGCATGTAAACGTACTGAGTGGCTCAACCACGGCTCGTTTTGGAGAACAAAAACAAACGTTCTGACCACTGATCTAGAGTAGAGCGATAGTTCGGAAAAACTCCAGAACCTACCTCAGCCAGACCCTTTTAAATTATGTATAGTATGAATATGTACATAGAGTGTCAAAAAGTCCTGTTATATTTAACACTGCCAACGAGAGGTAAAAACGCTAAGGGGTTAAAAAACTGAACTATCTCTGTAGTTATGCTGCTATAGACTTAGACTGCTGGAGGACAGACTGACCACTTTACTTCACTCTGCTACTTTTCTCTTCTACTACTCTCCAGTTGTATTATTTGCTGTTAATTTGACTGTTAACATTGTTTTTTATCAGTGTTTTTCTGTCCTAGAAACTACACTTGGTCTGGTATCCTGCTTAGCTACAATGCATCAACTGGGATGATGCTCCCAGTAACTGAGCATCCCCCGTGTCCTGTTATCAACTTTTTACTTTCTTTAATGTAGTAACTACTCTTACATCAGTTCTTTTTGTTCATTCTGTGTTTCCGCTCTGTCTTCTCGAACCCCCAGACGGTCGTGGCAGATGGCTGCTCGTACTGAGCCTGGTTCTGGTTCTGCTGGAGGTTTCTTCCTGTTAAAGGGATTTTTTTCATAACATAACTATTTCTTTCTCTCTCTCTCTCACCCTCACCCTTCACACCTTCACAACTTTCTTCTATTTCTCTCTTTCTTATATCTCGGCTTTTGGATTTTCAATCAGGCAACCCCAGGCACAAACTAATAATACACCTGTGTTTATCTGTTTCTATGGTGATAAGGACTTTACAACTTTTATCTCAAAACTATGACTACTCTAAGGTTTGTCACGTGGAATATTCATGGAGCTGGCACCAGAGAGAAAAGAGTTAAGATTTTTAACCAGCTTAAAAGATTGAAGGCAGATGTCGTCTTATTACAAGAAACCCATACATCTACCTCAGCTGCAGATGATCTTAAATCCCCTGAGTTTCCTAATGTGTTTTCTGCATGCTATAACTCCAGACAAAGGGGAGTAGCAATATTAATAAATAAAAATGTTAATTTTACAGTAATAGACACAGTTACAGATCCAGAGGGTAGATTTAGTATAGTAAAACTATCTATACATAACCAAAAGTTATGTATTGTCAGTATATATGGTCCAAATGTTGATGACCCCTCATTCTTTCATTCCTTCTTCTCTGTGCTCCTTGAACACATGGATTGCTCACTTCTTCTTGGGGGCGACCTCAACTTTGGTTTAAATGAAGAAATAGACAGGCTCAGCACAGCAGGGACTCAGCGCAGCTGGAAATCTATAGATATAGTCAAACAGTACATGAGCGATTATGGACTTTGTGATGCATGGCGATCTCTTCACCCCAATGACAAAATATATACTTTCTTCTCAAATGTCCACCATTCATATTCTCGACTGGATTATTTGTTAGTCAGCAGCTCACTGTTGACTGACATTTCAGACACTGAGATACACCCTATAGCTGTTAGCGATCATGCTCCTGTTTCTCTAACTTTAGTAAATAAAACAGAAACACCTCAAAGCAAAAATTGGAGATTTAATATATCCTTACTTAAGGATAAAGAATTTATAAAATATTTTGAAAAAGAGTGGGCTTCTTATTTAGAATATAATGACCTCCCTGGTACGTCGCCATCCATTCTTTGGGAGACAGGAAAAGCTGTGATTAGAGGTAAAATAATCTCCTTCTCATCAAATAAAAAGAAAATGGAAAAAAAACGTATTCAGGAATTAGAAGAAACTATTAATTCATTAGAAGCTTCTCTAGATGAGGAGAGACTAGGCAAAATCCGTACAGCAAAGCTAGAATTAAATCAAATTATCAATAAACAGACCCAGTTCTTAATTCAAAGACTTAGGATAGAAAACTTTGAACAAGGTAATAAATCAGGTAGATTTTTGGCTAACCAGCTAAAAATTAATAAGGAAAAAACAACTATATCTGCTATTAAAGATCAGACCGGGAATACAGAATATGATCCTGGAAGAATAAACAACACATTTAAGGAATTTTACAAGGCTTTATACTCACCAGAGATAAATCCATCGGATCATGAAATTGAACAATTTTTTGATAAGATAACACTACCTAAATTATCTGAAAGTCAAGCGATGGCCCTGGATTCACCACTAACAGCGGCTGAACTCCAGGAGGCCCTCCAAGGCATGCCCAATAATAAGGCTCCAGGCCCAGATGGATTTCCAGCAGAGTTCTATAAAGAATTCTGGAATATTCTGGCACCAACATTCCACAGAATGCTGCAGGAAACCAAGGAAAATGGCCGACTCCCACCAAATATGAATTCTGCCTACATTAGTCTTCTACTAAAATCAGGTAAAGACCCTTTGTTTCCTACCAGCTATCGTCCCATATCCCTCATTAATGTTGATCTTAAAATAATCTGCAAAGCCCTCGCAAAAAGGATAGAGAAAGTAACCCCTCTTATAATACATCCTGATCAAACTGGTTTTATTAAAGGGAGACATTCATCCACAAATTCACGTAGATTAATAGATTTAATAGATTTTTCTAACTGTAAAAACATTAAAACTAATATATTATCTTTAGATGCAGAAAAAGCATTTGATAGAGTTAACTGGAAATTCTTATTTGTAACCTTACATAAATTTGGCTTTGGAAATTCTTTTATAAACCGGTTGAAAATATTATACAGTTCACCAACAGCATGTATCAGGACTAATAACCAAACATCATCTAGGTTTTATCTTCAGAGAGGTACCAGGCAGGGATGTCCTCTCTCTCCTTCCCTGTTTGCTATTTTTATTGAACCACTAGCTGCAGCGATCAGGCAAACTCACAATATTAAAGGCATAAAATGCAATTACATTGAACATAAAATCAGTCTTTATGCAGATGATGTATTACTTTTTCTCCAGCATTCACAAACCTCTTTCTCTCAGGTAATCGGGTTGATAAACTCTTACTCAAATGTTTCAGATTATTCTATAAATTGGTTAAAATCTACAGTTCTTCCAATCAATTGTTCTGTCCAGAATCCAACTAATACACAACTGCAGTCAGGGAATATTACCTATTTAGGTATCAATGTCTCACCAAGACTGGCAGATTTAATAACGTTAAACTACATCCCACTTTTAAAAAAAGTGGAAGATGATCTTGCCAGATGGAAATCTCTACCCATATCACTTATGGGAAGGGTTGCTTCAATAAAAATTATGGTTTTGCCCAGAATCAACTACTTATTCTCAATGATCCCAAGTAAACCATCACTAGACTGGTTTAGATCTCTGGACTCCTCTATCTCTAAATTTCTTTGGAAAGATAAACCCCCACGTATCAGCTGCAGAAGACCAAAGAAAAAGGAGGTCTAGATCTACCAAACTTCCATCATTATTTCTTAGCCAACAGGCTCCAATACATATCAAGATGGTTAAAACATAGCTACCTAGACGAGTCCTGGATAGACGTAGAACAGACACTATGTAATAAGATAAAACTTTCAGACCTACCATTTATTAGCTCAAATATAAAACAATATGAATGCTTTAAAAGCATAAATATCAGCTCCTCTCTGACAGCATGGTGGGAGTTTCTAAAAATGACAGAGTCCACAATAATCCCATGCAGACGTACACCCATCTGGAATAACCCCGACATCTTGCAAAAAAAATGTATGATAAGTTTCCCAGTCTGGAGGTGCAATGGAATTGAATACCTGGAACATATATTTGATGGAACAGACTTTATCCCATTTAATACATTAATTACACAATATGGAATTGATAAAAACAAATTCTTAGAATATCAACAAATTAAATCTATTATTAAAGGTAAATTTAGGCTCAATACAGCTGAATTACAAATTCCAGCAAGAGTTTTAGATTTTCTTAATCTCAACCCCCCCAAATTGCTGTCTAAAATATACAAAACTTTATCTACATTAGATGAATCAATAGCCCTAATCCCTATTTCAAAATGGGAGGTGGATTTATCAGCCAGCTTTGACCAAAACGTCTGGTCTCAGATATGTTTAAGAACCTTTAAAATAACAAAAAATCCTAATTTGCAATTAATACAATACAAAATCCTTCATAGAGTACACTATACAGGTCAACGAATGTTTAGGATGGGTTTTACATCGTCTAATACCTGCTTACAATGCACAAGCAATATACCAGATACTTATGCTCATGCGCTTTGGTTCTGTCCACCTGTTAAGAAATTTTGGTGCCAGATTTGTGAGGACTTATCAAAGTGTCTGAAATGTAACATCCCACCATCTCCCTCAATTTGCCTGTTAGGAAATTTAAATGATGTCACCATGGACACAAAGTCAGTTCTAATGGTTCACATTGCCTTATGCATGTATCCTCCTGAACTGGAAAAATAAAAAAGCTCTTAATATTAATCAGTATAGAAATCTCTTGTTGGACCATATTGGTCTTGAGACGGCCTCTGGCTCCATATCTGATCAATCTCTCTGGGCTCCTTTGATCGGCTCCATCACCTAGTGGGGGTGGGGGGCACTTGGTTTTGTCGTTTGGGACACTGTTGCTGATGTGGGGGTTTTGGGGTTGGAGGCATCTGGGGGGGACCCCGGGGGGTGGGATCACTGGGCGGATGGGGCGCTGGACGTAGTGGCCGGCCTGGGGTTGGGCTTTGGGTGGTGACTCCTGATGGCTGCATGCGGTGCCTTGGGGGGGTTGCACTGGCGGACATGGGTTGCTGGCCTGGTGGCCGGGCTGCGCCTGGGTAGGGTCTGGGGTGGGCTGTGGCCGTGGGCCCCGGGTCGGACGTGCCATGGCCTTCCTCCCCTGGTGGATCCCGGTGAACAGCGGTGCCTATTGGGGTCAGTGGGGGAGCTGGCTCCCTGGGAAGACATTTTGTCTCCCAGTCCTTCCCTCCCCATCCCTGGACACCTCTGTCCACCCGCTCCATCACTTTACCACTCATATAGGGTCTTGGGGCATGGGCACATCACTGGGGTGCGAGGAGGGGCTTCCCTCCTCGCTGTCCCGTGGTGTCCTGGGTCCCAATTTTAATATACAACTTAGACACTCCCACTTATAACATTTTCACACGACACATATGTAGGGACTTTGGGGTGGGCACACTTTTCGGCATCCAGAGGGGGAGCGGTACAATCAGCTTCACCTCTGGTGCCGGTGCCCACTGTTAAACCACATATAGACACTGAGGGCTCGGGGTGGGGGTTGGGGGATGTGTGGCTGCCTCCCCCACATTCCACCCCTCTGTTTTAAATGCACATTATAACAACACGCATCAACACCATACTCGAGCGGGAGGATGGAGGCTAGGGGTCTTTTCCCACCCCTGTTCGCTACGGGCCATCAGGGGTTGGGGTCCGGAGGAGGACAAGCGGTCTGGTCGGGGTCCTGGGCTGTCGGGCTGCTTTGCCACTGTGGGGCCCTTGGCGGTCTGCTTGTCTCCATTATAGAAGGTAGGGGGTTCACCTCCCGGGTCCGGGGGCTGGTGGCTCTACTGGGGCATCAGTACCTGGACCTGGGAGCATAAAGTGTGCATGGGGTGTGTGAGTGAGGGTGCAGTGTCATTTTTTTGGGTGTCTTGGTGAGTCAGTGAGAATGTATGTGTTTAAGAGGGAGGGAACGTATGACTGTGTCTGTATGTCTTTGTCTACCTGTCAGGTTGGATCTTGGTCTGCCCCCTCGCCTGGCGCACCTCAGGCCTTACACTTAATGGGGGGCCAATTTCCCCTCCGTCACTCCCCGCCGGTGACGGGGGCCCCTGCCTGCCGGTGGTCAATCCGGTTCGGACCTGGTGCGTGCCTGGCCGGGCCTGGGGGGGGCGGTGTGTCGGTCGGCCGATGCGCTGGGCCGATATCTTCCTTTGGTTGGTTGGGGCACCTCTTTTAGAGGTGCCAGGTTTGGGATTGTTGGGTGGTGCCTGCTCGGTGGCTCGGCGGGATGCGGATCCGGCGTCTCTGCTCGTTTGATCACCTGTTCTGTGCGCACCGTGCGTGGCCGGTTCATTGGCGGGTTGGACCGGCCCTGGCCCTCGTTGGATGCCTGGTCTCGGCGCCCTGCGTTGCGCGGGATCAGGACCCGGGAGCTGGTACAACTTGGCGTCCAGATGCTGACTGAGCCCGGCCTGGGGATGCTGTCCGTCCCCTGTGGCTATTGGTGGCTATTGGAGGGTGGAGGCGTCGCGTGGCGCCGGCGGCCGGCCGCGGCCCCTGCAGTGCCGGGGGCCCCTCGTCGGCCGGTCCCTTGTCGGGTCCCTGCTGGGCAGTGGGGTGCCCCTGGGCCCCGGCCCGCCCCGGTGCGGCCGGTTGCGGAGCCCGTGGGCTCGTCACTGCTGCCCCCCGGGCCCCTGCATAGTGGCCGCTGGATGTTCCCCTGGGGTTCTCCTTTTCTCCTCTCTTGGGGGATGCGGTCGGCCCCGCCCGGGTCCGCCTGGGGCTCTGGCGGTCCTTTGGACGTCTTTGCTCCGATCTCCTTCATGTCTGCATCGATTCCTGGGAGACGGATTGATGCCTGCTCACACCAACTATCGAACACTCTTATGGAGAAACCTTATATGCACCAGCATGCTAACACACACACATTGATGTGGGGTCTCTGGTGTTTAAGTATATATTCTTGGGCTGAGGTTATCATTACTAAAGCTTGATTAATCGGTACCATGAGTTTCTCTGTGACATTGTTGTTGTATTTTTAAATCTATTTTTGTGTGATGTGGGTGTGTAATTCTTAGATCACAATGTTTGGTTGGTTTTGTCGATGTTTCTTTTTCGTGTTTTGTTTTTCCCCCTCTCTCTGCCGTCCTGTGGGTATGGAGGCAGACTTCAATGTTTTCCTGTTTTTTTTTTTTGTTCCCCTTCCTCTCTTGTATTTTCAACTCACCCTCTCTCATGACATTTTGTTTCCTACCTCTCTTCTTCATCTTCCTTCTTTCTTCTCCTTAATTTTCCGTCTCCGTGTCCATAACATCAGGAAATAAAAACCCCAACAATTCATAATAAAGATTTTTCACACATAAATCAAGTGGAGTACTATAGCAAAAGCTGTACTGCTCCGCTTGTGAAAGTAAATCTGTTGGGCTTCTACTTGGTACTCAGACACCAATTCTGAGCTCCACACTGCCAAACAGGACACGTAAAAAAAAAAAAAAAATTTAAAAAAATAAATAAAAAAAATAAATAAAAATAAAGGGAAGTTTTTGTTCTCCACTGTCGCTACATGTTTGC
Source organism: Valencia hispanica (assembly GCA_963556495.2). Classification (NCBI taxonomy): domain Eukaryota; kingdom Metazoa; phylum Chordata; class Actinopteri; order Cyprinodontiformes; family Valenciidae; genus Valencia; species Valencia hispanica. The sequence goes on from OY747710.1 coordinate 7,473,148, forward strand.
TCAGTATAAGACATTGCTGAATGATTGCTGTGGTTGGAGTCTGCATAAACAGAACACAACCTCAAGTAAACGAAACAGTGCGATCTGCTGAGATTTGTTAAATAGAAAACTAAATAAAACTTTAAACTGATTGGAATGTTTGTATGAATGTATTGAAGTGACTTTTCTTGTAAAGTGCCTTGAGATGACATCTGTTGTGAATCAGCGCTATATAAGTAAACTGAATTGAAATTGAATTGAAATAGCCTGAAGTTCACATAATGGAAACGCACCACATGAGTTTACCTCCAGTTTCTGATGAGCTTTGTTTTGGCCTTACTAAGGATGCATTCACACCATCCCTGTTTAGTTCGCTTTAATCAAACTCCTATTTGTTTGCCCAGAAAGTCAGGTTTGTATGGGGAGGTGTGAATGTGCAATCAAACTCTGATGGAGACCAAAAAAGCGAACTCTGTTCTACCTAAAAACCCAGGGCATTCAGGGTAAATAAAACAAGAGCAACTGCGAAACAACAAGTCTACTTCGTTCTCTGCTGATGCTCTGGTCTGCTAAAATCTGATGCCACTCCATGTTTATTTACATTTCATCGAACAGGAAGCTTCCCAATGTTGAGTGCTTCTTAGTACAGCGCCACCACAGGTGAGGAGATAAATATGTTGCTCAAAAGGTTTGGCTCATTCGACAAAGTATAGTGTGAAAACGAACCGCATGAGCTAAAAATAAGCAACAATGTTGCAATTCTGGTCCCCAATCAAACTGAGTCTACCGGACTATCAGGTGTGAAAATGACCTTAAAGTTGTTGAACAAGTTTGTTGGTGTCCGTCAATACTTGGAAGATGTGAAAACAAAACTGGTCTTAGCACTAGTACCAGTAATGCACAGGAGCCAGTGTGTTGGAAAAAACATTGACATTTATGGGTTTATAAGACAATTCAAGTAAATTAGCCAATTGTACCAATTCAAATGCATTCTTGTGTAATACTTTTAAGAAAAATCATTGTAAAAAAATTTAAATGTACTTAAAAAGTATATGACAGCTGTTAGGGAAATTGCTCTTTATTTAAAATGACTGAAAGATTTTGAGGAGGAATAATCCCCACAAATAATACATATTTATAATGGTAAATGGTAAATTTACCATATTTATAACAAACAATTACATTTACAACTAGATTTTTTTGCTTGTTTTATGACTAGGTATGGGAGGCTTTCTTCAAGCAAGACTGAAGGTTTACATTTTTCTCAATCACACGATAACCACAAGCGTGCCACCAATAAAGAAGTGGCTTCTGGAGATCTCTTGCTGTGACCCAGCTAAAGTCTAAACATCTGTGAAGAGGCCTAAAAATGGCTAAGTGGGAACATTCCCAAAAGGATTTGAGGCCACTGATGCTGCCAAATGTTTATCCCAGTTTATATCCTTTAAAAGCATGGACAAGTGAAATTAGAAGTTTGCATATGCTGTATGAAAACCCAACCCTTTTATTTCACTAGCCAACATCCTGAATTTGTAAAAGATATCTAAAACTTCATCATTCTGGCTTTTAGGAAATAGAGATTATTTTGGTGATCCTACCTGACCCCAAACACGAAATGCTTGGTCTGACTTAATGTGTATTTTTATACAGTGCATGTGAAAATTTGGTTTCAAATGTAGGCCGGAACTTTACCGTGCAGATTCGACCTATACGGGCCCTGTATGGCTCCTCATCCACACGGGCTGTCTTGTTAAACTCTGTGAAGAAGAAATAGATCTCCTCCTTGTACTTTTCCGAAGAGGGGATTATAGATGCTCCAGCAAACTGAGGACCTGATGGTGAAATAAAAAAATCCACAGAGATATCAAATTAATCGATCTTTAAATCTTATTATTTCAATATTTTGTGCAGTAAATCTCCAATCCTAAAAAGAATCATGTGAGAATCAACAGGAGGAGAAACTGTTGATCTGAGTAGTCGTGAATACACCTACATGTTTTTTTTCCTATAATGATAGTAGATGATTTACACAGAGCACCACCCACCATCTCCATATGCATTTATCTAAACCTAAAGCTCCTGCGTGACTCCCCTCCTCCTACTCACTTAGCAGCCAAACGTTTTCCGTCTTCAGGAGTTTCTGTGAGCCAAATGTACGACGGATAGAGCCGGCATGACCTCCCACTGACGACATAGCAGAGTACAGACTGCCATCTAAGACAGGCAGGAAAAACAAAAGATGCACAGGAGAAGAAATAGTGAGCGGCAGGTAATAAAAAACAGGGCACACTTGAAGAATCAGTACAAGGTTGAAATAGGAGAAGGGAGACTGGAGTGACACGAGAAGAGAACTGACTACGGCAAAAAAAGGTAGAGACAAAAGAGGATAGAACATTAAATAAAGTTTAGAGAAATAAAGGAGGGCCTGGAAGACCAAGACAGAATATAAAAGCAGGGTAGAGAATGGGAATTCAAAGAGCAAAGACAACATTATAAGGCAGAGCAGGCACTGCCCCTGTGAGCTACCAATCACCATATTGTTACAACCCAATGTGGAGCTCTGTCTCCATAGCAATGAAGAGGGGAAGGATTTGAAATCATGGCAGTAACACTTTAATCAGGACTGATCAGTATTTAGATGCTGCTGAGCTCACGCAAAGGGGTCGACTCATTGCATGCACAGTCAATCTCCCCATGTGGATGAGCATCCTGCAGCGCAACCTAAACCCTCACTGATTTAAGTGCGTATTTAAGCAGCCCATCAACATTAGATGGTTTAAGAAACATACAATTTGCATGTCCCTCTTTATGCAGAATGACTCCTGAAGGTCAGTTTAATTAGATACAGCTCTATCTAGGTAATGTTATGCAATGCTTAATGACCACACACTCAAGTGTTTTATTTAAAGAGTTTTATTTTTAGTGTTGTGAAGCTTTATACCACCCGAGTTTTGTCTTTCTAATTTGCAAATGTGGTTAGTATTTGATTAAAAGACTAAATCCAGCCCCTATGAGCTGTCTTAACACACGGAAATAAATCTAAAGTGGGTTTGAAAAATAAGAATGAATAAAAACATTTACAGAAATAGGGCAGATGTTGTCAAACCATTTACACTAGTGTTGGTGATCAGACAATGATGAGTTGTGCCAGCATCCTGAATTTTCTAAGACAAGTGTAGGAATTATCTAAGAGTTTTAACTGAGGACTGAACAAAATCTGGGGATCAAAGGTAGATTTTTTTAACAATTCAGTTCAAAAATAATTTACTGATTCCAGAGCAAAATTATGTGTCGTTGTAACTCCTACTATTTAAGTTTCTTCAAGGAGTGGTAGATGCTGATGGCTGTAGGCAGGAAGGATCTCCTGTAGAAGTCTATGTTACAGCGAAACTGAAGAAACCTCCGACTGAAGACACTCTGCTAGGTGTAGCATAGTCTCATAAAGAGGGTGCTCAGGTTGCCCATAATGTTTTTGATTTTATGTCTAATCATTCTTTGCATCATCATCTCCAGAGCTTCCACAGTCGTCCCCAGAACAGAACCAGCCCTCTTTATCAGGTTGTTGAACCTTTTAAAGTCCCTGGCTCTGATGCTGCTACCACAACAGATGGTGGCCGAAGAGATTACACTCTCCACACTAGACTTGTAGAAGAAATACAGACCCGTTTCAAAAAATTTGAATATCATGGAAAAGTTCATTTATTTCCATAATTCCTTTCAAAACCTTAAACTTCCATAGATTATAGATTCAGGGCCTACAACTTAAACAATTTCAAGTATTTACTTGTTTATCTGTACATAATTTGGACTTCCAGCTCATAAAACCAACGAAAACAGGAATTCCAAAAATTAGAATACTCTGAAGAAATCAGCCCAATTTTTACAGGGCATGAATGTTTTAAACTGAGTGTCACACACTACTTATCTACTAAACTCAAAGTACCTGCACAGGTTTTCCCAGGTGTCATTGAATTCCTTCACTTTGGTTCAATTGTCTCAGTTAGGTTCAATATTGGGAAGACTGCAGACTTAACAACTTGGCAGAAGACCATCATTGATATCCTCCATAGGATGGGTAAGCCACAAAAGTTCATAGATAAGGAGGCTGGCTGTTCACAGAGTGCTGTATCCAAGCATATCAATGGAAAGTCTAGTGGAAGGGCAAAATGTGGCAGGAGAAGATGCACCAGCAGAAGAACTGACAGTGGTCTTCAGCGGATTATCAAACAGAGAAGATTCATGAATCTGGCAGAGATCCAGAAAGAGTGGAATGAGGCGGGAATCATAGCTTCAAAAACCACCAAATTCAGACACGTCTCAACTGGGCCAAGGAGAAGAAGGACTGGACTGTTGGCCAGTGGTCCAAGGTCCTCTTTTCCAATGAAAGTAAAGTGTGCCTTTCATCCGTGAATCAAGGTCCAAGGGTTTGGAGGAAGACGGATGAGGAAAAGAACCAAAGTTGCTTGGGGTCCAGTGTGAAATATCCACAGTCAGTCATTATTTGGGGTGCAATGTCTGGTGCAGGTGTTGGTAAACTCTGCTTTCTTAAATCCAAGGTCACCGCATCAGTCTACCAGAATGTTTTAGAGGACTTCATGATTCCTTCTGCTGAGGATCTGTATGGAGATGCAGATTTCATCTTCCAGCAGGACCTGGCCCCTGCCTATACCACCAGAAGTACCAAAACCTGGTTTGATGCCCATGCCATCACAGTGCTTGACTGGCCAGCCAACTCCCCGGACCTAAACCCTCAAGAGGAAAATGAGGGGCACCAGACCCAAAAACAAAGAAGAACTGACAGCAAGCATCAAGGAAATCTGGGCTTCCATAACTCCCAGGTAACGCCACAGGCTGATTGCCTCGATGCCACGGCGCATCGAGGCAGTGATTAAGGCAAAGGGATTCCCAACCAAGTATTGAAGACTGGCATATCGTTTTGAAAGTGCAATATTTTGATTGATGTTGATGTGATCTTAATTTCTTTCTTTTTTCTGCAAAAACTAAGAAGTAAATGGTGAATTCTTCAAAGTTTTGAATTCCTGTTTCCGTGGGTTTTCTATGCTGGAAGCTCAAATCATGTACAAATAAACAACTAAATACTTGAAATCATTTAAGATGTGGGCCCTGAATCTATAAGCTATGGAAGTTTTGAATGGAATTATGTAAATCAATAAACTTTTCCATGATATTCTAATTTTTTGGAAAAGGTCTGTTCAGCATCTTGCTGCAGAACTTGAAGGACCTATGCTTCCACAAGAAGTACAGTCTACTCTGTCTCTAGTCCAGTCTGTTGTCAAGGTGAACTCCGAAGTATTTATACTCCTCAATCACATCCACTTCTGCTATGATGCAAATAGTGTTTGACTTAACCCTGTTTCTTTTTAATCTACAATCATCTCCTTTGTTTTGTTCACATTCAAGGTAAGATGATTGATATATATGAATTTATAATAGGATTTCTATCCCTGAACAAAACAAAAATACTGTACTTAACATAGCATTGTTTAGCACTGAGTCTGTTTTGTCATTTATTGGAAAAACGATTGCTTTTTATAAAAACAGCCAACCTTATGTAATATAAATTGCAATTGCACTAACTGCAAAGGTTTTATTATCCTGCTTAAACTCCAAAGTGGAAAATGTTTCAGTAGCCAGAATGAAGAATTAACCTGTTAAAATGAACTTCTTCAAAATAAAAACATGGCTGTTCTACTTTTAAAATGGGATTGAATCTCTAGCGTCATTTTCCTACTTGTTCAGTTTCAATACATCCATCCCACATATAGTACTGTTTTATCTCTATCGATAAACGTGCTGCTGCAGAGTTAGCTTTTATGCAACATAGTCCATTGTTACCAGTTTTGCTAATGACAGTAAGCCTGGTCACTGTGCACAATGATAAGAATATCCTACTGGATTTCTACTTTGTATTTGGAGCACCTTTAAGTGTAATTTAATTAACTTTGGGGTCAACTGGACACCACATTTCATTTGGCTACACTGGTCATAACTTCCTGTTCCCGTCTCCAATACAGCTGAATACTGTAACTTAAGAAACCCTTTTACACAAATAAGTGATTTGCTCCTATATTCGTATTAGTCTTAATCCTCTGCCAAAGCAAGTTATGCTATTTGAATTGCAAAATGATTCAAGTTACTAAGCCTACTGTGAATTTTCTTACAGATCATTTTTGTAGGCAAGATGATTAAACCTTTTATGTGATTAGGTTCCAGTCATCACCGTATCTAACTTAAGTTGTATACGTAGTTTAATTAACGAAGCAGAATTTTCATTACTGGTAAGGAACTTAAAAACGTTTAGGTCAAGTCAGAATGATCAACAACAAGTATAAATGTCACACTTAATATTATGAGGGACTTCAGAGAAAAAAGAATTGCCATTTTCATGACATGAATAGAGTATGATTATGAGAGCCAGATTGCTCCTGGCAGCCCAGGATTCACTAGTGTCAAGTCGCTGCTCCTGACACAAATAGGCTGAGTTAATATGAAGAGCTGAAGGTGGCTCTACTACAGAATGAGACAGGTGCCAAAGTGACAGCTTTGGAAATAGATTGTAACACTTCGGAAGAACTAAATGAGAAAATTGATCTCCACTTATATTTATAATTTCTCCCACTTTAAAAGTCATTATCTCCACAAATAATATTTATTTTGTCCATCTCTCTGCCTCAAATAAATGTATAAATTCAATTCAGGATGTGTAGATACATGTATAGATAGATCAGATAGATAGATAGATAAATTAGATAGATAGATAGATAGATAGATAGATAGATAGATAGATAGATAGATAGATAGATAGATAGATAGATAGATAGATAGATAGATAGATAGATAGATAGATAGATAGATAGATAGATAGATAGATAGATAGATAGATAGATAGATAGATAGATAGATGGATGGATGGATGGATGGATGGATGGATGGATGGATGGATGGATGCTCAGCTCAAAATTACCTCAGGATTAGACCGAAACTTTTGAAGAAGGCTTACATGTTTTTTTTTTAAATGACATTATAAGAGAAGCATAAAAATGGTTTATACCTTTCTCTATAATCAATGGAAACATATTTATTTTTAATCTAAATCTGCCAGGGGCATGAAAAACGTTGAGCTTAACCGTATATAAGTGGCGCAATACAAAGACTACATGAGTGAAGTTCGATCAGGTAAGGCATTCCCCTACTTGCAAAAATTAATCTTCAACATCGTAACATCTATGCTTTTTTTATTCTAAAAATAGAATAATTTATTCACTCTGGCAGCATGGAAACCCTAGAGTAGAGACAGCTGAATGCACATCTAGCCAATGTTTTGCTATCGTCAGAGAACAGTTAGGTACACTTTTATTCTAGCCTCTTAAGCAAGCTTTTAAGCAGGCCCAGATTCTTACTTTGCCTACATGATGTTGAAGCTCAGGTAAAACGAGGGATCAGTAGAAAAAGAAAGGCAGCTACAGTCTAGCTTAAGTTATTTTCTTAACTTCCAAATTGGATATTGGAAACCCACAAATCAGTTCTCGACATGTAAAGCATGTACATAAAAATAGAATTGTTCATTTTCCACATCCACCACCCCTTGTCAGTTGCATTTTATTTCACTACTTTTGCATTATGATGGCTGCAGTTGTAACTCAATTGGGCAAAGGTTGATTTAATAAATATTCCTAATTTAGAACTTTTGCGGAATTGAGTTTATTGTTTGGATAGTTTAAATTTCAAATCACTGAGATTTTTCAGCAACTGATAAATGACTTGCAACGTTTATCACACAACAACCATGACCACATATTTTTAAATGCTCCTTCACAAGGGATCACGTAAGATTTATTTTATCCCATTTGTATGACAATGCTTGTCTCCAAGTTTCAAGTTTGATGGCACTTTGTAAGTAATGTTTTGCAGAGGTGGCTTCTTCAGATTAGTGGTGGGCGATATAAAAGGTATAAGGTAGAAATGATATAAATTTAGCCAAAGGTAGAGATTTTGACTATACCGGCCTACCGCGATTGCGCATTTTGATGATGTCATCAAGGAGGATAAATACTAATGTTTAGTGTTCATCGTCTTTACACTACACATTGCAAATTTAAAATTAGCTGTTTTCCATTTAACAGAAAAAAAACCTGTTGAAATTGAAACATTTTTAATTCAAATATGTGCAGCTTTTTTTGTGCGACATTAAATTTATAAATAAGTAACCAGGAAAGTGGATAATTTTGAACTTTGTGTTTTTTAAATAACATTTAGCTTTTAATTTATTTAAAATATCTTTATCTTTATGTTGTGAGAATTTTTGTGTTGCATTTTTTGGAAAAACGATTTGAATATATTTTGAATGCATGAATACATGTTCTTTAAATGGGATTCTAAACTTTTTTGAAGTTGTTCTGCAGCAATGTATCTGAAAAGTGAGGATGTTCATAGTTTTGTCATTTTGATATATAAAGAAAAGAATATATCGTAATAGATATCGTTACCCCACATGCTTTAGATCATTTCACAATTAAGATTTGAGGTCATATCACCCAGCCCTACTACAGGGATTAAATAAAAATCTTATTTGATGTTTCCTCTCTTTTCAGCTAAACCTAAACTTTTAGAAGAAAAAGAGTTTGCCTCCTTGAGTTCATTACCTGCAGGCAAGTTTATTGACTTCTGCGAAGGGTAGGGAGGTGAGATGTCAGTAGCTGACGCTATCATCCCAACGCCCTGGACGTCTGTCAGCACCGTTTCATTTACCTGCGGGGGAAAGGTGGAAGATATTGGAGCCAAGTGGAGATCTCCTTGAGGTCTGTCTCATTACATATTTTAACCTTCACGCACTGGGTAAACTTCAATTTATTTGTGAAGGATCAAATTGAAGAAAAGAATATAGTCTTTGAGTGGAAAAACTGTTAGCCTTCATTTTATAAGCAGCAGAAATAAGAGAGTGAATAGATAAATGCTATTCGCATCTGATCATCAGATGGCTCGATTTATTGTGGAAAGCACTTATAGCAGCGGAAAGAGAGACCGGCAAACTTGAATGAATTTATCTGTAGATATTTACCAGCATCCAGCATCTGGGGCTTCCAGCATTTGTCCCACATACTATGAATGTGTCATTAACTTTCTGAAGGACGGTGATGAAATTGTCACACTCCATCTGTTGACGAAAAAAAAAAAAAACATGACTGAGAGAGAAACGGTGGGGAACACATCAGGGAGGGATGCGCAGGGTAAGGGAGCATCTATGCAGATTTTTTATAAGGGTTTAAGGATTAAATAGAAGGGGATACAAACTGAGAAGGGTGAAAAGGGGATTAAAAGAACAAGAGAACAGAACGAAAGGCACCAGGATATCTACCAAGGGACTCATACAGTGGAAGGTAGAATAGAGGGATGGAGAAACAAAGCAGAAGTGCAACACAAAACAGATTACCAGAGTAAAATGGGCTGCTGAGAAAAGATTGGAAGCCATTTTTGGCAGACAGCAGATAAAAGGCTTAGACCTGCACTACAATGCTGCAATGCTGCATATGCATCACTTCATCAATAGGGACAAATAATTGACTGCACTGTCCGCATATATAACTGGATGTAGGATGAAGACGTTTACCAAAGTAAATGAATAAACTGTTTTTTTAAGTTTGGCTCATCCTCTATGAAGTTTTTTTTTATGTGTCTTGAAACAGTTTTTTTCACTGTTGAAAATATTTAAGAACATAAGTTTAGATGCAAATCTAGTGACGATGGAGAAGCATTGCTAAAACCCAGAACGAGGACTGAGCGTGTGTAGGAGGGTATGTAGGAGGTTGGATAGGTGGTTGTGTGGGCTGAGATTTTATTTTACTTAGCTTCTTTTATTTTGTGTACATGTGTGGTTTTTGTTTTTGAAATACATAGTTGTTTGCTTGTTTATAAAACTTCCTAAAGATGGATTCGTACATCCAAAGATAGATTTAACCCTTTAATGTTGTTTGCCCTTTTTACAGCTAAAGTAGGAAAAAAAATCAGAAGGGAATTTTTAGAGTTGGCTGTTAAGGGCTTACTACAGTGAACTTTGACCCCAGCCACTGCCGCTTTACTGAATACAGGCATGCGCGCTAGGTGTGAAGAAATGTAAATAACATGGCATTGAACACCACCTGTACCGTTAGCATAGTGCCAGCTTTGAAAATGCCCACGCTAGGCTGCGGTCTGGCATCATATTGGGTTTATAACGGCCAAACAGAAAGATGAGCTTGACAGAAGCAAAGCGATATGCAAAGCCTGCCAAATATAGGTGAATTATTACAAAACTATGACCAACTTCGGGATCCACATGTTGCGACATTACCAAGATCTCATGTCCAAGCTGCCCACCGGGCCGCAACAGAGAAACTCAAGCAAACAATAAGACTACCAGCCAATTGTGCACATTCTCTCAAAATAACTGAGGTGATTGCGGGCTTCATTTGCAGGGATATGCGTAGTGGAAGCGTACTACATTATGGTGTGTCGCAAACGTCTTTCTCAATCTGAAGAAGTCATCCCAAACCTGTACCAGTTATAGTCGATTCTAAATCTTCTAAATCGAAATTTAATTGATTCTTGAAATTTGAATCAACACCCAGCTCTACTTCTAATGTGCAAGGAAAGAACACACAGATGTAAAAATTTGCGGCATCTATTTTTCCAGCCCTGTTACTCATATCTCAATAAAGAATAACCAGCCTGACAAATTCCCTTCAGAAGATACCTTAGTAGGAAACAGAGTCTGCCAATGTATAATTTATTTTCAGTATAAATACAACTAATCGTCCTCTGAGATTTCTTTAATATTAGAGTACAAAACCTGAGAACCTAACCTGAGAAGCAGCAGAGTTCCACAAGTCAGGAGGAAGAATCTATTGACTGGACTACTGGTACTTTAACCTGTGTACTCCCCAAATCTGGCCTTTATGGATGAGTGGCAAGAAGAAAGCCATTATTAAATAAAAATCCTTAGAGGTCTAGTTTGCTGTTTGGTACAAGTCAACTGTATTTTGCAAAGAACAGTGAGCAAAAATTTCAGTGTCAGTTGTGCAAAGCTGGGAGAGGCATAACATAATAAAACCTACAGCTGTAATTACAGTGCAATATGGTTATACAAAATAATGACCCAAAACCTTAAATATTCTTATTTTAAAAAACACTTAACACTTTACAGATATGCACCACTTTGTGTTGCTCTGTCATATAGAATCCTAAGAAAATACACACAGCTTGTGGTTATAATATACCTAATATAGAAATGTATAGAAAAGGGCAGCGAGTACCTTTGCAAGCCACTGTAGTTGTTTGGATTTAAAGTGTGTACAGTGTTTATGTCACATTTAGTTGAACAAAACATTTGATATTTCAATTAACTGTAACAGAGTTTAGCTTTGCTCAAACCCAATTAATGCACAAAATGATCAAATTGCTGTTAATTGCACCAAATCCTCTGATAACAGACAACTAGACTGGGAACAGTAATGAGCAGTGACTTCAGAGCCTCCATACACCTTCTCTAAACATACTGTAGTTCCCACATCTATTGCATATCTACCATGGATAAAAGAGTATTTTTCACTGCTCATCAAACATGAAAAAGCACATTATAGAGATGGTTTTACACACTGAATAATCCCACCTGGAATTAATAAACCTATCATCAACTGTGTGAATGTTTTCATATCAGCCTGAAAAGCCCCAGGTGAGATTAAATTGAGTCACGAAGACTTTGCAGGTTGAAATATTTTTTTCTCCTCCCGTATTCAGGAAGAACTGCCATGCTCGGCCTCTAAAAACTGTCTGTTTGCTCTTGATAAACTTAAGCAGGGGTAGACAGAGAGGTAGCACATGCAGTATGCTTGATTTGTCTCCATCTAACCTACTGTGTTGCTCCTAAAAATACATCCAACTGTCTTTTGCTGTATTTCGACAATAAATTCATATGATATATTTACAGTGACAAAAACTTTAAACATGGTATGAAAAATGAAGAAAGCCTGCTTGAATTAGTTTAAGTGATTTTTTTGGTTTGTTTTTACAGACTTAAGGAAAAATTATTATTATTATTATTATTTGTTTTCTTAGAGAGAACAGAACTGTCCTGTGGTTCTGCTCGATGTATATTTAAGGAAACCTACCAACAGACTGAGGGTGCAGGGCAAGTAATGAGTTGGGCCCTGCAAAATGAATTTTATTTTTCCCTTTTTAATCTGGATTCCATTCCCTGAGTGTAAACATCACTGATATTAGAGGAAAAACCACCAACATGGCTAGCAGTAGCATCCAACTCCTTATTTTGTATAAAATGCAAGTTGGTGGAATCCCTTTTTTCCAACAGCTGCTTATGCTGCAAGTACAGCTGGGAAAATAGGTTGTCGAAATTTCAAAACAACTCCAAAGTGATTTAATCATGTTTTATTCTCAAATATGGGCAACATATTATATAAACATTAACACTTTAAAGTGGCTATACTGTTTTCTACTCTGGCTATGTCTACTTGTACCATTTTCTTTATCCAATCAAATCAACAGTCAGTTCTATATATTCAACTTTTTTAAGTTATAGAACATTATAAATTCGAATTTCTTTCAGAAATTCAAAGGAAGGATTTCAGGAATTTGTTTAATGCAGATCAAAGTAAAAAATTAAAAAGTCACATGCACATTTGTATTTATTTGTCTTGATTAAAGTGTGACTTTTAAACCCCAAATACGTACCGAACTATGATTTTTGAGTACCGTTACACCCCTAATAGAAATAAACAACAGCAGTGTTACAGCACTGAACTCAAGTCTCTCCCAGGAAGCTGTCGGTCTGAAGCAGAGATGAGCATCGGATGAGCACGTCGCATCAGACACTCAGACAGGCAGGATGCAGTAGCAGCCAAAAAGGTCTGACTTTGAGTGTGAATGTCAGTGTAAAAGGTGAAGTCACTCAGATTGTTATGGAGTGTCCATAGTCGTTAGATCGAATTCACCACTTATGTTATATTTTGTGTTATGGAGTGGATACCTTTTATTGTCAGATCGTCTGGAAAAGGCTGTCGGGTCACCAATGATGTCATTAGCATGAAAATATTTCACTGATATGGGTCCTCAAGGGTTGCCAAATCTTTAAGAAAGTTAAGTCATTTAGCTCATTTGTATTTATATCATCTTCATAATAATGTGAAAGTGTTTGTTTTCTTGCATTAATCACAACTTTATAAACTGGAATAATGTTTTTGTGTAAAAGGTAAAGCTCTAAATGCTTCAATTTCAGTATTCATCAATAAGGCAAGCAACTTTTTCAGGATTCTGCCTGTGCTATCTAGAAACAACAGCTACTATTACCTCTTGGCATAGGGTGAGTCTGGTATAAATTTATTTATGATGTAGCATGAGCTAGAGAGAGTGGTTCAGTACACACAATCAGTAGCTGACCAGCTCATGGTAGTCACCGCTGACACCGTGTAGCTGTGATTAATACTGCAGCCTCGGGATGACACGGCTGTCAGAGTGAGACAGTGGTTTATCAAAGCTGCAACACCAATAACATGCGGCACTATGTGCGCTGACTGAAAATTGTATTGAAGCTTCTTCTTTCCTGTGCTTCTGTGACGTTGGTGACATGCCGGGCTTAGAAGCAGAGCAGGTTCAGACTGTAACAAAAAGATTAAACCTAAGCCAAAAAAAAAAACATATCCCGCTCAATCCTCGCCCACATGAAAGAGCAGAACAATCAGCCACTGGATACTGTTGGAGATTAAGTTCCAAAAATGAGGTTGATGCACCAACCAGTCATATCAGCAGACATATCAATCTTTAGAATGTTAAAAAATAAATGTAAAATTGCAGAACTAAACTGGTAGCCACATTTTATGGTAATATATGTATATATTCAGGGAAATGCAGAAGCTATTGTGAGAGGAGCCACTGACATGCATAATAAAACACTGTAGCCTCAGGTGCTACCATATAGAAGGTCCAGCTACTTCTCCTACAAAGGACTGAAGCGATAATATGAAGTGGAATGCCTTTTTTTTTTTACAGAAATTGTTTTTATTTTCAGGCCTTTTCATTTTGATCATCTGAAGCTGCAGTCACACTGTTTCTTATTTGTGTATGTGCACTGGAGTTTTGAGGAAGCCTTTGAACTTGAGTCTAAATGTCGAGCTATGGACTTTAAGGAAAGGTTAATGCTAATTAATGTGCAATTATTCCACAAAACATTTGCATTGTGACCTTTTGAAATCTCCATCGATTGTCTTGCAACACTTCAGTTTTTTAAGTCAAACCACACAATTCGCAGCACTTATGATTATTTCATATTGTTTAGTTTAGGTCAGGTAGAGGTTAAAAGCTGTGTAGCATTCTATAGAGCTCCGGACGTCACGTGACTCTCAGAGCGTAGGCGCCATGTTGGCAGGCATGAATGTCATCAAAATGAACGTCGCCAGCTGTGATTTTACTTCATCGGAGTTTACTTCCTTTTTTAAAACGGAAGATATTATTGTATATACCGGGAAATTAAAAAAGATTAAATATATCTGACCCTTACCATGCCCCTAAGATACTTTTTAAAACTTCAGAAGCTGTCAGTGCGGACCTTTTACCGGACCTGAGATACTCTCACAGCGGCGTCAGTTTGCGGGGACAATGACCATAAACTTAAGTGTGGTTTAAAGATGGCTGGGGACAATTATTATGAATTATTCATATAGTCTAAAAAGATTAATCTGTTTCACGTTTATGCACTACAGTGAATAAACAGGTGTTGAAAATCTTATCTTTATTCCATCAATAAAAGTTGAAAGCCATAGGCTTATGTGTTTTGTTTTTCAAACGGCACTAAAAACACATCATTAGGCTGTTGGCATGGCTTCATTAAAATCCACATTATAGCACATAGAACAATGTTGGTATATACTCGCCCCGGAAGAATATGTGCAACAATAAAACGCGTTCCCTTTGCAACCCTTGCAGTTCTGTGCAGAGAAACTTCAACACTAACTTACAATTCAGAGTCCTGCAACAGGGCGGGTACCTGCAGCTGACTCTCATAAGGTTTTTACATCATAAAGTTGTGAAATTAAATTTCAGAGGTCCGGGAGGAAGTTTCTTTAATGCTGGCGGGTTGCGAGTGAGAAAATATAATTATTTATAATGTTTTGTTTAAGACTCCCAAAGAGAATTGTGTTGATATATAGTGATATGTGGAAAGAGCATGCCAGAATATTCCTCCAATTTGTGCTGACAGCGGAATATTCTCGCTATCTAGACCTCCAGCACTGCCAGAGAGAGAATTTACTGCAGTGGGATTTGCGATTCAGGAACTGAAAACACAGTTAAAACCAGGGACTGTGGACACTTTTTCGTTTCTGCACAGTGATCTCTGCATCAAATAAAATCAAATTCAATTTTCATAAATTTCAGAAAAATCTCTCTCTGGCAAGATGTCTAGATAGCGGGAACATTCAGCGCAAAGTTGGGGGAATATTCTGGCACGCTCTCTCTACAAACACATTATATCAACACAATTCTCTTTGGGAGTCTGAAACACAAAAATATCCCATAAATATTTTTTCACCCGCAGTAAAGAAACTTTCGCCAGATCCATCTTTAAATGAGTACTCGCAACATTGCAGGACTCTGAGCCCTGAAGATGTTTCCAACGGACTACGAGTCTTTTAAAACCTCGACATATCCGCTGCTGTATAATATGAATGTATAAGAAAGTGGAATGAAGTGATTTAAATAATAGTCCGTTCAGACACTGATTATGTGGAAATGTGGATGTTAGAGCTGGTAAGAAATTCCGCATCAAGTTTTTAAAAGTGGTGGGGGGAAAAATCATCAATCATAAATATTGCTGGGGACATATCCCCGGCGTCACCGGCTAAAATAACGCATAATCACTCAAAAAACCTAAATGAAACGGCTTCATTTCTGCCTGATCGCTAGCGCATTTCATGGTTATGATCCATCGTTTTCTGCTTTCTGGATCCTTGGGAATCCAATAGAACGCTCTTCCCTTATCTCGTCCGTGTCTGTTATGGCATCCTGGGGCACAACAGGTATCCACCATATTTACCGTTTCTAACTTTGAGTTAGCAGCAAATAAAAACACTTCCCCGAGGCACAATGACACAATGGCGCCTATTCGATTTAACTGTTGCATGCTGGGAGAAGTTACGTCAACTCCCAGAGCTCTATTAGTTCTACTTTTGATGTTAAGTGTACCATTTGCTTGACAGCAGGCATTCAAAAGCAGACGGTGCGAGGGGTCTCTGACAATGTTCATAGCCCTGTCCCTGCAGCAGCAGTGAAATATATCCGGGACAGAGAGTTGGGACACTTAAATTACCCCTTCAGCTCCCCTCCCTGTCCTCTACAGGGAATTCGTAGTTCCTATATTGGAATGGATTTACCACACACTATCCACTACAGTTGTGGGGAATTCTGAGGATGCAGTGCTCATTTTTGGTTTCCCCCAAAATAAAGCATTTTCTAGGTCCAGTTTACATTATTTATTATTATTTATTATTATCGTGGGGTTTTAGGTTACCGCCAGTTGTTTTTAAACCAAGATTTTGTTTACGAAGTTTGTTTTCTTTCCCCCGTCTGCCTATTAAGCCAACCTCATCCATGCTCCAAGTGTAGTTTCCTCAGCAATCAGCACCACCTGTGGATCATTCACCAGATAAAGCTGCTGATTGGCTCCCTGACTTCTTAAAACATCTTTAGATTCACCAGCAGTTGGGGAGCAGCTTGTCACTGTGCTGTTTGGGTCTGGGGTGTATGCGTTGACGTTGCGAGAGCTTTAGATTATTTGGTGTTGTACTCTTGTTAAGTTGTGCTGGTGTGCGAGGTTGAAAGGTTTCGACTGGACATCGTCGGACTCACCTCGACGCACGGCTCTGGCTCTGGAACCCGTCTCCTCGAGACGGGTTGGACTCTCTTCCACTCTGGAGTTGCCCCCGCTGAGAGGCGCCGAGCTGGGGTGGGCATACTTGTTGCCCCCCATCTCGGCGCCTGTACATTGGGGTTTACCCCGGTGAACGAGAGGGTAGCCTCCCTCCGCCTACGGGTGGGGGGACAGGTCCTGACTGTTGTTTGAGCTTACGTACCAAACGGCAGATCAGATTACCCACCCTTTTTGGAGTCTTTGGAGGGGGTGCTGGAGAGTGCTCCTCCCGGGGACTCCCTTGTTCTGCTGCGGGACTTCAACGCTCACGTGGGCAATGGGCAATGAGACCTGGAGGGGTGTGGTTGGGCGGAATGGCCACCCCGATCTGAACCCGAGTGGTGTCTTGTTATTGGACTTCTGTGCTCGTCATGGATTGTCCATAACAAAAGCCATGTTCAGGCATAAAGGTGTCCATATGTGCACTTGGCACCAGGACACCCTAGGCCGCAGCTCGATGATCAACTTGGTTGTCGTCTCATCTGATCTGCGGCCGCATGTTCTGGACACTCGGGTGAAGAGAGGGGCTGAGCTGTCCACTGACCACTACCTGGTGATGAGTTGGCTCGGATGGTGAGGGAGGACGCTGGACAGACCTGGAAGCCCCAAACGTGTTGTGAGGGTCTGCTGGGAACGTCTGGCAGAGTCTCCTGTCAGAAGGAGCTTCAACTCACACGCAGAACTTCGAACACGTCCCGGGGGAGGCGGGGGACATTGAGTCCGAGTGGACCATGTTCCGCGCCTCCATTGTCGAGGCGGCTGACCGGAGCTGTGGCCGCAAGGTGGTCGGTGCCTGTCGCGGCGGCAACCCCCGAACCCGCTGGTGGACACCAGCGGTAGGGGATGCTGTCAGGCTGAAGAAGGAGTCCTATCGGGCCTTTTTGGCTTGTGGGACCCCTGAAGCAGCTGATAGGTACCGGCAGGCCAAGCAGAGTGCGGCTTGGATGGTCGCGGAGGCAAAAACTAGGGCGTGGGAGGAGTTTGGAGAGGCCATGGAGAACGACTTCCGTACGGCTTCGTATCGATTCTGGTCCACAATCCGGCGTCTCAGGGGGGGGAAGTGGTCTGCCACCAACACTGTTTACAGTGGGATGGTGTGCTGCTGATCTCGACGCGGGACGTTTTGGGTCGGTGGATGGAATACTTCGAAGACCTCCTCAATCCCACCAGCACGCCTTCCAATCTGGAAGCAGGGTATGGGGACTTTGGGTCGGGCTCTCCAATCTCTGGTGCTGAGATCACCGAGGTCGTTAAAAAGCTCCTCGGTGGCAGGGCTCCGGGGGGTGGATGAGATTCGGCCGGAGTTCCTCAAGGCCCTGGATGTTGTGGGGCTGTGTTGGTTAACACGGCTCTGCAATATTGCGTGGACATCGGGGGCAGTTCCCTTGGATTGGCAGACCGGGGGGGTGGTCCCCCTGTTTAAAAAGGGGGACCACAGAGTGTGTTCCAACTACAGGGGGATCACACTTCTGAGCCTCCCTGGTAAGGTCTATTCTGGGGTTCTGGAGAGGAAGGTCCGACGGATAGTCGAACCTCGGATCCAGGAGGAACAATGCGGTTTTCATCCTGACCGTGGAACACTGGACCAGCTCTACACCCTCAGCAGGGTCCTGGAGGGTGCGTGGGAGTTCGCCCAACCGGTCTATGTGTTTTGTGGACTTGGAGAAGGCGTTCGACCATGTCCTCGGGGGGCCCTGTGGGGGGTGCTCCGGGAGTATGGGGTATCGGGCCCCTTGATACGGGCTGTTAGGTCCCTGTATGACCGGTGCCAGAGTTTGGTTCGCATTGCCGGCAGTAAGTCGGGCTTGTTTCCGGTGAGAGTTGGACTCCGCCAAGGTTGCCCTTTGTCACCGATCCTGTTCATAACTTTCATGGACAGGATTTCTAGGCACAGCCAAGGTGTTGAGGGGATACGTTTTGGTGGCCTCTCTGCTTTTTGCAGATGACGTCGTCCTGTTGGATTCATCGGAACGTGATCTACAGCTTTCGCTGGAGCGGTTCGCAGCCGAGTGTGAAGCGGCTGGGATGAGAATCAGCACCTCCAAATCTGAGGCCATGGTCTTGAGCCGGAAAAGGGTGGGGTGCCTTCTCCGGGTCGGGGATGAGGTCCTTGCCCAACTTGATGAGTTTAAGTATCTGGGGGTCTTGTTCACGAATGAGGGAAAACTGGAGCGGGAGATCGATAGAAGGATTAGTAGGGCATCTGCAGTTATGCGGGCGCTGTACTGGTCTGTTGTGTTGAAGAGAGAGATGAGCCGAAAGGCAAAGCTCTCGATTTACCGGTCGATGTACGTTCCTACCCTCATCTATGGTCACGAACTCTGGGTGGTGACCGAAAGAACGAGATCACGGATACAAGCGGCTGAAATGAGTTTCCTCCGTAGGGTGTCTGGGCTCTCCTTTAGAGATAGGGTGAGAAGCTCAGTCATCCGGAGGGGGCTCAGAGTAGAGCCGCTGCTCCTCCACATCGAGAGGAGTCAGTTGAGGTGGCTCGGGCATCTGGTCAGGATGCCTCCTGGACGCCTCCCTGGTGAGGTGTTTCAGGCACGTCCCACCGGGAGGAGGCCCAGGGGAAGGCCCAGGACACGCTGGAGGGACTATGTTTCTCGGCTGGCCTGGGAGCGCCTTGGGATTCCTCCTGAGGAGCTGGAACAAGTGGCTGGGGAGAGGGAAGTCTGGGTGTCCTTGCTTAAGCTGCTCCCCCCGCGACCCGACCCCGGATAAGCGGAAGAAGATGGATGGATGGATGGATGGACTCTTGTTAAGTTGTTTGTGTTATCTTTTAGAGTAACTGAGTTTGGATAACACTCTGCCTTATTAAAGTTAGGTTAATTGTTCTTGGTTTTGTGCCCCATTTTTATTTAAGGCTTCCCTTATCCTGTGTTTTTGGGGACATTTTTTGGTTTTATTAAGACTCTTAGTGCTTTTGTAGTTAGTTCATTTTCTTAGACCCTTTCTGTTCTGTATTAATTTTGCTGCTCTTTCTGAATAAACTGTTGTTCCTGCATTTTAACACCTGACTACAGGGTAATATGTTATTTCCCCCTTCGAGCCAGGGTTGTAACAATGTAAAATTGATCATATTATCAACCCTTACTAATTCTTAATTTCCCTGTTACTCTCTGAGGAACTGCTTAAAATTATTCTGTGCAATTAAGTGCTCACTCAAATGTGCAGTGTTTGTTTTGAGGTAAGCTCGTCTCTCATGAAATTGTATTCCATCTACATAAATTACCACTTGTTGATGTCTTTATTTATCATTGTGGGTTTCTCTGCTTTTTCCAGGCCTAAAAACATGGATATATCATAATCTTGCAGTGTTGGAAAAGAAGCCTTATTGTGCTGAATATAATGGTGATGAGAAGCAGCATGATAGTGAGACAAATGAACTGATTGAGCTGGTTGGAGCTTTGCAGAAGCAATGGAGGTGCTGACAGTGAGGATGAGTTTTTACCTCCTCCGGGGAAGCTTTTGCCTTGCAGGTATCAATCGCAGTCTGATCCGATGCCGCTGGGATCTGTGGGAGGAAGGACAGTTTATTTTGTGCCAAGTTATTTCACACTAAACTCTTCCTCACAACATCCTCCAAAACACTGTCCTCAAAGATGGCATTCATATTTTTGGTTTTTCTCAGCATGTGAGGTATTTCATTCTTCATGGGGTTTTTTCATTATATTTCTCATAAAATGTGTGCTTTTCTTCAGCCTGCCTTGACATTTTCATGCAGAAAATCCTACAGAAAAAGAATTATGAGCTTGTAGCTCTGAACATAGAAGTCTTTACACACCACAGCGCAATAAGGCAAGGCAATTTTATTTGTATAGCACACTTTCAATGACAAGGTAATTTGAGGTGCTTTACATGATTAAGGGGTATAATAAAATAGCAGTGAAACACAGACAAAGCATATAAAGTAAAAACAGCAATAAAACAAGAAGCATACACAAAACATATGATACATCAAAGCATTACTCAAAGGCAGCTCTAAACAGATATGTTTTTTAGTTGTAATTTTAAAGAACTCAGTGTTTCAACAGCTTTGAAGTGATCTGAAAGTTTATTCCAGATTAGAGGAACATAGAAACTGAAAGCTGCTTCTCCATGTTTGGTTCTAATTCTAGGGATGTTGAGTAGACTGGAATTAGAGGACCTGAGTGTTCTGGTGGGTTGGTATAGTAACAGCAGATCTTCAAGATACTTTGGTGCTAAGCCATTCAATGATTTATAAAGTAGTAAAAGTATTAAGATGTCTATTCTCTGAGCTACAGGGAGCCAGTGTAAGGACTTTAGAACTGGGGTGATGTGCTCTACTTTCCTGGTTCTAGTGAGGAACACGAGCAGCAGCGTTCTGGATCAGCTGCAGCTGTCTAATTGACTTTTTAGGCAGACCTGTGAGAACGCTGATGCAGTGATCAATGCAACTAAAGATCAACGCGTGGATGAGTTTTTCGAGGTCCTGTTGCGTCATCAGTCCTTTAATCCTAGAAATGTTCTTCAGGTGATAGAAGGCTGACCTTGTTATTGCCTTTATGTGACCCTGGAGGTTCAGGTCTGCGTCCATTACTACACCTAGATTTTGGGCCTGAGCAGTAGTTTCTAGCTGTACTAATTGAATGCTTTGTGTTGACTATTGATCGTTCCCATTTATGTCGAAATGTAATTACTTCTGTTTTGTTTCTGTTCAGCTGGAGAACGTGATGGTACATCCATCCATTGATTTGTTCCATGCATTTACATAGGATTTGGATGGGTTCAAAGTCACCTGGTTACATCGTAATGTAGAGCTGAGTATCATCTGCATAATAAGATGCCTAAATATTATAAAGCAAATCTGTTGACATTTTGTATGTATCCTTGGTTCATTGTAAAGCTGATTGTTTCTCGGACCATTTCATAAAAGTGACAAATTGTTTAATTTCTGTGTGAAATGCATTGGAGTTCATTTTTATGCTTCGATGAAATGAAATAATTTCTTTCCTTACACTGTGTTCCATTAAACCATGCTCCATGAGAAATTACTGACAGTGTCACTTCATATTTTGGAGGACAGATACAGAGACTGTTATCCCTGTTTAACATCCCTGTTAAAATGTCAAGTTTTTGAAACGTAATGAATGAAGCCATCATAAATCCTCTTAAACCATTTCCCAGATGTAATGTGACATTTATCCTGTACAATTCAGCTGTAAAGCAAATCCGTTGAAAAATGAAAAACAGCTACAACAGCCTAGTTGCATAAGTGTAGATAAGTGCACTCATAAACAAATACTTTTACTTAATTTCTGTATTCAGTCATCCCTGGAAGGAGTCTGTTAGTATCATAACATATTGACTTAGCAATATTTGCCCACACTATCTATCAGACTGTTAATACACCTTTAGTCCACCTTAAGTGACCTTATAGATTTTCTGTCAGATTTAGTTCTGAACTTTGATCGGGCAATTTCAAAACTTCATTGTATTTCTGATGAAACTGTTCAGCTGTTGATTTTTACATATGCCTGTACTCAGAGTGAAGCTGAAAATTTTATTTACTCTACTTTCAAAGCTTTCTTGCTGAAAGATTTTGGGTCAAATCTGACTGGTATCTAGAAATATTCCTAACTTTACCCACCCTGATAAAAACGTTTAGTATCATCTGAGGAACACCGTCCCAGACCATGATACCGCCATAGTTCACTTTGGGTATGGTGTTCCTTTGGTGATATGCTGTGCAGATTTGTGCCAAACCTTCCTTTTGGAATTTTAATTGAAAGTTTTTCGCATCCTTTTCATTTCTTCTCACTGAAACGTTTGCCCAAGATACTTTTAATCCTTTAAAAAACTCTCTGCAAACGATGGCATAAGCTAAATGTTGCATATAAGTAAATGAAAAAAAAATCCTACTTGGACAGTCGACCAATATTTCAGTTGAATTCATGACATCTACTCAGGAAGACTAATTGTTGAAACTTTGCGTCAACAAAGTGTTAGTTTAAGGGTGTCCAAATGTATGCAGCAAGTTCATATCAGCTGTTTTTTGTTTTATCCTTTATAGGACAGATATCACATTATATATGGAAAAGGTTTAGAAATGATTGCTTCTGAAGTGAGAACTTTAAACCTGACATTTTAGCTTGGGTGTGTTCAATTTTGAGACATATAGTAGTTCCACTCAGAAACAACTCCACAAAGTGAAATGAAACACTCTTTAATGGTTTTTTCCCCCATTTCATCATGTTGAAGGACAACCCAACACACTCAACCTGCAAACATGTTAGAAAATATCTCTTCAGTCTGTTGGCCAGCCAGTAAAGTGCAATAAAATCCTTAAGGGAGTAATTTTGAGCCTATATGTTGGCAACAGTAGCTCAATTAAATATGTTCTCTCCTCTGACAATATAAAGTGCAGCTTCATTATTGTATGTATGACCTAATTTCCACAGCCTTCTCTGGATCTCAGCTGCTGTTCAGGGTCAGCAGTGGGTCAGCCATCATATCTCACTCTGCATGCAAGGTTCACCGTGCTCACGCCTTTGCAACAAAAAGGCAACTACATTTGGCTTCATCATACGCCAACTTGTAGAAATATTTTTTTGTGCACAAAACGATAGGACACGTGTAAGAAATATATAAGATGTTGAATGCCAATACTACTTTTTTTCCATACAAACATAATGCAATATGAATCAAATGCATAATGCATCAATTTCAGCTCTATCAACAGACTGCAATTCCTTTCAAAGTAATCAAGTTTAATAATTATGAGATGGAAATAAAAAGCAAATATACCATACGGCATTTAATAAAAAGCAGAAAACAAGAGACACAACCTATCCTTTTAGATTTACAGTGTTTACCAATTAGAGTTGAGAACCTAAATCTTTCTCTAACTTTAACCGAAACACATTAATTGCCTGAATCAGATTACCTCTCCTTAACTCCACTCTGGTTGATTAATGACATTTCTTTCATTTAAAAATGCATCGTTAGTCAGGGTCAACAATTTCATTTGTGTGTTGACAATCATTAAAACTGTTTCTATATATACAAACAGCTGTTGATTCAAATACTGAGCAAAGAAGAGAGGATTCGCTTGCTTACTTTTGCTTGCTAAGCTAACAGCCTGCAGGGAAAGAAACAAACAGGGGAGCCATCCACTTTGCCATAATGCTCTACAAAAAACAAACTCAGCGTTATTTTCTAACGACTGGAACAAAAGACTAATTCAGCTCTGCTATGGAGAATGGAGAAAGAGAAAAAACAGCTTGTTTTTAATGGTACAAAGGTAAGAATGGATGTGACAGAAACACATTATTTTGAACTGAATTTTAAGAATCATGATTATACTGATATTTTGAGGAAACCAAGCTTGTTTTAGCTTATCTGGAGAAACTGGTCTCTTGTTCTGTCAAGATAAACGTCATGGCAGCTTGAGAAAACAAGCATTTCTTCCTTGAGATTACAATTCAGATAGTGGTGATGACTAGTTTTTGTTACACTCAATTTTACAGTTTAGTGTTAACTGCCATCATGACTCTTGGGTGAGCTTTAACAAATTAAGTCATGCATGCATAAGCTTTTCAGCTTCAATTAGCTACTAGTGCAATCAGTGGAAAGTCGTGCTTGTATGGGTACCTCAGCCTTATGGCTTAAAAGCGTTTGGTAGGTTAACTCATTCCATTTCAATTGAACAGAGACACATCTGTGGATGCATTTTATGGTAATACCTCAAACACACTGCTTTCCAATATGATATCATGGAAAAATCGAAAGGAATCAGACAAAATGTCAGGAACAAAACAGCAGACCTCCGCAAGTCTGGTTGATCGTTGGGTAAAATGTCATCTGTTCAAAAAATTCTTAAAAAGTATCATCAGCAGGGGGATGTCTAACAGTCATATAATTCAGGAAAAAAACATGTTCTTATAATCTGGAGAAATATCACATGGTCTAATGAAGCTAAAATTGAAATGTTTGGCCATAATGACTAACGTTATACCTGGAGAAAAAAGGGGAAAGCTTGCAAGCTTGAGGAGACCCTCTAAACTTTGAATTATGAGACTGGCAGTGTAATGGGTGTTGGGATTTTGCTGCAGTTGAGAATGGTTCATTTTGCATCTTAGGCTAATCAAGAATAATAAAATATGGAGGAATTGGAGCACCCAATGACATCATCCAGAAAGATGAATCTCAGGCACAAATGGGTCTTCCAAATGGAGAATGACCCTAAACATCCTACCAAAGAGGTTTTAAAGAGACTGAAGGACAATATAGTCAATGTATTGGAATGGTTATCAGAAAGCTCTGATCTCCATCTAATATAAAATGTGTGGGTAGAGGTGAAAAGGTGTGTGTTGGCTTAGCAAACACTAGCTGCCTTGCTAGCTAATTACACTCATTTGTTGGGAGAAATGGGTCAAATTACAGCTAACTGTTAAGCAAAGATTGTGGCAAGGTACCCAAAATTTCTGACCTAAGTTATACAGTTTAAGAGGCAATTATATCAAATTCTAATGAAATGTTTGTTCCTGTTGAATTTAAAGAGTTTTATTAGTCTCAAACTATGCTTTAAGTAGTCTACAGTATGTCCTGTGCTGAATAATCCAGTTAAGAATTAGACCTAATTATTTTAGGTTATGAACAACAAATGATCAAATGCAGTCCAGATTTCTTGAAAAACCTTTAATTAGGCCTAGCATTTTTTTTTTACCAACATCATCATCATCATTAGCCACAAAAACTACAGCCACCTTTTTTACAATACAGGAGTCTCTAACTACTTTCCTGCAGCTTTTAGATGCATCCCTGCTCCAACACATCTGAATCAAATGAATGGCTTGTTAATTGACCTTTGCCCCAACTTGATGGCATGCTGACGAGGTAATTCAGTAATTTGATTCAGCTGTGTTGGAGCTGGGACATATCTACGTGTTACGGGGCAGTAGCTCTCAGGGACTTGAGCTGGATACCCCTTGATTACACAATGCAAAAGCTGGTCAGAGCTCACTCCCCGTTTACTGTGCATGCAAATAAGTAACAGAAAACGTTCAGGGCACACCAAAATAACTATTCTCAGAATAATTTCTCAGTTGCTTGTACTCCCTCCAAGACATTGGCCTCTTAGTGGTGAGCCATATAAACCATATCAACTAAAAACTGTCCAAATTTCAAATTAAAAAGATAGCCTTTATTTTATATGGATTATGAGCTCTTCAGTTTCAATTGAAAAAAAAGCAGTGAACTAAAAAAAGTAACTGTTGTATTAAGATAGCTACCTCAACAAAACATCCTTCATTTTAAAAAGGTGAAATAAATAACTAATTTAGATTATCTCAGGACAATCAAGAATTGCCTCTCTTAGCTATTGCATACCTGACTGCTGATTGAGTCAGTTTCAGCTAAACTGCACAAGGAATGACCGGGGGCCTGTACCATGAAGGTAGCTGAACAAACTCGGGGTTACAGGATTGGTTTTGAGTCGACAAAACCAAACCGATGCAATCAGGCTTTATTGGTACCATGACGCAGCTTATCAACTTTCTCTGTCAACTCAGGCTTTGATCCTTAAACTATGATTAATCCACACGCGCGTGCACATAAAAGGGTGACGACGACACTGAACAACCAATCGCGTTCGATATGGATAGAGCGAGAGCTATATACTTTTCAACGGAGGAGCTAGAGATTATTCTCCAGAAAAATATGAAGAATTTCGAAATATTTTTCAAGCACGCAGTAACACTGTATCTGCTGCCAAAGCAAGAGAACAATCGTGGAGGAAGATTGCTGATTGCGTTAATGCGTGGGTTAAACAATTAATGTACATTTATGTAGGCTAAGCATATAAAAAATATATTAAATGCTAAAATGAAAATGTATTCGTGTTGAGATATATATATATATATATATATATATATATATATATATATATATATATATATATATATATATATATATACACATTTACTATATATGTATATATATATATATATATATATATATATATATATATATATATATATATATATATATATACACATTTACTATATATGTATATATATATATATATATATATATATATATATATATATATATATATATATACACATTTACTATATATGTATATATATATATATATATATATATATATATATATATATATATACACATATAGTATATGTGTGTAGATGTATGTAAAATGTGAGTGTATAGGCTATTACATCCTAAGAAAGAATGATATTCATTGATTTTTAGATGCAACCCCAACTCCAAACATTCTTGGCAGCAGATCAAGAAAAAAATATAAAAATATAATTCAAAGTGGTGAGTATTTACCATAACCTTTTATTATTTTCTTTGAACATTTAATCACAAACACGTGTTTGCAGCAAACAGAAAAAAATTTGAAATATGCTTTTTTGAAGAAAAAAAAATGAGTCTGAAATGTTAAATTTGTTCATGTGATGTCACCCCATCAAGATATCTTACCGGCAATTTTATAAAAGCCCTCTTTTATGGACATGGTCGATAAATGTCCAGGGAACACAATGAAGTTATTGATGTACCCCTGCAGAGCGAGAACCACCTTTCGAATGGTTCGGCAGACTGTGTTTTTCCCTAGATTCTCTGCATCCCCGACCGCATACAAGTATGTACCACTTGCAAAAAAACGCAACGCAATACATACCATTTGCGGTACAGTCAGGGCATGGCTTCGACGAGTCACATTTGTTATGTGCGGCTCAAGAAGCTCACAGAGATAAGACATTCCTTCCGCAGAAAATCTGTATCTTTCATACAAGTACGCATCAGGAAAGTCAAATGGATTTTTCTGTCCCTAAAAACTCGTTCTCTACGAAGTGCTCGTCTAACAATTTGCGCGGAGATGTCCACAGGATTTGGGAGAAAAGGTGAAGCCATTGCAACAGAGAACAGACGCTGGGAATTAGTTACGTCACATATATGTTTCTTTGCTCACAGCTGATTGGTCAAACTTCAGTCTGAATCCAGAACATAACCTGCCCCGGAGCAGGTTAGCCGTGCAGTGTAAGATACCATGGCAACGAACACCGATCAAAGCCGAGCTACTTTCATAGTACCTAAAACACAGGGTTGGCGGAAACTAAGCTGAAACATAGCTGGCTAGCCACCTAATCCGGCTTCATGGTACAGGCCCAAGCTGTAATAATAACAACAACAACAATAATAATAATAATAATAATAATAATAATAAAGAACAACTGCAGTCACTTGGTTACAAACCAGCAAAGTCAGCTTAGGTGAATTTACCTGAATGTCACGGACCCCTCTGTTATTGAATGTCAATCTGTAGATCATTGCTCGGCCACCGACGTAAAGCGTGTCACTTCCCTCCTGATGGTACATGCTGATGTAGTTCTCTGGTCTGTTGAAGTGGAACCTGGAGGGTTCTGAGTGGGAGAATGAAAAATCATTTTAGTAACACTATTAAAATATGCAAGGCTGTGGTTCAGGTCAGAAATTTACATAAACTCCTCATGGACATAAATGTCAGATTCATTTTTGGCTAATAATGATCTAATGAGTAGTTTCTCTTTTTATATGAAGAGAAACAACTTAAAGGGAGTAAAATGAACAGATAAAAAAGCAATAGTACCACTAGCGGTTTAACAGTCCTTTAGCATAAAGCTATCATCACTATGATTGACAATTGGGACTAAGAGCATATCATTAAAAATTTGTTCTGGGTAAGAGATATTGGTCTATGTGATATGACAAATGTGGGTGTCCAAATTTGGAGATAATTTGGTCACATGTCCTTTCAATGAGATCTTTCCTTTCTGATGGGATGAGGGGTCAAATATCCAACAAGAACTAAGCTAGGCAAGGCAAGGCAATTTTATTTGTATAGCACTCTTTCAACAGCCGGGTAATTCAAGGTGCTTTACATGATTTGGTGATTTAAAAAACAAAAAACAATGGAAATTAAAAGTAAAAGAAACACACATTACACATGATACACAATAAAGTAAGAGAAAGATCAATAAAGCAAGAGAGCATGAACACATTTCATACATATGACATCAATCATTTAATCGAAGGCAATTCCAAACAAATGCGTTTTTAGTCTCGATTTAAAGCAGTTTAGAGTTTCAGCAGCTCTACACTCGTCAGGAAGTCTGTTCCAGATAAGGTCCTTGGATAAGCTAGGTCCTTGGAATGGCAACACAAAGTCTCCAGTCAGAGTCAAACTAAAACACATTTAACAAGTATAGCTGACTTGTGTGTTGAAATATTTGAGGCTGTATGTATCATTTTGATCCTGTGTGAATAAAAGAAAATCCACAACAAATTAAAATTTTTGTACTTGAACATGAAGTCCATGTCAATAATAAACGCATGTAAAATGTCTGACCTGCATTGTAAATACATCTTAAACATAGGGAGCAGGAAGAGGACATAATGCTGGTTTTTGTATCTAGATAAGAAATTAGCCCTTTAAGGAATCACCTCAAGCCTAATTTATGCTTCTCCGTCAGCAAGTTTTCACCCACACAGACAAGTAGAGACAGAGACGTTTTCCTTTTATACTTCTCAGTTGGTGTGTCAGTGTTGCAAAGCAATTCCCCACCAGGACAGCAGGGGGTGTAGACCTTTTCTGGCGGGTCTGCCTCCCATTGCAGAAACGTCTCTGGTGGACAACAGTTTATTTACTTCAGTTTGTAAATGCACATCCACTCAAGGAGCAATGGCCGACAGAGAGCAAGTTTTGATTGAGCTGGAAAGCTTTCTACTAGAAGTGCAGCTCATTGAAAACTGTAAAAATGCATGTAAACAAGCAACCATAGCGATCTGTTTTGTTGTTCTCTACACCTCCTGGTGTTCAAAAGACCATATAAAAAAACTGGCCTTGTAATATAAAGCATCTAGTGCCCAAAAGCTGCATTGACTACTAATTCCATGGACTATAGAGCACCGTTCTGGTGAAATGATCTTGGGCTGTAAAAAGAGTCCTCGTTGTAAAGCACCTAACCGCCAGTTTTTATATTTTCATTTATTCTCCCATTAATATATGGAACCAGCTGAGTAATTCCTGGCAATGGACTGGCCGCATTTACACGAACATTAGCCTCAACATCACTGCCCTTTCTGGTTTCTCATCAAGCGACAACCCATTCAACTAGAGAACTTGGGTGCTGGAGGAAAAGGGCATGTGGTGGGAGCATAAATATCACTGAAATAATCATGTGGGCAAATCCTATCACATATTCTCTGTCACTGCAGACACCTCCAGAAGGCTCCAAAGTACATTTGGGCATCTCTCAATCACACTTACCTACACTGCAACTGTGCCTTCACTTAGAAATAGATTAAAATTACTGCTGCTTTATGAAATATCTGATTAGCTACATAAAGAGTTCCATCTTGAAAGAGGTTTTGTCACATATAATAATTAATGCTCTGCAACAAGAGGAGCGCAAAAATAAAATAATAATTTTAAACTTTCAAGCCTTTATTTGATTTTATCATCCAGAAATATGTCTGTTTATTTTCCTGGGAGGTGTTTCGGAAATTTCTCGATTTCAACTTACAAATCAGACAAATGATTACTTCCATAAATTAGATTTTCTCTTTGGTGTTGTAATAAAAGGACATCCTATCTGACAGCAACACTAGGATGAAGAGAGAGGAGGCAATATAGGTTGCTAGCCAACCAGTTATGTTTCTATGGAAACAGTGGCCTCCTTCGTTGACGGGAATCTAATTGATGAAACTTGTTGTTCAGAAGAAATAACAATACCAAAAGAGACCCAGTGTGGCTTTTGGCTGTGGGGGAAATTATATGGCAATCTAACAAACAGATGTATTGTAATGTTTGCTTTAGCAGTTGACACAGGGTGTCTTACTGCTTCCTGATCATGTATCTGTTGATTCAACTTAATTTCAACCTAAATTAATGTTGAAGACAAATTTATAACAGCCTCAAAGCAATTTTTCAAACAAGTATGGCTGTTTTTTAACCAAAGTAATTCCCTTAGAGCTAAAACCAATAACTAAATAACTCTAAAGGGCAAAGAACATATTAAATCACTTCAATGTTAAGAAAGGGCAGAAGAACAAGAAAATAATGAAAAATGAAACTAAGAAACGTGGATGAAGGGAATCGAAGAAAGAAAGACACAAGAAGGATACAATAAGGAAGAAAAACAGTGATGGGAAGGAGGATACAAGAAAATGAGCAAGAAAGGCCAGAAGGAATGGGGGAGGAACACAAGGAAGGTAAGAAGGAAGGTACAATGCAAGGAAGGAAGCAAGGAAACTATATTTAGACATTGGAACAGGGAATTAAGTGTGCGTATGAAAAAGGTTTTTATCCAAGTCCACCTGCAAAGGAACTCTGTTAGACATTTGAGATGGTGTACTTTTATTGCAGTTACTTTCCTAAATACTAAGTGTTGCTATAGAAAAAAATAACATAAATACACAACAGGAAGGCTATTTAACGAAGTTACACAACACTGTGGGTACTATATAAAAAATATCACTATACAGTTCGGTAGGTCGAAAAAAACAGACCTAATATTTGCAACAGACTTTTCAAAGATATTGAAAGCATTAGTCTTATCAATATAAAGTGCCCTCGGCTGGAGAATTGCCAACTAAAAAGTGCACTACGTCATTGGTTTTATGATGTCAGCATGCACTGTACAAAAAAGAAAATGGGACTGGCCTTAAATAATGATGAATAAAAAAATAACCCATAGCAACAGTCACATGACAACCTAGGTCTGCTTTCAGATGAAATTAAGTTTAAATAAACAACTTTGAACAAAAAAAAGAATTGTTTATGTATGCCATTGCTAACTATGATGAAATTAGTAACATTTAACTAAATTTGATCATGACTAATTACTAGGGATGTAGGAAAATATTGATACACCAATATATATTGATATTTCATGTCACGATATTGTATTGATATTCAAAAGTAATGTATCAATTTTTATTTATTTTTATAGAATTTGAATGGAACCATTAATAATGACAGTAATTTCTGTAGTAAAATTAAAAATGTGACTGCGAGTTGGTGGCTGTTTTCACCATTCCAATTGATCAACTAGATCTAGTAATAAAACTGGATTTGTTATGTATGAAACAGGTTGGGGTGTGTAGAATGCTGTGACAGTTCTTCTACAGTTAAATTCAGTTTAAAAAATCATAACATACAGTCTTACTCATAGAATCGCAATATATCACATCGTCCCCCCCCCCCCCTGTATTGTTACACGTATCGTATCACCAGATTCTTGCCAATACACATCCATACTAACGACTAATATATGGAACATTTTGAGCGATTTTCAAACATCATCCACTTCCACTCTGAGAAGTTTGCGCCTGACAGAGAAGGAGCTGCAGACCGCCATCTTCTCAATGAAGAGTGTGATTCTTAAGAACATTTGTGGGGGAAAAAAGCAGCTGTTGCAATGAAGAACTAGTCTGCAATGTTTAGTCAATGTCCAAATATTTATTAATTAGATTTTAGGTTTATTTTGTCACAATCATGTTGAGGAAAAAGGTCTATTGGCTCAACTTTTCAACCTTTATTCCTTAAAGTGAGTTTTTTTTTCTCAGTTTCATAGTCTAAAGTTCTACTGTTACATTGATTTTTTTTTTACTTTAGATATTTTAGATTCACTATTGTGACATTACTTTCAAATCTCTAACTCAAGATTCCTGTATTAGAATGCAGTTTTTTG
Source organism: Valencia hispanica (assembly GCA_963556495.2). NCBI lineage: Eukaryota > Metazoa > Chordata > Actinopteri > Cyprinodontiformes > Valenciidae > Valencia > Valencia hispanica. The sequence goes on from OY747710.1 coordinate 7,505,821, forward strand.
TTCTTCTTTCCAAGCCAAGTATAGCTGCCCTATAACCGCACAGTGTGTATTTTCCCTACATGCATAATCCCTCATTAAGCTTTTAGTGTAAGACAATCACATAAAGGTATGGCACACTAAAGTAACAGAGCCTAAAGAACTAATTTCATCAGGCCTTTGCGAAGTTTTGTGTTATGTGTCAATATAACACTGGTTCTTCCCCTGAGTTTAGGACACTTTTCATGTTTGAATAATTCATAAGTTGGCGTTAAGTGGCTAAACAATTAAAGAGCATGGACAACGCAGCCAGACTATGAGGAAAACATTTAAAACCGTTTAGAAAAGATTAGAACTACTGGTCAAGAATACTTTCAACGATTAAGGATGATCTGTCTGCTTAAATATGTAAGGAAATGGTACGTACGAGCTTTAGAGACTACTCATAAATAGGATAATGCTTCATGTATAGAGCTGTCTTCTTAGGCCCGAGCACCGAAAGCGCTGCGAAGGCCTATTGTATTTCGTCCGATTCTCATTATTCTTCAAGCAAATGAATTGGCTTTTCGGAGGCCTAAACATACAAAGTCTCACCATATTTGGCTGAGGTGTGCATGAAATTTCCATATTTTATTGGTTTAAAAAAAGTACCAACAGAAATGGCTCAGCAGCGCCCCCCGGAATATTTCAAAACAGCACAAGAAGTCTAGCATCTTGGCTTGAACGTGCGATTTTGACCCCGTTTTTTTACGTTTACAGCCTCCTCATTTAATCGAACTCCTCCTTCAGTTTTAGACTGATTATCTTGTACGTTGGTCAGGATGGCCTTCAGGCATTGGTAATCAAAAGTTATCAAAAAATTTACTTTTCGTATATGTTGAGGCCAGGCCTCAAAGTTTGACTAAACACCAAAAATATTAAAGTTGGTATATCTCCTCTATGCGGAAAGGGACAGAGGGATGACACTTGCTGTGGTGGATGGTCATCAGATCCCTGACGAATCCCAATGGTCAAATGCTGACATCATTTACGCCCCGCTCCCTCAGAATAAGAAGAGTATTTTGTGTTTTGCTGTGAAAGGTGAATTTTACACCCTTGACTTAATCAACATGAAATGATGCACAGTGACTGAAAACAAGTTGGTTTAAGTCTGTATCCAGTACTGAGAGTTTTCGAAAGAGGCTGGGGCTGTGGCAGTGTGGCGAAGTCCGGCCTCACGCCACAACCAAATGTTTGGCTCTTTCCACAAAACTTATTTGACCTGCATCATATTACATGGGCTAGTTACTGGTCCAACACTTAAGAGATATTAATGCAAACGTTTGGTGGGCGTGGTCCAACTTCTCCACAGCTCCACATAGAATCACTAAAACAGCCAGCCCCCAGCCACACTTTATCCAAGGATTATTTAATTCAGCACACCAATGGAGTGTTTCAGGACCAACAAAAAAGTATTTTGGAGCCATGGTTCAAACGCAAAAGGAACTCAGCCATTTTGAATCAAACACACCATGTTGTGCCATTTATATAAGTCTTATTTGAACAAACTCCTCCTACAGCTTTTCACTTAAAGACTTCAAAATGAGTGAGGGTAGTGTTATGGCATTGTGGATAAAAAGTTATCAAAAGAATTTTGCTGCGTCACAGCAGGTGGGCGTGGCTAAGCCTCAAAGTAATTCTCACTGTATAAGTACAAGATGTATTAACTTCAACATACAACGTCACAGCTGTACCAAACTTCCTGTGTAATCACACATCACCACTCAACACATTCATAGACTCATTTGCTCATGTCACCTTAGCCCTGCCCCCTGAGATCAGGAAGTGTTATGTTTTACTTAGAAAGGTCCATATTTGACTCCTTTAACCAAATCTACATTTGACTGTGGTCAGTGACTGAAAACAAGTTGGTTTAACTTCATGGCGTCACGCCATGGAAATACGTTTGGCTGTCATTTCCACATATATAATCTGATCTGCACCAAATTCAACAACATGGATATTAGTCAAACTATATATATATATATATATATATATATATATATATATATATATATATGTGTGTGTGTGTTAGGGGTTCACCTAGGAATGTGAAATTCAGTACATTATGTAGTCTGTGATGAACTACAACTAAAAGTATTTTCCTGTGTGGCTTGGACCCTGGCTTCAAGTCAGCCATTTTGGATCGGAAGAATTGTGGTGATATTTTGTTCAAATGAATAACGATAAAAAAATCAGTAGAACTTAATTTACACAGTTAATCCAACTAACTGTAAGCTTATTATTAATCTTTAATCATTTCTTCCACAACATATGTAAAATAGTTAAACAGTGTCCGGATATTAAATGCTAATCATTTCTCAATGGCATTGGAGAAAATTTAAATCTGTTATGTTATCCTTTTAGCAGTTTACAATAATTTTGTCTCAGAATTTTGGTCAATCTGAATGAAATCCGCAGAAATATATAGTAGATACTGAATGAAAGACGATTGTCTTAGTAGGATGAATTTAAACATTTCAGAGGTAAGATAGATCAAGAACTATTTACCATTTTCATTCCACTTCACAATTATGCCAAAGTTTGTATTGGTCTATCGCATAAAACAATTGTCATAAAATACGTTAAAGTTTTTGGTATAACATGAGAAAATGTGAAAGATTTTAAGGGACCAACTTTTGCAAGACATTGTATCTCCAGTAACCTATAGTTATAGTAAGTTTTATGCCATTTGCATTCACTGATTTTAGAAACTCTTTATTTTAGCGCTGAGTGGCAATATTTTAGAAGACCATATTTTAACTTGACCAGGCAGTTACCCTGGTAGAAATGCTATATAAAGAACGGGTAATGACTGATAACGAGTTATTTAACAGTTGCCTTTAGATATCTTAATTAAAATGCTTTTCAACTATTTGGTGTTTATTCTTTAGCAAACAGCTTTTTCCACCTTAGCATCCTTCCTGTTTCCTGCTTTTGAATTTCTGTAGCTCAGTTTGAGTACCTTGCAAATCAGGATGATAAATGCAATGTAGAAATCAAGGGAAAGTTGATTATATAGCACATATAGTTCTGAGAGGGCATGGAATGGTAGGGCCCAAACATTGAGGATTAAGAGAGACTGAAACCAAAGAATTAGAGAAATAATACAATATATTTCTAAGATGTGACATAAAGAGAGAGAGATTCATTAAGCCCTGTGGAAACCTGCTTGTTGGGGGATATTATGTTCTCAGAGGTGCAACCCAGAATTATCCTGCAGTCAGCAAAACAAAAATAAACTATACAAAAAACAGCTAGTGCAAGTTCCGCATGTATTGTATATATATGTTTTCAACATTTGTGAATATATTTATTTTAAAAGAAAACATATTGAAACCAGGAAAGACAATACCTGGTTTTAATCTGTCCTCGTAAGTATTTTTGTTGTTCCTAGTAGATGTTTTGTAAATGTTTTGTGCTAAACTGCCTTCCTCCTTAGATATTTAAACATTCTTACTGGGTAAAAACCTTGAATTCTAAAAAGGCTTTTCACAAACTGAGACGGACTCATTTTTATGCTAAGCATGAAAAGCCGACCATGAAGGCAACAAATTAAGGCTTTCTTAACTCTCAAAGGACAACATGTTCCTTGAAGATAAAACATTCTGAAACTGGTGAGCAACTCTTAAAGAAACAATGTTCTAATTGTTCAGAAAAACATTTAAAAGAACGGAAAAAGAGTGAGGAATGCCATTAGGATTAGTCTGCCATTGAAAAATCAAATCAAAGCTTCAATTTTAGTTCCACACTTTTAAATTGAAATGATGTTTTCTAGATCAACCTTAAAGTTTCGTGTAGACAGATAAATCTGTAAACCTCATTTTAAGTTGGAAGTTTTTATCATGTTGAAAAGGACTACACAAAAAATGACACACAAAAGGTTGATTCTCAATTGTTGGTATTTGTTTTATTATGTTATATATTTCATTTCAGTGTCCTTAAGTTCCTTTTTGTCTGTGTTTTGGTTTTTTGCAGTTGTTCTCTGTTCCAGAGGTGAGTGTGCTCAACAAAGCGAGCCTGGTTTCCATTTTTAATCTACTGCCGGCCTAATCCAGATCCTAATCCTGGTGCAGCCAATAAAAAGACGAAAAAGCAAAATCCGACAAAGAAATCCAAATAAATATTAAACACAAAAGCTACTGTTTAGTTTGACTGTGATTTAAGCTGCTCTTGTCAAAATTCATATTCATATTGACAATAGCTGGACTATGTGTATGCATAAAGTGAAACATGGCACTCACAGCAGCAGCTGCCTTAGATTTTTATCCTCCAATTCTGCAGTTCCCTTTAGACCCCTGAGGCTTTTTAGCATACACCAGTGAGCTGTTTTGCTTGCATTGCTTTTAGTTTTACTCTTCTGGATCTGCCACTCACTCCATTTTCAGCAGCAACCGGGGCACCATTTCCTAAGAAAAAAAGCCCTCATAGAGTAGCTAAATCTATTCTGTCCATCACTAAAGCCATCCAGACTAAAAAAGAGCAACAAGATGTTGAACAGAAAGGATGTAGAAATGTGCTGCTTGAAAACCACTTATTGTGGGATGCTGACCATGAAAGACTAAAGTAACATTTTTTAGCAAGCACACATTTGGGATTTTCAGGGTAAATTAACACCACAGTTTCACAATATGTACTCCAAAATTTTACACCAAAATGTATTTCTTTTTTGTTTTGACTAATAAGAAAAAGATAATTATTCCTGTTATGCCTAAGTAACATAACATATTAAAATATTGCAGTTAATGGTGATATTATCCATAATCTATTTACCATTAATCTTTGACTTAAGCAAAAAAATAAAATAAACACCCAGTTAGTTTAGCTTTAAATTGCACAGAATGTTTTACTGTTTTCTTTCTACAGTAACACTAACAGTTTGACAGGCTGAATCGAGTTTTCTATTCAGCTAGCCAGCTACTTTATAGTTACCTTAAAAAAGATGATTTGTTGTGTTTGTTTAGTTTCCACACAATTACACCTGGAAGTATTTCCAATCAGACACATTTCTCCTTCATCCAATCAAGAAGCCAGCTGACCACCAGTTTGAAAAAAATGTGGAGGAGGGGTTACCCTGGGCTCCACTCAGCCAGAGAAAATTTGTCACTTCAACACTTCCCCTGGGACCACATTGAAAGGACTTTAATCTAAGATTCTTATTGTTTTTATACCGTAAACTTTGAAAAACTTGCTATGCTCTGATACTGGTAACTGATCCATTCAATTCAGTTCCATTCAAATATTAATATCATTCAATTCAAATATTAATACTGGAAATTCACAAGTAATTTAATTTAATTCATATCCAAAAATGTATAATCAAAGCAATACATAGAAATCAGGTAAATCCAATCAGAACTGAGTTTTGGTACAATCCAGTCGGATTTAGGTTATTTTGCCAATTAGATGCAAGTTATTTTAGGATGCCTAGCTGATCGACTGGAGTCATTAACTTTGTAGCAATCTGTTCCTAATTACAACTCAGAAAAAGTACTGAGGCAGGCTAGGGGGTGGATTACATGGAGCTAAGATATTATCATAACGCTCTGTGGTTTTTATTGCAAGGACAATAAAAGTGACAGTAAGAAGAATTTAAAAACTCATCCCAGCCTTATCTGTGATGCATCTGTCAACTTATACAGTTGAAAAGTCACAAAAACAAACACTGCCCTAAAAGTAAAATCTTAAAGGATATTTCCGTTAACCATTTCACTAATTAATATTACAGCAGAGCAAAAATAAGTCTAGACAGCACACAATTGTCTTCAATCATTTTTTTAAAATATACTGATAACAATTAGTGCTCCCATAGATCCTAGAGCGTAAAAAATCAGCTGAAAGAGCAAAAGTAATGATCTGAACCAGACTATATAGTGTGGAGAACAAATTATTTAGATCAGTAATAAACAGAGAATAGAATAGAGCCACAAGGATCAATCTTGGGCCCTCTGCCCTTTAGCTTGTACAGAAATGATCCGCCAATAAACTGCAAAATAGCTGATTGTCAAATATATGCTCATAACACAATCATTTAGGCATCAGCTACAACTCCAAATGCAGCAGCTAAACTATAACAAATGAAATGGACATTGTATTGTACAGTATAGGAAGTCAGTCATTTTAATTAATCTAATGTGTGTCTCTTCAACAGTGCAGTGTGAAGTTGTGAGCCATGAAAATGGCTGGATTTCCATTGATTCCGATGATAAAGAAAATCTTTCTGAAATATTTTTTTGAAACAATTATATTGAAATATCAACTATTTAGATACCACAAATGCTTCTGCTTTGTGTGAGACTATTCATATTACCAGTTTATGATTTTGATTATCCTTTGATTACCAATTGTCAGTCCTGAGCATTATTGTTTTTTTTCTACAGAAACACGTAATGTGATGCATAAATCTAGCATGTATGTTGCAATAAGTATCACTTATTTGTTTATGACGTTTTTATGGTGCCCTTTTTTGCTGCGATGGACTGGCGACCTGTCCAGGGTGTACCCCGCCTCTTGCTCCGTGACTGCTGGAGATAGGCACCAGCCCCCCCACAACCCTGCATAGGATGGACGGGTACAGAAAAATGGATGGATGTGCCCTTTTTGCATCACATTATGTGGTCAAGTCCCTTTGTGCCCATTAATTAAGTTACCACTGCAAAACCTACTGTAAAGCACACCTGCCATTAGTGGTGAATTTACTGCTCCTGCACTTTCATAATTGTTTGTTGCATTTAGAGCTTTTTGAGATGTCTTGTTTTCCGGAGGATTAGTGCACTTACTGTAATAGACCTGAATGAATGCAGTGTAATGTGTGTTCTAGCTCTCAAGATCCCAAACTGGCCTTAACATGGTGCCTGAAAGATATGAGAACCTCCTTAATGTCCTCATTTGGCTGAAGGGTGCCAAGTGAGACTATCAGAGTTCCTTGGGGCAGACAGGTTTTCGTGGATATTCTCTGACATTCTCTACCTGTACTTAAGTGCGTCCCTGCGCCTGGAGATTCATTACAACGACTTTTATTGATATGCCACGCACGTCTAGGGACGTCATCTTGTGATGCATTTTGCTGTGCTGCTCCATCCAGAGGGTGAGAGCGATACAGATCCAGATAACTTGACACACAGCCACATCGCTATTGATTGTTGAATGTATTAGAGGTCTGTGTGCGGCGTAAATGTGCGTGAGTGGAATGGATAACAGGGACCGGGGCCGACATTTTCCACTCATTGCTCTCGTGTCTGTCCAAGATCCCTTTCTGAATATGAATATATGTAGCTATGCATATATTCCCCCCCCACCCGTCATGACTGTACAGCAGCTTTCTTTTTTACTGAGCCTGATTCCTCTGCTGCAGTGTGAAGCAGCTGCCGCGTCCCGCATTGCAGCTCAGCAAGGACACGGCAGCTACAATGAACGTGTCAACCTCCAAAGACTCGTATATCACAATAATGACGCTTTCCAGTGATGACCGGCGCTCTTAAAAAGACACAGCCTTTCTGGAGCAAAGAGGCACCATGAAGATGGCAGAAAAGGTCCTCATTTCTCACTGTGCGTCTAGAAGATGTGACAGAGTGGGAGGACAGAATGAAAGCACATTTGATCTGGTCATTGCTAAAAGATGTGGATTTAAAGAAATTGAACTCAGAGTTTGTCAAAAAAAGAAACAATAGACAATCCACAAGTTGCATGATTAGCTCCAATTTCATGGCACTCTGGTACTGCAAATGCAAGGAAATTGCAATGAAAACACTGAATCCCTTTTGAGTGTTTTCTAACACAAGGCTAATACAATAACTTGATTTGGTAAAATAGTTATTATCGGGATGCAAATGCAATTAAAGCGTTTGATCATTAGTGCAGGGCCTGAATGCTAGAACGCGTTATTTACACCCCGGTTGGCTGATGAAGAAAATGAATTAAGTGGCACGGTTATTATTTTTATTTTTTTGTGCTTCTCTTATGAAAAAGAAAACAGTGCAAATGTGTCGAATTTAGAAGAAAAAACAAACATCTGAGAGCATCAGCTAATCATGTTTGCTCCGTTGATTCATTTACTCATCTGTCCCTCCAACCATTCAGCCATTCATGCATCCATGACACATCCAACTCCTAATAAGCACGACGTGAAGGGATACGCTTGCAGACATGAATATTCAGCTGAATAAGGCTAAATCTCTGAAAGGGTCCAAAACAAAGGTCTTACCGTGCACAATAAATTTCAGGCGAGGTGACTTTCCGGTAACAACCGTGGCCAAAACCGACAGGAATATGAAATATTTCATCTTTTCATGTGGATCAGCTGTTTACTATCGGTTTGAACGATTTACAAGCTGATCCCTTCCCTGAAGCCGTCTAATGAGGTTCCCTCCCCGATCTGCCGCGTCCCAGAGCCGCGCCGACGTTCCGCTGGTCCCAGTTCTCTCTCCTCCGTCTTCTTCGCCAGTCGTCAGTTTCGGCAAAGTCGGGGTGTCAGGCTCCACCTCGGAACAAAAGGCGAGAAAAGAGAGAGAGAGGATGAGGGGGGGGGGGGGGGAGTGTCGCTTGTCACCGTAGGAGCAGAAGTCACAGCTGGGGGTAGTGAAAGTCACTAAATCTGTTGGTTTGGTCACTGATGTGTGGAGCAACGCACGTCAAACCTGTTGCTGTCAAAGATGATTTTCATTGATAAGTTTGTTTTTCACAGTGTGAGCTCATATTCCAGTGTTTTTCTTTTCTATAATGTAACATCTTTTATTTGAGCACAGTTATTTAGAAGAAAGAAAAATCCCACAATAAAATTAATTATATATATTTTTTAAATAAACACATAGTTTACACAGTTATATGTACCAGTAATACTTTGGACACCCCCTTTTGCCAGTAGGACATTTCGCAAGGTTGGAGAGAGAGAGTCGTTGCTCCCTTTACCCCTTCTTCTCCTGTGCTCTCTTCTCTTCAGCTCACCCTTTAATGTTGCCACATAATTTCCCCCATCCATGGGGATGCAAGAAGGTCCTGAATTCTCCCTGTGCATGCGTGGCTTCTTTACATGTACTCTAATTTCCTCCAACAGTCCAAAAACCTGGATGTAAGCTTAATACCTACCCACAACACTACAGTGTGTACTAGCCTCACACCGGAGAACTGCTGGAAAAAGGCAGTGGCCCTGCAACCCCACTCTAATAATCAGGATTAGACATCAACGGATGGATGGATGGATGGATGGATGGATGGATGGATGGATGGATGGATGGATGGATGGATGGATGGATGGATGGACGACAACTGAAAAAAAAGTTGAATTTGCTGTCTGATGAACCATATCTATGCTATATTAGAAAATGTTACTTGTCAAAATACCCATTAATGACACGTTGTCAGTGGACGTATGGACGTCTAGAAGACTTGGTGACCACATAAAAAACACTCTTAGCTGCAGTATTTCGGTACAGTTTGCTAACAGTGAGCTTTGGAGATATTTATTTTTATCTTCCTTATTGTCTATATGGTAGATCTAGGTCCACGTCCAGCCATATTTGTAACAGTTCCAGCTGAATATTGATCTCATTAATCTAAGTGTAAATATTTGCAATTATTTTGACTTCCTTAAAGGCATTTCCTTACTCCAAGGATCCTTACTTGAACACCATGTTTCCTTGTCTTTGCCAGTTTGAGGAGTGTCTAAGATAAATTGACCATTTATTGAGATCCCTTGGGTAACAGGAATTGTTAGGTATTGTTGACATGATAGTATGACGCATTTCTGATTGTTTGTCAGCTTCATATCCCTGAGTCCCCCGTTCCACCACATCCCACAGATGCTCTGGTAGATTGAGACATGGTAACTGTGGATGCTATTTGAGTACAATGAACTCATTGCCATGTTCAAATGTATTTTCAATGTGATGCTGATGATCTCCAAATGTATTTGCCAGTTAAACTAGTGAAAGTGTTAAATATAGCTCTTTGTTGAGCTGCATGGAAGATATAGCAATGCATGGATGGAAATTTATTTGCACCTTAAAAAGGAGAAGACTGGATGTATTCTATTTTTTCCTCCCCTAGCTTGCTTATTATGACATTGTGACATTTTGGTTCTTTGGCCTCAACTTTTAAGCAGAAAGTGAAACATCTGGGGGCTGCTTTTAACAGCAGCTTGAAATTTGACAAACAGATTGATTCTGTTGTCAGAGCTAGCTTCTCCCAGCTTTGTCTCTTGACCAAAGTTAAACCTTTTCGTAGTCGTTGAGACCTCAAAAAAGCCATTCATGGTTTTATAAGCTCAAGACTTGATTGTTGTAACAATCTTTATCAGTGAGTGCCAGACCAGCCTGGCTCGCCTTCAGTTAGTCCAACAAGCTACAGCCTGTCTTTTAACCAAGACATCCAGACACGACCTCATCGCTTCAGTGCTTTTATCTCTTCATTTGTTTCCAGTCAATTTTTGAATTCAGTTTAAGATTTTAATGTTTGCTTTTAATACCATAAATGGTATAGCCCCATCTTATCTCTAAGAAATTCTCACTCTTCGTTAACACGAGAGGGCACTGAAGTCTTTAAATCGATGGACTTTAGAAGTACCGAGGTCAAGGTAAAAACAGTGGGCTGATCGTTTTTTTCCTGCTGCTGCTGCTGCTGGTACGAGGATTTGGAATTAGCTTCCCCCCAATTTACACTCTATTGTGATTTGGGTGCTTCTTAAATCTGAAACTAAGACTTATTTATTCAAATTAGCTTTTACAACTTAGTAGCACCGTGATGCTCTAACATACATTTTATTTGCTGTTCATGTCAATGGAAAAAATGCTGTCCACCCGATTGCCCCAACACAGCTGTAAGTTTAATTGAATTAAATAGAAGCCAAATTTAATAAGCTTGATTTTGTTTCAGTAATTTAACTTCTTCACCCCTCACATTTTGACTCTAATTTCCCCTCCAGCTTCTCTTTGGGCACAATCTTCTCTCTACCTCAACAGACAGAGACAAGCAGCTAGCCTAAAAGCCTCAGCCACTTGTATGTTTAGAGTATTGAATCAAAAAAAGGAAGAAGCATCAATCTCAACAGTTTTGGGGACATTTTGGCTGGAGGACATGGGAACAGTCAAGTTAAACTATTCTAAAATTCTGAAACAAATATTAAAATAACTGAAATAACAATTTGAAATGCTTTCTTTTTTCTGAAATGTTTGTTTCTCAAAATCGATGTAAATGTGTTGGATTCATAGTCTTTTATTTAATGAAAAAGAGTGAAGGGGCATCCAATTCACACTGTCACAATGTCAATGTCACAGTCTGAACTCTACCTTGAGTTAACACAAGGAGGACCAATTTGGTGTGCCATCCTAAAATATTAACTGGCCACATCTGGCCCCCACTTTGAATATTTTGTGGTAGGGTGTCACTGGTTCATGTGTGTATGATTTTATTTTATTGTAAAAGCACTTTGTTTAACTTTTAGCTGTTGTAAAGTGCTATATAAATGCATATTGATATGCCATATTGATTGGAAGTAAGCATCAGAGGATGGGTACATTGTATTATAAAGGGGCAAACATGGTCAGCAACACAACTCAGGTTGGCTGCCTAACTTATGCTCTACTGGTAACTAAAGGATGCAAAGCTTAGAAAACATTCCCCCATACTATTATACCACTACCTTGTATGTCCTTTTCTACAAGGCAAGATGGATCCATGTATTAATGTTGATCATAGTGTGCTTTAAAGCTAAAGTTGAAACTCATTAGACAAGGGAACACTTTTCTGTTGTCCAACTTTGACAGGCTGTGTAGATTGAGGCCTCAGCTGCCTGTTCCTAGCAAACAGGAGAGGCGTCCGATCTGCTCTTTATCTGCTGTAGCCCATCTGCTTTAAGGTTTAATTCCGGAATTGCGCCGCTCAAGGTGGCAGCATGTTGGAGTAGCTCTGTTACTTTGGTTCATATTTTTTTCTTTTTTAAAACTTTAATTCTTCCATTTTTGGAAGAAACATTGTTTTTGTGGACAACTGTTCTCACTGGTTTTGAATGCTGTGCAGCTGGAAGGATTTTTGCTGATACTTTTTATTTTTGGACATTTGTTATGATGCATAACCATGGCAACAAAGTGGTTTAAAACTGGCAGCAGCTGATTAACATCATAAAAGCTCAAATAATACCTCAACTACAGCCACAAAACCCTGAAGTGGTTGAAAAGAAGACGCCATAGATCCAGAGTATCTTCTACATCAGACAACTACAGAGCGTCTTCAGTCAGAGGCTTCTTCAGATCTGCAGAGCGCTACAGGAGATCATCCCTACCCACAGCCATCAGCATCTACAACAAAACTTTGAAGGAACTTGCATAATGAGTTACAACAACATTTAATTTCCCTTTGGGATTAATAAAGTAATTTTGAATTGAATTGAATTTGAATTAATGTGTTGTAATAAGAGGTTATTTGAGCTCCTGTTGTCTATCATTTCAAACCACTCAACACATTTTCCACAAGGCAATTTTTTGCTCTCTGGACGTTTTCTCTTTTTCTATTTTCTGTAAACCTCAGAGATGGTTGTGCAGAAAGATCCCAGCAGATCAACAGTTTCTGAAATACTAAAATAAAAATTATAATTTTACTTGATGTTTTTTAGTGATTGTTTATATTTACTCAGATCCTCGTCACACCTATGGCTAAGTATGCTTTTGCCTCATCAACAGCTTCTCGGTAATGTCTAATCAATATGTGCCAATAGTGCCCAAGTGCCTGAATAGAAGTGGATCAGCACTTTTCACTTTGCTGTGTTTGCGTTTGTGAAAAAGCTGTCTGAAATGTATGAAACTAAACAACTGTAAACAATGAATCTCTGTTGGTCGTACTAATAAAATGGGTGTTTCCAATTTAATGAAACTGTTCTCTTGGGTGCCATTCAAAGAATAATTTGACTGTTATGAGAACTGTCAGAGAGAACACATAGACTAATGAAGTAAGGAAATCACCAGGAGATTTGACTGGAGAAACAGGGCAGAGGGATTCCGATTTCCCTTCCAATCAGACAGCACTACATGACTTACAAAGGTCTAAATTTCCCAACTACTCCATCCTGAATCTATCATTTTATATATGATTCAAAGGCTTTAATTGTCTCTACATGTTGCCTCTAAAATCAAGACTTTTGAGCTCACTGTGAGGAACCCCTTAGCTTCTAATCAAGTGTAAACTTCACACAAATTCAGGTATTTCACTGATCCCTAGGATTGCTGAGAAAAGGTATTTTCCTACTAACACTTTCCTGCAATTTTTTGGGTGTTGCTTTTTTGTCACTCTCAAATGTTTCAGATCATGATGCCTGAGTTTTCAAATGATGAAGGGAAAAAGATCTTTAAACTTTCTTAGCCGTATGTGAAAGACTTATCGCTTCCTAAACCTAAAACTGGTTGTGACATCCTTGGCCATAAAGTGTTTGCAAAGAATCTTTTACATCGCTGTGGAGGAATTTTGCTCGACTCTTTTTTGCAGAATTGTTTTAACTCAGTCACATTGTAGGGTTTTCAAGGATAAATTGCCTGTTTATGCTCATACAACTCAATTTGATTTAAGTCTGAACTTTGATTAGGCCACGCCAAAATCCTCCTTTTGTATTTTGAAGTCATACAGAGGTATCCCTTGCTGGTGTACTATGGATCCTTGCCTTGCTGCATAACGCAAGTACACTTGAGCTTGATGTCATGGACTGATAGCCAGACATTATCTTTAGGAATTTATAGTGAAGAGTAGAATTCATAATTCACAACAAGTTTTTAGGAACATGAAGCAGCAAAGAGGTCGAAGACCATTAATCTTCCACCACCCATATTTGAATGTAGCTATGATGTTCCTTTACTGAAATACTTAATTTTTTTATTAATACTTTATTTATTACAAGTTGTAACTGAACACACACCCTCCAAAAGGTTCAATTAAATTACATTTCCAATTCAGTTTATTTATATAGCGCAAATTCACAACAGATGTAATCTCAAGGAACAAGAAAAGTAATTTCAATACAGTCATGCATACATTCCAGGCAGTTTAAAAGTTTTCTATTTTAAGGAATCCCAGCAGATTGCATCAAGTCATTGACTTGCAGTTGTGCCCCATTGATGCAGACTCCAACCACAGCAATCCCTCATACTGAGTAAGCATGTAGTGACAATGGAGAGGAAAAACTCCCCTTTAACAGGAAGAAACCTCCAGCAGAACCTGGCTCAGTACAAGCGGCCATCTGCCACAACCGTCTGGGGGTTTGAGAAGACAGAGCAAAGACACAGAAGAAAAAAAAAACTGATGTAAGAGTACTTTCTATATTAACATAAGCCACTCTAACTACAAGCGTTATCAAGCTTTATCAAGCAAGGAAAGTTATAAGCCTGGTTTTAAAAGTAGACAGAGTGTCTGTCTCATGGACTAAAACTGGGAGCTGGTTCCACAGGAGAGGAACATGATAACTAAAAGATCTGCTTCCCACTATACTTTTAGAAAACACAAGTAAACCTGCAGTCTGAGCGCGAAGTGCTCTGTTAGGAACATATGGAACAATCAGATCTCTGATGTATGATGGAGCTTGATTATTAAGGGCTTTATATGTAAGAAGGAGGATCTAAAATTCTAGTCTGGCTTTAACAGGGAGCCAATGAAGGGAAGCTAAAACAGGAGAAATGCGATTTCTCTTCCACCATTGCCTCATCAATGCACGGAATATTTTCTCAAAAGTCTTGGGGATTAACAAGATGTTATTTGAATGACATGAGATGGGAGCTTTATGTTCTTTTTAGTCCTTAAAAAGCTTCCTCTTGAACTCTTCCACATATATTTTTGCTCGGTCTCTTGTCTGTACATCCGTCTGTCCCACCCATATTGAATTTTATACATTTATTTGAGGCAGAGAGATGGACAAAATAAATATTATTTGTGGAGATAATGACTTTCAAAGTGGGAGAAATTATAAATATAAGCGGAGATCAATTTTCTTTAACATTTAGTTCTTCAGAAGTGTTACAATCTAATTCCAAAGCTGTCACTTTGTCACTTTGGCACCTGTCTCATTCTGTAGTAGAGCCACCTTCAGCTCTTCATATTAACTCAGCCTATTTGTGTCAGGAGCAGCGACTTGACACTAGTGAATCCTGGGCTGCCAGGAGCAATCTGGCTCTCATAATCATACTCTATTCATGTCATGAAAATGGCAATTCTTTTTCTCTGAAGTCCCTCATAATATTAAGTGTGAAATTTATACTTGTTGTTGATCATTCTGACTTGACCTAAAAGTTTTTAAGTTCCTTACTAGTAATGAAAATTCTGCTTCGTTAATTAAACTACGTATACAACTTAAGTTAGATACGTGTCAGGAGGTGTGTGGAGTATGGACCCAAACGGAGGAGGTGATGATGATGGTGGTGAAGACGGCAGGAACGGAGATACTGGACATTGGGCAGGGACGGAAGACAGCAGGAAGACGACACACCATGGAGATAGAAACTATTACTAATGATCCGGCCCGGAGTGAAAGGAAGTGATGGGTCTTAAAGGCAGGAGGTGAGTAGGATCAGGTGTGGTTGATGAGACAGACAGGTGAAGACAATGAGGCATGAATAGGGCAGCGTGACAATACGGTGATGACTGGAACCTAATCACATAAAAGGTTTAATCATCTTGCCTACAAAAATGTTCTGTAAGAAAATTCACAGTAGGCTTAGTAACTTGAATCATTTTGCAATCCAAATAGCATAACTTGCTTTGGCAGAGGATTAAGACTAATACGAATATAGGAACAAATCACTTATTTGTGTAAAAGGGTTTCTTAAGTTACAGTATTCAGCTGTATTGGAGACGGGAACAGGAAGTTATGACCAGTGTAGCCAAATGAAATGTGGTGTCCAGTTGACCCCAAAGTTAATTAAATTACACTTAAAGGTGCTCCAAATACAAAGTAGAAATCCAGTAGGATATTCTTATCATTGTGCACAGTGACCAGGCTTACTGTCATTAGCAAAACTGGTAACAATGGACTATGTTGCATAAAAGCTAACTCTGCAGCAGCACGTTTATCGATAGGGATAACACAGTACTATATGTGGGATGGATGTATTGAAAACTGAACAAGTAGGAAAACGACGGTTCTGTCTTAAAGATTCAATTCTATTTTAAAAGTAGGACATCCATGTTTTCATTTTGAAGAAGTTCATTTTAACTGGCTAATTCTTCATTCTGGCTACTGAAAATTTTCAACTTTGTAGTTTAAGGATAATAAACCCTTTGCAGTTAGTGCAATTGCAATTTATATTACAAAAGGTTGGCTGTTTTTATAAAATGTAATAGTTTTTCCAATTAATGACAAAACGGACTCAGTGCTAAACAATGCTATGTTAAGTACTGTATTTTTGTTTTGTTCAGGGATAGAAATCCTATTAAAAATTCAATAATATATATCAATCATCTTACCTTGAATGTGAACAAAACAAAGGAGATGATTGTAGATTTAAAAGAAACAGGGTTAAGTCAAACACTATTTGCATCACAGCAGAAAAAGTGGATGTGGTTGAGGGGTATAAATACCTCGGAGTTCACCTTGACAACAGACTGGACTGGAGACTCAACAGTGAAACTGTCTGCAAGAAGGGACAAAGCAGACTGTACTTCCTGTGGAAGCGTAGGTCCTTCCTCTGTAGATGATGATGACGTAAAAAAGGATTGGACATAAAATCAAGAACATTATGGACCTGAGCATCCTTTTCATGAGACTATACTACAACAACAACGTGTCTTCAGTTGAAGGCTTCTTCAATTTCGCTGTAACACAGGAGAGGAGCCTGATAACTGAAATATCTGCCTCCCATTCTACTTTTAGAAATTCTAGGAACCACCACCAAGCCTGCAGTCTGAGACTGAAGTGCTCTGTTAGGAACATATGGAACTACCATTAAGGGCTGTATATGTAAGAAGGAGGATCTTCATATATATTCTGGCTTTAACAGGGAGTCAATGAAGGGAAGCTAAAACAGGAGAAATGTGATCTCTCTTTTACCATTGCCTCATGAATACACAGAATATTTTCTCAAAAGTTTAGAAGGTTAACGCGATATATTTTGGCTGACATGAAATGGGAGCTTTGTTCTTTTTAATCCATAAAAAGCTTCCCCTTGAACTCTTCAACAGATATTTTTGCTCAGTCTCTTGTCTGTCCAGTCCTACCTACCTACCTACCTACCTACCTACCTACATACCTACCTACCTACCTACCTACCTACCTACCTACCTACCTACCTACCTACCTACCTACCTACCTACCTACCTACCTACCTGTCTGGTGCCTAAACTGCTGCCTATCTATCTATCTATCTATCTATCTATCTATCTATCTATCTATCTATCTATCTATCTATCTATCTATCTATCTATCTATCTATCTATCTATCTATCTATCTATCTATCTATCTATCTATCTATCTATCTATCTATCTATCTATCTATCTATCTATCTATCTATCTATCTATCTATCTATCTATCTATCTGTCTGTCTGTCTGTCTGTCTGTCTATTCTGTGGGAGCCCTCTGCCCTGGGAGCGGTGGTCGGCTGTGGCAGCCTGGGTTCTCTCCAGGTGAGCTTGGGTGGAGGTGGGGGTCTTGGCCTTGCCTCCACTGGGTGCCCTGTGTCGGTGCCTCGGCTGCTGCTGTTGGTCTACCGCTGCCGGGGCAGATGGCTCCTCTGATGGCGTTTCCTTGCATGGTTCATCTACACTCAGCCCAATGTCCTTTTTTACTTTTTCTTTTAACTGTGTATGTACATGGGAGATGGGTTGGGGGGGAGGGGGGTATAACTGTGACCATGCTTTTAAATCTGTGGGGGAGGGAAAGGAAGGTGGTTTTATGTGGGGTCATTTTAATCTGTAAAGCACTTTAAGATGCAACTTCTTGTATGAAAAGCGCTTTATAAATAAAGTTTGATTTGATTTGATTTGATTTGATTTGATTTGATTCAGTCACTCATCCATCCATCCATCCATCCATCCATCCATCCATCCATCCATCCATCCATCCATCCATCCATCCATCCATCCATCCATCCATCCATCCATAATAAGATTCATTTCCTGGCCTTCAAGGCCATGACTATATATCAAGTTGCTGACCACTAGGTGGCAGCAGAAGCAGAGTTTTAATTAAGTGTTTCATTTCAATGGGGAGCGGAAACCGTAATCTTCTGATGTTGCTTGCTAAATAATTGACGTGGACATGATCTGTTACATTCTGCAGCTCAGAGGACTGATTTACTGTCTTATTTGTTGTCTTAATATTTTCATTTATTCTTTTTTTGAGGGGGGGAAATTCACCTTCTGGTTCTTACCCTTTTCTAAGCATTAATAATGAGTCACAAATCAAAAACAAGCAAATCATTTGCTTGGAACATTAGCTACTATTAAAATATGTATTTGATTTTTTTCTGTATGGAGGTCACGTAAATATTCCAATTAAAGAAAAGAGATTTTGCATTTTTAATTGATCAAACTCAATGCAGTATGTGTAGAAAACAACCTAATGTGTTGTAGTCTGTAATAATTGAAAACAGTTCTTTTCAAATCCCAAATTGAGTGAATAAAAATGTATTACATTGCATTTGTATTTTAACATTTTAACAGTGTCTAATACCTATCTGCTGTGCTGCTAAAGTTGATTTGTTAGTCAGGAGGAGAACTCTAGATTAGTGTTTTGTGTGTAAAGGAATAAAACATGTAAAAAAACCTGCAAAACATCTGATGACTTGACAACTATAATTTAAACATATCTTAATCAGGCAAAACAAAATTGCATAGGAAAATGGTGCAGTTAAATAATAAAACAGATTGAAATATTTCATTAGTTTTCAGTAGGTAAAAAATAAATTAGGCTAGACCCTTCTGTAGCTTGAGGAAGGCCTTGTCTTCATTGTAATTAACTGAAATAGATCCTCTTTAATCTAAAGTGATTCAGGCTTAAGGCTTTGCTGTGTTTTAGTTAAATCATGAAGCACATTGAGGTGATTTTCTTCTGCTTGTTAATTCTAATGAGTCTATCTAATTGTGCTTTCAGCCCAGATTGCAGTGTTAAGTCAATTTACATCACAAACCCCAGGATCAGACCGGTGATAAGCAAAGAGACAAGATAATCGTACTTCTTAAGGTATTTTTAGTTTTATTGTATTAAAATGACGTTTGAAAGAAGAAAAACAAAATGTACAAAAACCAAAGCAAAGTGGTCAGCATGATCATGATCATCTCATTATTAAGCTCTCTGCACATCATATAAAAAAAGCAATGGAATAAGACTTTTCAACCTGTCTAGTATTTTAGGCTAAAATATCCAGGAAATTTGAATAAAGTTAAAAGCACCCAGTATGATTAAACATAAATCTCTGGTGATTCCTGTACATGGTCAGTTTAAAATATGTGTTTCCCTCACATTTTTGCAGCTGGGTTGCATCAGGCTTAAAGAAAAAAATTTAATTAACTAAACTTAAAGCTAAATATTCAGTGCACTCCTGAGCTAAAAAAAAAAGCCAGATAAAGATTCTGTATAGAGACATGACAAAATATATCACAATTTATAATTAAAAGAATTAATTTAAATAAAACCAAGTAAAATGCTACTTAAGTACTAGACTATTTACTCATTTCATATTTCTATCACTGAATTATCAAGCATAACCAGAGGAAAAGAGCAAAATTATCTAACTAACCAGGTCTCTTAGTGTTCTTCATGAGGTTTTATCATATACAAGTTTAAAAATGTATTTAAAACACCTTAACCTTTTGTTATTCTAAATGATGGCTATATACAATTAAATAGCAGTGATTAACAGAAAACCTAGTGATCAAAGGTTTTGGTTTTTTTTTAACAAGAAATTTAATTGTGAAATTACTTGACATTGTAATATGTTTGCAATTATATCTCTGTGTGAAAGCACTCTGGTGTGTGCACATGTGTTTCATTTGTATTCAGCCACAATATCACATTATGCAGCATGCAATAATCGTAAAATGACTTCTGCACCAATCTGCATGCTTCACCAGCTTTTGTCAGTTAAGATTATTTAGTTTAACAGGAAAAGAGAAAGGGTGATATGGGCTGCACAGAGGTGTAATCAGCAATGCTGCCTGCTGATCCTAGCCTTTCTCTGTGCTTCTTCGCTCTGGGTACTCTGGCTTCTTCCCACAGTCCAAGAGCATGTGTAATAGTTTCCTGACCTCTCTAAATTGCGATTTTAAAGGAGCGTTGGCTTGCATGGTTATTTTTCCTGCACTTTTCTGTGTTGCCTTGGTGACCTCTTCAGGATGCACCCCGCCTCTTACACTCGACTAATTAGGATAGGCACTGTGTCACAGCAAGGATGAAGTAGGTAGTGAAAAGTAATGGATGGAGAAATTGTTGTCTTGTACCAAAGAAAAGTCACCTCATTTTCCTTAATAACAATAAACATGTTGCCCTGACATCTCACACTATAAAGTAAGCAAACACACAATTATCAGGACTCCCTGCAGTTTGCTTATTGTCGTCTAGACAAAGCAGGCAGCACTGTAAGGATCATGTTCTTTGATTTTTTTCCAGTGCATTTAATACAATTCAACCTGATTTGTTGTCAGAATCTCCAGAAGACACAAATGGAGGCCTCAAAAATCGCCTGGACCGATGACCACCATTCCTTTTCACTCGGTACACCTCAGATTTCCAGGACAAGTCAGAGACCTGTCATCCACAGAAATACTCAGATGACTCTGCAGTCGTCGGGTGTATCAGATGGGCAAGAAGTTGAATACAGTGAGCTGGTGGACTGCTTTGTGACATGGAGTCGAAGCAATAATTTTACCTTGAATTAAAAAAACAAAAAACAAAGGAGATGATTGTGGATTTCAGGAGAAACTGGAGTATGTCAAACACTATTTCCATCATGGAAGAAGAAGTGAATATGGTGGAGGAACAACAGACTGGACTGAAGATGCAAAAGTGAATCTATCTACAAGAAGGAATGGAGCAGACTGTACTTTCTGGGGAAGCTTAGGTCTTTTACTGTTTGCAGCAAGATGCTGCAGATCTACTATGAGTCTTGAAGAGTGCACTCACCTTGTTGCTGAAAGTGTGCTATACAAATAAAATTGCCTTGCCTTGCCACTGTCTTCTGCCATCCTTGTTGGGTAGCCACAGTCTCAGCTTAACAAGCTAATGATCAAGACTGTTTCTGTTCTGTGGACTACTATGGAACCTCTGGAGATTAATGTGTAAAGAAGAATTCTTCATAAAATAAAGAACCTTATGGACAACGCTGAATAATCACTTCATCAGACTGTCATTTGAAAACAGAGTGTTCTATAGCCAGAGTCTTCGCAGACCCATTGTGATACTGACCGCTGCAGGAGATCCTTCCTGCGCACACCTATCTACAACAGCTCTGAACTAACCTGTATAATACCAGTTACAAGAACATTTAGTTTTGCTTTGGGAGATGGGAGTAGATAGTACGATGGCCAGATATTCAGGAAACTTTACACAAGGCCAGACTTGTGGAAGTTTAGAATTTTCTTCCTGACATCTTCGCTGATTTTTTTTCTATTTTTCCATGACTTCACACAAAGAAACAGTGTGTTTGAGGTGTTTCCTTAAAATATATATTCCCAGGTATGCCTCCAGTCAACTCCAAGGTTGTAAAAAGACCTCAGAAGCTTGAAAACCCATTACATCATTATTTGGGCTTTTCCAAAAAGTTTAAAGGCATAGATCTCTTATTGTTCAAAACATTTAGAATTTGAAGAAACAAATCTTCCTGTTGTTATTCTGACATTTAGAAATTAGAAACTGACCTAAAACAGGAAAAGTTTTCGACTGATTTACCATCAGATCTTGAGACGAAAGTTTCAGTCTATTTTGTGAATTTGTAAGTATCTGGTTTCAACTATATTTATTTAACAATCAGCTATATAATCAGCAAATTGTTTGTGTATGATTGTCTATAAAATTCACACATTTTTCCATTACTTCAACTGGGTGGTCAGATAAGTAATCTGTAAAAGGTTGTCTCAGCTAAAGGTTTTAAGCATAAATATCATAAATGCATCTTATTTTGAAAAGAATAATCACTATCATAACAGTGTGCGAGCTTAAACTAGCCTACAGCAGATGTGTAGAGACCATAATATTCTCAGGGGTGTGTTCATGCCTGTTAAACTGTTGGGGTGTGGTTTATAAACACCACTTTAATCTGCATCTTTGGCTGTCTGTCCAATGGGAGCAAATAGTTGTATTAAAATAGATAATATTACAGGCCAAGCTAGCCCGAAGGATAGCACCCGCCAGACAGACCTATATAACAGATTGAGACAGGGAGAGGTAATCCTAAAGGGTTTAAATCTCTGCTCATACACGTGATTATATATTTTTTTTTCCTCCCTTTTTCTGGGTTATTCTGGGCAACTGCATGAGACGAACAAAATTATGTGCTGCTCAGTGATTTCACTAAGAGCACTGAAAGTCTCTTAACTGTGCAAACATGGGCAGCTCCTGCCTTAATGATTATTTTCCACAATTTTCTAACACATTTTGTTTTTAATTCAGAGTTAGCATTTAAGCATTTGGAGGGCAAGAGAAAGAAAATGTCTGTAAATGTCCAAAGAGATTAATTGTACTTCAGTTGGAACACACGTGGTGCCAGGAGAGAACGAGTAGCAAATACAGTTATACTCTGTACACATAATCCTTCATCTTCACAGAAAAAAAGAATTCAAATGTTTTTGTGGCTGACCGCCAGCTGTGGTTTTGTTATATTGCAAAAGGACAACACAGCTGGTTTGCTATTTCCAACTAAAACATGTATTCCTCAGAGTGGACTTGGAGTGTCAGAATCAAGCTTTTTCTATAATGTGAGAGTATGTCATTTTATGTCTTATGTCATCATATGTCATCAACATTTCTGATGACGTTTTTTGGTCAAAAAAATCTGGAACATTCTTCAATAAAAATTAAAAGCACTGCACACAGACATCGAAGATTGAAATAGGCATTTAATGACAGGCTGAAAAAAGTAATATACAGTAAATAAACATGTGTTAGTGTATGTGTGCTGCTTTAAAACCTTATTTCCAGGTGTGATTAAGTGCTGTTTTTGTATTTGTATATAACATTGTGCATCTACTAAATTAAGCACACATGCACTAAGAGTGGCATTTTTGAGTGACACTAATCCCCAGAACTAGATAGGATGATGGAATAAACAGAGGACGCACATTGTCCCTGACCTAAATAACTAGACAATATTGTTCAGGTGAGCATTCTCTCTGTCAAAGGTGAAAATGTTGCTGAGGCACATATTTCTCTGTTTTGTGTAGTTACATTATAAAAAAACGTTTCATGAATATAAAAAAGAGAAATGTTAGCATGCTTTGATAGAATATACAGTCCCCTAATGTTGTAATAAGGTAAATTTATGTAAGAAAAGGAAAGGCAGATTTAAAAAAAGAAAGTCTCTGAAACAGGAAGGATACATTCCCTATGTACATTATGGCTCACTATCAGTGGTTTGACACTTCTACATCATGATTTAACATAAGCGCTATAAAAAAATCCTGGAAACTTGTTTTTGTCCCCACTGCAGCATACTTATTAAATATAACAAACCTCTAAAATCACCAACGGTTTGGTTTAAAGCGAGAAATTATTTTGCTGATCTATATACCATAGTTAGATATAAAGGCTTTACAGACACATTTTTGTGTTGGAGAATTAAAGCCAATGTAAAATTAGCAAGATAGTTCTGGGATATGAAGATAAAATGGAGCACATTAGTAAAATATGGAGGATTAAACAGCATCTGGTCTGTTTTATATTTTTAAAGCAGTACAAGTTTCAAAATTTTCACAGCTTCAAAAAGAGAAGTTAAGCCTATTAAAATTGTTAAGCAATGGTTTTTAAAATAGAAAAGAAAGCTGTGGTTAGCATATGCTGACTAAAAGTACAATATGTTTAAAACATGCAGAGCAAATGCATTTTATTTCCTCAAATAACACAGAAAAGAAGCCACTGATGTAAGTTTCAGCTTTAAAACTCAGAGAAGCGCTGGCATGATCGCAAAGAGTACACTCTGGTTGCTTTCTCAAGGAGAATTTCAGTGCAGGTCGCTGTCTTTGAACCATATAGTGGAAGTACTTAATTCAGAGACTTGTCTCATCGTCTTACATCTCTTTAAATAAGTTTCATAGTAAACCTGCCCCCTTCACCTCCATCCCCCCCTCCTCCACCAACAGAAGAGCGAGGAACAAAGTCAATAGTTGCTGTGTGCTTGATCTGACCTTTGCTCTGACTCCAGAAAAACATGAAGACGAAACAGATGGCGACAGAACTAAGGAATGACAAAAAGCCCATGGTAGTGGCAATTATGAGGGTCTTTGCGTCAAAGGGGTATGGCTTGGCCATTTGAGCTGAGGAATTGGCAGCTTGGGCAGTTGAAGGCTCAACCCAGCCTTCCTCTGTGAACAAAGGGATGGTTCTGTTACGTGGGAGCCCCTTCACATATAGACCCACAGTCAGACTGTCATTACCAGCTGCATTGCCTGCCAGGCACTGATATGTACCACTGTCCTGAACCTGGGCAAAGCGCAGCTCCAGAGTACCGTTCGGTAAAACTCTGATTCTTCCTGAAGGTGAGATCACAGTCTTTTGGGAGGAAATCCAGGTGATGATCGGTAATGGATCCCCATCAACCTTGCAGGAAAAGAGAACAGTGCTACCCTCTTCTACTCTTACCTCCTGCGGCCTGCGGTCCAAGATACGAGCAGGGCGACAGGTGAAAAGTTTTGGGAGTTCCTTCTCTGAGAACTCTCTGAATTCCCGATGTTTCACCATGCCAGGAGAAAAACAAGTGGGCTGATGTCCATCAAAGTTCAAGCGCAACCTGCGACGGACCACCCACAGAAGTCGGCAGTCACATGCAAGGGGATTCCCATCCAACCGCAACACCTGAAGGTTCCCCACAGAATGGAAAGCACTCTCCTCCAAAGTAGTGAGCTGATTTGATGTCACATTAAGCATGCGAAAGAAGGACAGTCCCCTGAAGGCTCCTGGCTCTATCTGTAGCAGACTTGACCCAGCAAGATGCAACTCCTGGAGTCTCAGGAGATCCCCCAGCAGGTTACCTTGGATGACAGTGATAGGATTGTAAGACAAGTCTAGGAAGCGCAGATACACCAGATGACGAAGTGCTGCATAAGGAACTGAGCTTAGGTTGCCGCTACTGATGACAAGTGAGGTCAGATTTAGACCAATTAGACTGTTGGCAGCGATTGTGTCCAGAGCTGGCCAGTTCGAGATCACGAGGTTTCGCAAACGGTGGAGTCGTCGGAAAGCATTGTTGGGTAGTACAGAAATAGTTAGGCGTATCATGCGAAGGTGCACCAAGCTCTGGAGTTGAGACAAGGCTTCAGTGGGAATGGAGGTCAGGTTGCTACGCTCTAAGTTAAGCTCTTGCAGATTCTGTAGACCAAAGAAAGCTCTTTGGGAGATGAAGACAAGGTCATTCTCCCCAGCTTCCAGCAATTGCAGGTTGATCATTTCTTTGAATGTATAGTCCAGGAAAACAAGAATTTCATTCTGGCTTAGATCCAGATAGCGTAGACTAGACAGCCCTGAAAACACTCCAACTGGGAGGATCTTGAGACGGTTGTTTTTAATTCGTAGTGTCCTAAGATTCCTAAGGCCCGAAAAAGCCTCTACTTCAATCATGGAGATTATATTATCACTGAGGTCCAACTCTTGAAGTTGCAGAAGGCCAGAGAACTGACGACGTCCCACAGTTTTAATCCTATTACGGGATAAATCCAAACGCCTGGCATCGTTGGAGACACCCTCTGGGACAGAAGTCAAATATTTCCCGGAGCAGATCGCTTCTCTTGCCTCAGGTCGGCACGTACAGCGTGTAGGACAGCCTCCTGCGGATACACCCAGTCCAAACTGCAGCAGGATGCTCCACACCCACCATCGGACAACTGACTCCACAAACATCGTACTCCCTGCCTGAAAAGAGACGAGAATAATATCACTGCATGATCAGAGGATTGAAAAAAAATGAACTTAGTATAAATACGAACCGTTTCAGACTTGGAGTGCAGATTTTCATAACCAGCTATGCAGGAACCATGCTTGAGGTAGGCCCTCTGTAGGGAAGTCTTCTGGTTCTAAAGCATTTCTCCTAATGTGTCCTAGAGAAAACAAAGAAGCAGCAAAACAAGCCTGAGTAAAGTGAAAAATGATTAAACATTCAGAAATGTTTTTTTAGTAAACACAATCTTAATCTTCCAGTGGAAAGGCTGCAAACTTTCTTAGAATAAACTGAAGAAGCATAAACCCTGCCCATCTCATTAGGTTTCTAAATGAGAACTGCGACAAATAAGATAAGTTAAAAGGATGGAACAAAAGCAACCTTCTGAGCATTCTGTTTTCCATTAAGTGCTAAATGATTCATTTTGCTGCAGTCTACATGAAAGACTGAGATACAAGCAGAGCCTAAATTAAGGGTAGATAAACATTTCACAGTTCGGTTGGCAATGATTCTAAACTCTTGTTCCTGAGAATAAAGTAGATAATAACAGAGACGTGCATTCCTCATTGTGACTATACCCAATAAATAATGACTTCTGTCTCTTAATATTAAGAAAACTATCACAGATATCACAAATAATCTGCTCACTGATGCTTTGGTTAGAAGTCAAAATCTTTTTGTTCAGTTATGATTTTTTTTACTTTTTTATCTGAACAAATTGTTCATAGTGATGTCAGTTGCAAGCGCACAATTGAGTCTAAGAGTATTATGATGGACAACAAACATAAACAATACAGACCAAAGTTTTCATACGGCCCAAAATATTAACCTTAACATTAACAGAATATTAACATCACGCAAAAAGCATAATAAAACAAGCCAATGACACAGAATATGGTATTACAGAATGAAGTGTGAAAAACATATGTGCACAGTCAAGAAACACATTCAAGAGAGCATACTGAAGTTGAATTGCAATTCTTCAAGGGTCTGACCTTGGCAGTTGCATAAAAAATGTAATGAGATGAAATATGCACAATATGAACTTCCCCTAAAACAAACACTACATCATATCTGTCAAAAACACACTCCAAAGTCCAAACCATATTCTAAAAGCAGTTTAAATCTAACCTGGAGCAGCCGCAGCTTCTTAAACTTAAACACCAGACATCGGACCATTCCAGAGTGTTGCCCCAGCCTCGCTGCAGCCTTTCCTCTTAGTGACACAGCTCCCAACACTCCCAGAGCTCTGCAGGCTTTGTCTCATCGCTGTTCTCCAAGCAAACACTTCTTATACCAACTGGGAGGGAGCGCTGACTCACGAGCCAAGAGTTGCACTTTCAAACTCGCAGTACTTGTAGTTGAGTTGTACATCAAAGTGCTGGCAAACCCAACAGACTTTTACACAACCCTTCTCTTAGATGTTGACAAGTAGCTTATCATTTTATTCAGATTTTCATTAAGGAATTACATGCTTTGATTAAAAAAATATTTACACCCCTTTAAAAATCAGTACCCCATGGATAACTATACCGAAATATTTAAATGATTACCAATAGCTTTTTAAAACTAATATTAGTGTACTCCTCCATACGTGTGTAGATTAAATCCGAAGGTATTAACAGTTTAAATTGGTTTAAAATGCCTTTCCTAAACTGTGTTGTCAGAGACAGAGCCTGGCAGGTGTGTGAAATCTCAGGCTGGGTCAGTTACTGAGCCCTTTCATTCAATCTTGGATCCAGACCACTTCTCCTCTCAGTCTTTTACACTCATCATAACGCTACAGTTGACACAAAGGTCACCACACCAAGCCAGAGCACGGACTGACCCCATCCATCAAATCAAGTCAGGGACAGGGTGGGTTTGAGAAATGCATTTGGAATTTTGCCATCTATTTCTCGCCCTGCGAGGAGCATGAGTTTCACATTACGGTGTTAATATTTTAACCATTTCTTATTACACAGTCATTTGTTTTTTTTCTATTGCTGATGGAGGTTGAAATTAGAGAGGTTGTAAAACACGTTCTTACTGGTGTTGTCCAATAATGTGACACATTAAAACATTTTTTGAATTTAGAAACCTGCAGCACCCTCCACAATTATTTCTAAAGGCTTGAGAGAAATCTATTTTTTATTGCAGTTACTTAATCAGACACTGAAAAAAATCTGAAATCCTTTTTAACATAATTGCTCCGTCTCTCCTTGAGATGGATGTTATGATGAAGATGACACTAAGACATATGTGTTGTGCTTCACCTCTGGTGGCGCTGTGTCACGGAGTGAATGAAGCAGGCAGTTGGTGCATGCTCATTTCTGTGTCTCTTTATACTGCCAGTTTGTTAAAGGTCAAAGAACAAGAATAAGTGCTTTAGGTTGTTGTAGATTTTTCATTCAATGTTAGATTTCTGACCTTAAGACCTTTTCTGATTGTCTTCCTCTCTTCACTCAGCCCATTTCCTGGCTCAATATTGAAAAAAAGTTCACTACTCCCCCAAAGTAAAAAAACAAACAAATAAAAAAACAAGTCTTTTCCTACTGTCAAAAGGTGTTCTGCGAAGCCTTCATTGCACGGATCTCAATAGCATTTTGCAAAAAAATTAATAAAAATGTTTATATATATATTATATATATAGCAAAATAGCTGTATATAAAAATACATGTGATTTTGCTCCTGTAATATAGGAGGTTAATTCACCACATCTTTTATATCTATTTTTATATCTTGGGTTCATTAAGTGCAGAGGGTGCTAAATTAGGTACAAAATCCCCAGGTCTGCCAGACCTTTTCATGATGACATCATTGGATGTCCTTGCGATATAGAAAGTCATTCCTGAAAAAAACATGATAATTAAAACTTTATTATAGTAAATGTTGAAGACTGCAGTGGGGAATGTCCTGAGACCTGTCCTAAAAAAACAACACAGCACTTATTCTGTTCCTTATTTATGGGACATTATCCAACTTACTTTGCCAATTTGTTCTCTCTGCTCTTTCATCAGGCAAAACTCATCAAGCCTCTCAGCTCGGGCCTGTTATCGCATTACATCAGCCTCTGGCCAGTTGCCCCCAAATGTTCAGTCTGTCTTCAGGGACAGAACACAGATAGGGTTCTAGAAAATGTCTTTCTTTCTTTGTACGTCTTGTTATTTAATGATAATCTTCCTCTATATGTAATCAAAAATAATTATGAAATAAGTGTTTCTAGGTGTTTTTCAGATGAAAGTCATTAAGGTTATGACAAACTCAAAAAAATATGTTATGAAAAAGTTTAAAAATAAGCAAGATAAAACACTTTCCTACTGATTGCTCATCTTGGTGCTCATATTCTCTGCTGTGTTACTGCCCGAAGGAAGCAAGTCGCCGTGATTCTCTGTTAAATCAGCCTGTCCTCATTGCCAGCATTATGGCCTCATTAGCTTGAAGAAAAGACTCTCCCTGAGCATTTGCTTCTTTAAGTGCCGCCTTATCTGCCATTTCTCAGTGCTCCTTGTTACCAAGTGACTTGCAGCAAAATGTGAAAAACTGTGACGAATGTTCAAGTGTGCAATTACTGAGATGAATTCTTGAGGCAAAGGCTTTCTTTGCAACAGGTCCATTAAATAGGAACATGACCTCACTGGAGCCCCACATTCAAAGTGCTTTGTTTCCATTTGACTTGATATGCCCTGAGCATGACTCCCTGTGTCGAGCTGCTCTTTCCTGACAGAGAATGCACAATCTGAGCCCGACAGGGCTTTCTGACACTTGTCAGCGACTATTTTTAGATCCTCACAGTGAGAAAGACAAGAGCCTGTCCCAAATCCCCAATTAAAGCGGCTGGAACAAAACAACAGGGCCGGGTCTTTGCACTTTTGTGTGGTCTCTGAGTGTCTGTTTGAATTGTTAAGTGTGTTTGCGTAAACTTGAGCTGGGGTGTGCATTTGTGGGTTTTTTATTTTTCCAGTAAGGCCTCTGGCAGCTGCTGCGTGTGACAGCCCTTGGGATCATCTGAATTCAAACAGCAAATATTGAAATGTTTGCCAGCAGAACGCTGTGTGTGCGAAGCAGGCAAACAAAGGTCTCATGGGTTCTCTTTAGGATTTGTCCGGGGGGGTTGCAATCAGGAGTCACAGACAAGATCTCCAGAACATGTAGAAAATGCTTTCATTAAAGATATGTTGCAAAATTAATATGGTTGAATTTTCCACCTCATTTAAAACTTGCCATACAGATTCAATCCAACAGAACTGCGAACCAATCAATGAAGAAAAGTCTTAATGCCCAGCTACCCACCATATTCCAACTCAGAACACACTGCAAAATGAACTGACATTCTGTGTGTTTACATGCACATCTAAATCGAGCAATCGGGCAATAATTGAGCTAATACCTTAACCAGAATAGGAGCCTTTGACTAAGTTTACATTTTCTGTAAGTAAATAGAATTATTGAATGAAGAGCATTCGACTCTGTGACCGTTCGTGTTAGCATTCTTCCGGTTGGGCTATAGCGTCGCACAAATAGTAAACAAATGCTGGCCACAATGCAGCAGACGGAGTAATAGCAGGATATGCACAATGAGCAAAGAAATAGATTACAACAATGCTGCAGCACAGTACATTTTATTTGTACTGTACTGTTTGATTGTGTTACGTGTGTTTGTTGCTGCTGTGTTGTTGTCGTACCATTGTTGTTATTCCCACTTCTGTAACCTTCTCACTTCTGGAAGGGGGAGCTCCCAGGCTAGTCATAGCGCAATTTAGCTAAGATGCCTTTTATAATGTGGTTTCCTAACCGCATTATCTGGTTGTCTTAGCTCGATTAGGAGTAGGCCAGTTCGGTTTGACTTCAGCCGGACTAAGGTGTATACATGCATTTCAAAAGTCCAGATTTAATCAGACTAAGGCAAAAATCTGGTTTTCTCTTACTGCATGTAAACCCACTGACAGACTCAACACTTTTAAAGCAAATCATAAATGAGTCCTCATTGACCACTGCCATGTTTATTTGCACACTGATTAAATCACAAACTTACACCGAAATATTTCTAAGAATCTTTGCATATGTAGATTTCTTTTGCTCTTTCCCTTTGGTAATGACTCCCATATGAAAAATCCCAAATGAGGGATTGCAGGACCTCTACACCCACCTTTTATCTACAGCAACTCATGAAAACTCATATGAAATTGAAACCTGTCCTACAAACTCTTCGGGTAGAAGTTTTAAGGATCTTTTCAGGCTCCGAATATTCAAGAACTCTTACTGGTTGTGTAATCCGGGGTCAATGAACTGCAAAGTCTTTTTAAGAGGAGCTAAAATTGCATTTTGGCTCTGATACAGAGTCCTAACTGGCTGTTATATCACTTCAGAATATCAACTTCTGATACAAATGTCCTCCATCCATATTCTACACCCGTTTAATCCGGTTCAAGGTTGCAGGGGGGTTGGTGTTAAATTCCAGCAGTCACAGAATGAGAGACTGTGTACACCTGGGACAATTCGCCTGTCCATCACTGGGCTAATACAGGAATGCATGAGACAAACAATGTTCCCCTTCGTTTGCTGTGTCATGTCCCCTGGAAGGGACCATCAGCTTTGTCATTGCTCCCAATTTCTGCCTTTAACAACATGTTCTTTCTCAATACATGATATCAATTGCCCTGTCTTTCTGTGTGCAACATTTTCTCTTAACTGGACAAAGCAATTGAAGGAGGTAATGCTACCACTTACTTCAAAGATTGAACTACTAGCTCAGATTTTTTCTGTTTAGGTGAGATTCTCTTTAGGAAGAAGCCATTTAAGGAGGCACTGCTGCCACTGACTGTATTTATTTTTTCGTTAGCAAAGAAAGTACTCGTGAACCAGTGTATCTGTGTTCAATGTTTTCTCTTTGTCCACTTTGTCCTCTCAAACCCCCAGTCAGTAGTGGCAGATGACCGCTCTCAGTGAGCTGGGTTCTGCTACTCATTTTGTACATGCTAGAAGGAAGTTGTTTCTCTCCACTGTTGCCAGATTCTCCCTCAGGAGCAGACAATTGCTGCAAAGTCAATGACTGCAGTTGGTTGGGCTTCCTATAGTTAGAATTTGTTTAGTGTTGCAAACAGATTTCGACTGCACTGATGCTTACACCTGCCACAGAGGATGGCATCCTAGATGTTAAAGGTCACATAGACTATTGGAGGCATTACAAAGACAGATGAGAAAAACAGGAGAGAGAAAACATGTGAATTAATCTCAGTTAATATTCATAATACGGTTTCCGGATAGCATGCATAAATGTGAAATGATTGTCAATGTGGCTGACATCCAAGACATCAGAATTCACATTTTCTTTATTGACAGTGGATGTTACAAAAAAAAAGAAAGAAAAAGCCACAATGCATTTGTTTAAAGTTGGGTTCAAGCAAAAAAGTTACATGAATTGCCATAATTGATTCTTTTCTTATTCTTTAATATTCTTCCTGACTTTTGTTTAATCCTGTTAGATATTGCAATG
Organism: Valencia hispanica; assembly: GCA_963556495.2. Lineage (NCBI taxonomy): Eukaryota > Metazoa > Chordata > Actinopteri > Cyprinodontiformes > Valenciidae > Valencia > Valencia hispanica. The sequence continues at coordinate 7,538,356 of OY747710.1, forward strand.
CTTATTTTGCATCAAACATATAGTATGAAACAAACCAGCATGGTAAATCTGCTTTGAAACTGGTTCCCCCTGTAACTTTTAATTGTATATAAGACTCTTACTACTGATAACTCTACAGACCCCCATTTCAAAATACATTTTAACCAAGCAAACAGTTCTATTTTAAAATCAAATGAATATTGGAATTAGGATGTTTTAGCTAGAAACTGGTTAAATAACTTTAATTACTTAAAATGAATTAAAAAGCCTGCGAACTACGCAATCAAAATGGTGAAAAAAAACAAGAAAACTGAGGACATCGTCTAGACTCTTCCCTTGCAGGTTGGCAAGGGTCTGGTGCCTATCTTCAGTAGTCATTGGGTAAAAGGCAGGGCTTATCCTGGATAGGTCACCAGGTCATCAGTACATACTTTATATAGACAAATCTTTGGCTAGATTTTCTAATTCTTGTGTTTGGCTTCGAATCTTTTACAAATTTCTGTTGTCACTAGTTTTGGGTTATGATCCAACATTTAATTAATGACATCACATTGGGCAGGTAAAAATTGGGCAGCTGTTGTTGTGATATAATCCCCTTTGTGGTGGTACAGTGCAATGACTTTCCATGATTCAGGTTGACATTACGTAATATTTATGGACAATGTAGAGGTAAAGCCACTTCCAATGTCGTTACTGTTTCAAACATCTGTGAGTTGTGCAAAAGCCCAAAGATACCTAAACAGCCAAGTGTATGGGACCATTAGATTATTTGAAAATTATATAAAGACATGTTACAGGGGAGGTTTGCTTGAGTATTCACACCATAAATATTTAGTTAAATGGCTTTCATTCACAGCACTTTAAGCTCCATGCAGTGTGTTGGTTAACCACTTTGCTGTTATTTCACATTCTGACATCATGTAAAGTGCAGCGCCTGCAACTTTAAAAATAGTGCAAATAAATGAGGGAAGGGAATTAGTCTCAGCACAGCACCTATGTAATGTGACTAATTAGGCCATTTCAGCTAACAGAAATTATGCATCAGATCCATCATCGTACATCAGAGAGATGTCAGAAGGTCATGCGTTAAAGGCCAGCTGACTGATGGGAGACTGAGGGCTCCAAACCTGAATCGGATCGTTTGTTACACAGTGACTGTAATTCAGGGCAATCATAATTTCACTTATCTGTTTATAAAACCTGCTTACCAACTGGTAATATTTATTGAATATATGACCGTCGCCTTTTAATTTAAGAAGTTTTCTGAATAAATAAACAAGATCAAGGAGCAAGTGCACAGATTTGTAGACAATAACCTACAGAAAGAGAGAAATCTATTTAATTATTTGTAAATAGACTTTTGCTGTTTTCTAAGCACACATTTACACATCTTGGACATTTCTTTAAATTACCCCACTCAGTTGCACATTTCTTTAAACTTGAATCCGCCATCTATTATTGCTCCTATGTTGTAAATTATTGCTCCTATGTTGTATATTTGCGCTCATATATATATATATATATATATATATATATATATATATATATATATATATATATATATATATACACATATATATATATATATACATATATATATATACATATATATATATACATATATATATATATATATATATATATATATATATATATACATATATATATATATATATATATATATATATATATATAAATAACTCATCAAAAAAAGAAACGTCCCTTTTTCAGGACTGTGTATTTCAACAATAATGTTGTAAAAATCCAAATCACTTTACAGATCTTCATTGTAAAGGGTTTAAACAATGTTTTCCATGCATGTTCAATTAACCATAATCAATTAATTAACATGCACCTGTGGAATGGTCGTTAAGACCTTAACAGCTTACAGAAAGTAGGCATTTAAGGTCACAGTTCTAAAAACGCAGGACACTAAAGAGACTTGTCTACCGACTGTGAAAAACACCCAAAGAAAGATGCCCAGGGTCCCTGCTCATCTGCGTGAATGGGCATTAGGCATGCTGCAGGGAGGCATGAGGACTGCTGATGTGGCTAATGTCCGCACTGTGAGACGCCTAAGACAGCGCTACAGGGAGACAGGAAGGACAGCTGATCATCCTCGCAGTGGAAGACCACGTGTAACAACACCTGCACAGGATCGGTACATCAGAATATCACACCTGCGTGACAGGTACAGGATGGCCACAACAACTGCCCGAGTCACACCAGGAACACACAATCCCTCCATCAGTGCTCAGACTGTCCGCAATAGGCTGAGAGAGGCTGGACTGAGGGCTTGTAGGCCTGTTGTAAGGCAGGTCCTTACCAGACATCACCAGCAACATCGCCGCCTATGGGCACAAACCCACCTTCACTGGACCAGACAGGAGTGGCAAAAAGTGCTCTTCACGAATGAGTCACGGTTTTGTCTCACCAGGGGTGATGGACGAATTCGTGTTTATCGTCGAAGGAATAAGCGTTACACCGAGGCCTGTACCCTGGAGCGGGATCGATTTGGAGGTGGGGGGTCTGTCATGGTCTGGGGCGGTATATCACATCACCATCGGACTGAGCTTGTTGTCATTGCAGGCAATCTCAATGCCTTGCGGTACAGGGAAGACATCCTCCTCCCTCATGTGGTACCTTTTATGCATGCTCATCCGGACATGATCCTCCAGCAGGACAATGCCACCAGCCATACTGCTCGTTCTGTGCATGAGTTTCTGCATGACAGCAATGTCAGTGTTCTGCCATGGCCAGTGAAGAGCCCGGATCTCAATCCCATTGAGCACGTCTGGGACCTGTTGGATCGCAGGGTGAGGGCTAGGGCCATACCCCCCAGAAATGTCCAGGAACTTGCAAGTGCCTTGGTGGGAGAGTGGGGTAACATCTCACAGCAAGAACTGACAAATCTGGTCCAGTCCATGAGGAGGAGATGCACTGTATGCAGTACTTCAAGCAGCTGGTGGCCACACCAGATACTGACCAGGTACTTTTGATTTTGAGCCTCCCTTCATTCAAGGACACATTATTCTATTTCTGTTAGTCACATGTCTGTGGAACATTTTTAGTTTATGTCTTATGGTGTTGACTCTTTTGGTGTTCATACAAATATTTACACACATTAAGTTAACTGAAAGTAAAAACAGTTGAAAGTCAGAGGACGTTTCTTTTTTTTGCTGAGTATATATATATATATATATATATATATATATATATATATATATATATATATATATATATATAGGGCAAGGACATTACGTGTCGCCTCACTAGAGCGAAAATGTCTGCAGATTGAACTTGTATTTTTAATTGGACAGCGAAGCAGCCACATGTAATGTGTGCAACTTTGGCATTTTGCATGGTGGAAAAGACTGAGCTGCATTCAACAGTGCCAATCTGACAAAACGACTGAGCCACCCGACACCAAAAGATACAAGGAGCATTTACCTTAGGACAGCAAATAGGCATTTCATATATATATATATACGCATATATATATGAAATGTCTATTTATATATATATATATATATATATATATATATATATAGGCAATTTATTTGTATTTGTATAGCACACTTTCAACAACAAGGTGATTCATATATGTACAGTCTTGGCCAAAAGTTTTGAGAATTACATAAATATTAGAAATTGGAAAAGTTGTTGCTTAAGTTTTTATAATATCAATTTGCATATACTCCAGAATGTAATGGACAGTGATCAGAAGAATAGCATAGTCCTTCATTGCCATGAAAATTCCACTGCATTTCATTGCTGTCATTAAAGGACCTGCTAACATCATTTCAGTAATCGTCCTGTTAACTCAGGTGAGAGTGTTGATGAGCACAAGGCTGGAGATCATTATGTCAGGCTGATTGGGTTAGAATGGCAGACTTGACATGTTAAAAGGAGGGTGATGCTTGAATTCCTTGTTCTTCCATTGTTAACCATGGTGACCTGCAAAGTAACGCGTGCAGCCATCATTGCGTTGCATAAAAATGGCTTCACAGGCAAGGATATTGTAGCTACTAAAATTGCACCTAAATCAACAATTTATAGGATTATCAAGAACTTCAAGGAAAGAGGTTCAATTCTTGTTAAGAAGGCTTCAGGGCCTTCAAGAAAGTCCAGCAAGCGCCAAGATCGTCTCCTAAAGAGGATTCAGCTGCGGGATCGGCATGCCACCAGTGCAGAGCTTGCTCAGGAATGGCAGCAGGCAGGTGCGAGCGCATCTGCGCGCACAGTGAGGCGAAGACTTTTGGAAGATGGCCTGGTGTCAAGAAGGGCAGCAAAGAAGCCACTTCTCTCCAAAAAAACATCAGGGACAGATTGATCTTCTGCAGAAAGTATGGTGAATGGACTGGTGAGGGCTGGGGCAAAGTCATATTCTCCGATGAAGCCTCTTTCCGATTGTTTGGGGCATCTGGAAAAAGGCTTGTCCGGAGAAGAAAAGGTGAGCGCTACCATCAGTCCTGTTTCATGCCAACAGTAAAACATCCTGATACCATTCATGAGTGGGGTTGCTTCTCATCTAAGGGGGGAAAGGGCTCACTTACAATTTTGCCCAAATACACAGCCATGAATAAAGAATGGTACCAAAACACCCTCCAGCAGCAACTTCTTCCAACAATCCAGCAACAGTTTGGTGAAGAACAAATCATTTTCCAGCACAATGGAGCACTGTGCCATAAGGCAAAAGTGATAACTAAGTGGCTCGGGGACCAAAACGTTGAAATTTTGGGTCCATGGCCTGGAAACTCCCCAGATCTTAATCGCATTGAGAACTTGTGGTCAGTCCTCAACAGGCGGTTGGACAAACAAAAACCCACTAATTCTGACAAACTCCAAGAAGTGATTGTGAAAGAATGGGTTGCTATCAGTCAGGATTTGGCCCAGAAGTTTATTGAGAGCATGCCCAGTCGAACTGCAGAGGTCCTGAAAAAGAAGGGCCAACACTGCAAATACTGACTCTTTGCATAAATGTCATGTAATTGTCAATAAAAGCCTTTGAAACGTATAAAGTGCTTGTAATTATATTTCAGTAAATCACAGAAACAACTGAAACAAAGATCTAAAAGTAGTTTTGCAGCAAACTTTGTGAAAACTAATATCTGTGTCATTCTCAAAATCTTTTGGTCACAACTGTAGTATGTATAGTATACAGAAAGATCTGTGCAGAGTATGGGCTGGAAACCCCAAAGTCAAAGTGGGAAACACCTCCAAGGTGGTGGAAAATGACCGAGCAAAGATCCTGTGGGACTTCCAGATTCAGACAGATAGGATGGAAATGGCGAAATGGTGGTTGATAAAGAGCGGAGGAAAGCCATTGTGGTGGATGTGGCAATACCAAGTGATGGTAACAAAAAGAAGAAGGAACATGAGAAACTTGAGAAATACCAAGGGCTCAGAGAGGAGCTAGAAAAGGCTTGGAAGGTGAAGGTGACAGTAGTACCCGTGGTAATTGGAGCACTCGGGGCAGTGACCCCCAAACTGGAGGAATGGCTTCAGCAGATCCCTGGAAGCACCTCAGACATCTCAGTCCAGAAAAGTGCAGTACTTGGAACAGCAAAGATACTGCGCAGGACCCTCAAGCTCCCAGGCCTCTGGTAGAGGACCCAGGCTTGGAATGGAAAGGAATGGAAAAAGAAGAAAAAAACCGCCCGCCGTGGGCGAGAGGAGAATTATATATATACACACGTGCTCAAATTTGTTGGTACCCTTACAGCTCATTGAAATAATGCTGCATTACTCCTGAAAAGTGATGAAATTGAAAGCTATTTTATCATGTATACTTGCATGCCTTTGGTATGTCATAGAATAAAGCAAAGAAGCTGTGAAAAGAGTTGAATTATTGCTTATTCTACAAAGATATTCTAAAATGGTCTGGACACATTTGTTGGTACCCTTAGAAAAGATAATAAATAACTGGATAATAGTGATATTTCAAACTAAATAGTTACTTTAATTAGTATCACACATGTTTCCAATCTTGTAATCAGTCATTCAGCCTATTTAAATGGAGAAAAGTAGTCACTGTGCTGTTTGGTATCATTGTGTGCACCACACTGAACATGGACCAGAGAAAGCAAAGGAGAGAGTTGTCTGAGTAGATCAGAAAGAAAGTAATTGACAAGCATGGTAAAGGTAAAGGCTACAAGACCATCTCCAAGCAGCTTGATGTTCCTGTGACAACAGTTGCAAATATTATTAAGAAGTTTAAGGTCCATGGAACTGTAGCCAACCTCCCTGGGCGCGGCCGCAAGAGGAAAATCGACCCCAAAATGAACAGAAGGATAGTGCGAATGGTAGAAAAAGAACCAAGGATAACTGCCAAAGAGATGCAAGCTGAACTCCAAGGTGAAGGTACGTCTGTTTCTGATCGCACAATCCGTCGCTGTTTAAGCGAAAGTGGGCTCCATGGAAGAAGACCCAGGAGGACTCCACTTTTGAAAGAAAAACATAAAAAAGCCAGACTGGAATTTGCTAAAAAGCATATTGACAAGCCACAATCCTTCTGGGAGAATGTCCTTTGGACAGATGAGTCAAAACTGGAGCTTTTTGGCAAGTCACATCAGCTCTATGTTCACAGACGGAAAAATGAAGCTTTCAAAGAAAAGAACACCATACCGACAGTGAAACATGGAGGAGGCTCGGTTATGATTTGGGGCTGCTTTGCTGCGCCTGGCACAGGGTGCCTTGAATCTGTGCAGGGCACAATGAAATCTCAAGACTATCAAGGCATTCTGGAGCGAAACGTACTGCCCAGTGTCAGAAAGCTCGGTCTCAGTCGCAGGTCATGGGTCCTCCAACAGGATAATGACCCAAAACACACAGCTAAAAGCACCCAAGACTGGATACGAACAAAACATTGGACTATTCTGAAGTGGCCTTGTATGAGTCCTGATCTGAATCCTATCGAACATCTATGGAAAGAGCTGAAACTTGCAGTCTGGAGAAGGCACCCATCAAACCTGAGACAGATGGAGCAGTTTGGTCAGGAAGAGTGGGCCAAACTACCTGATAACAAGTGCAGAAGTCTCATTGAGAGCTACAGAAAACGTTTGATTGCAGTGATTGCCTCTAAAGGTTGTGCAACAAAATATTAGGTTAGGGGTCCCATCATTTTTGTCCATGCCATTTTCATTTGTTTTCTTATTTACAATATTATGTTGAATGAAACATCAAAAGCAAAGTCTGATTTCTATTAAATATGCAATAAACAATGGTGGATGCCAATTACTTTTGTCAGTTTCAAATTATTTCAGAGAAAATTGTGCATTCTTAATTTTTTGTGGAGGGGTACCAACAAATTTGAGCACGTGTGTATATATATATATATATATATATATATATATATATATATATATATACACACACGTGCTCAAATTTGTATATATATATATATATATATATATATATATATATATATATATATATATAACAGCATTAAGTCATGATTTCATTCTATTTCATGGAAAATCAATCATATCCGTAATCTGCCGTCATTGTTCAGGTGGAGGTTTTCCTCTTTCGCTGCCTGAATGCTAATCTGACAGGACCTCTCCATAATCCCACCTGATTTCCATCTGAGCCAGAGCCAGATATACCAGCACAGAAAGGCAGAAAAAAAGGCTGGAGGATTGACACAGGTGCTGAAATAGCAATCCAAGCAGACGCATTCTATGCCTAACATGTTTATTTCAAGACTTTTTGTCTTGTGGAGGATGGACAAGCAAGCGGTTTGCTGGTTTTCAAGAGTGAGAATGCTGCATTTGTGACATAATGTAGCTTTAAACTATAAAACCTCAAAAGTATCAAATCAAACAAACAAAACAGACACATGTTTAGAATTGTTTGATGAGAAAAACATGAGCAATTTGAGACTACATAGTTGATGGATTATGTTATTGCACTGGCATTTGAAATAACTAAGTGAGAAAGTCAGACAGGGATGAGACCTGCAGAGGGACTGGTTCTGTTGTACGTTTAAATTTTGCTCTAGAAATCATATCTGCAGTTAATATATTGGCTCAAAAAAGTCTACACACCTCTTTTAAAGTGACAGGTGTTGTGTGTGATATAAAACAAAAGCAAATCACGATATGTAATTTCAAATCTTTCCATATATACAGTAGTGTGACAGTTCAACTGAAAAACAAACTAATCTTTTTGAACTTGAAAAGTAAATGAGGTGCCATAACTTTGTTGTATAAGTATGCACACCTTTTAGCCAATTCTTGACGCACCGTTTATTTAGTTTCAACACTTATGTCTTCTTTGGTAGGAATCCTCTAGAAGCATCCTCTTGCATCATCTTGACCTGATAAAATGTTCACATCCTGCAAAAGCTCTTCAAATCACATTATAAGGAGATGGACATACTGTATTGCATTTCAGGTTTACCAGATTCTAATGCCAAGTGGGAACTCAACAAAACTCAGTACCTAAAGTCAATCAAAACTTGCTTCTTCAAATAATTAGTTTAAAGGTTTTAGATTCATGAAGCCAACTTATCACAGATTTTTCTTTTATTATGTTCTCTAATTAATGTAATTTTACAAGATATGTCACATTTTATGTGGAAAAACTCTTGAAATTATCCATCATATCAATATCTATTTCTTTAATGAGAAAGAACTGACATTTAGCTGAGCTGTGTGAACTTATGGAAGCCACTATATATAAAACTCACATATTGAAACTAATATACGTTTGGGACAGTGATTAAAAATTTGCGAAAGTTGGTGGATTCCAAAATCCATCTTATCCTTTCCTTTAAACCATGGAAAATGTATCATAAAATCTAAATTAGAAAAAAAAATAGTTTCTCAAGAACTAGATTACCCATTGTTAACCCAAGTTCATTGATGTGCACTCACATGGGATCAGAGGAAGATCCCATCTTTTTCTGTAGAATAATGGCTTACATTAAGGTTATGTATAGATATAACTTGAAGCCATAAAACTAACAAAAATTAAATCTTGAACCATCATGGTCTTAAATTACAACTTACAACAATAAGAATGGGTTTTTAACATATAGGAGCGTTGTACAACACCTTTTGTAAAAGTTGACAGATAACAGTTAAAAGGGAATAACCTATTCTAAACAGGTGGGATAAATGCAATGCTAGCTGTAAAATATTTTATACAGTTAAATTCAGTTTAAAAAATCCCAATATATAGTCTTACTCATAGTATCACAACATATCGTATCGTCTCCCCTGTATCTTGATACATATCGTATCGCCATATTTTTAGCAATACACATCCCTACTAAGGAGAGTGAACAGCCGAACAATTTCAGGCAATTTAAAAACCCCAAAGACAATATGTTAAGTCTGTAAAAGTTAAAATAACACAGAAGTAAAAGCAATGCAAACAAGAATGTAGCAAAAGTAAAGATGTAAATCGCAAAATAAAGACCAGAGCAGATCTAACCACATGAACAGGTCGAGACATCGTGAAGGCTCTGGATCAATTCATTAATTGGCCAGTTCATACACACTAAAATATCTCAGGATCTGCCATGTTATTCCTTCAAGCTTAAGCCTGCTTTCCACCGGAAGCAGCGTGTAATGTCTGTGAAGCGTAATATGCAGCTGATAGCCGCCATTTTAGTCAATGCTTTTGTTTCCACCGGGGGCGAAGCGTCCGATGTGTCCAAGTTGTAGAAGTACCACATTTTGCAAATAAATTCTTTAAAAATCAGACCATGTGATATTCTGGATTTTCTTTTCTAATTTTGTCTGTCATAGTTGAGGTATACATATAATGAAAATTACAGGCCTCTCATCTATTTAAGTGGTAGATGCACAATTGGTGGCTGACTAAATACTTTTTTTTACACTACTGTATACATAAATAACCAGCAACCCACCTCAACCAACAGGGAAAAAAATGCAAAGCATTAAATTAAGTTCACAGGGAAAAGAACAACAAGAGTGTGTAGATGGAAGAGTAATGATGCTCTAGTTCAACCCTGAATCTCAAACCAAACATTGAATTATTAAACTGTGTCACTGGTCATGAAGGTGTCTAGTTATAATCATAAAAGAGCAATATAAAAGAGTTCCCTCGCCCTGATTTCTAACTTTTTTTTTCTATTCTCAGTCTGTAAATCTTCTGGAACTGTGCTGCATAACTGAGACCTTTAACACTTTGGCCTTTTCCAAAATTAAAAATCCCCAGAAATCAGGTCAGGTATGTATGTGTGCCTATGTATGTGTGAGCTCATTCAACTTCTGCTTACAGGAAATGAAATTAACGAAAAGGTTAAACAAAAAGACTGCTTATGCTTAGTTTTGAACATATTGGGAAATTGACAACACTGTTCCCTTAGCAGAAGAATAAAAAAATGAAGAAGTGGGTGGAAGAGCAGATTGCACAATAAGTGTGAGAGGAAATACATCCATCCATTATCTATACCTGTCTATCCTATGAAGGGTTGCAGGGGGGCTGGTGCCTATCTTCAGCATTCATTGGGCGAGAGGCGGGGTACACCCCGGACAGATCACTAGTCCATCACAGGGCAACACAGAGACACACTGGACAAACAACCATGCACACACTCATACCTATGAGCAATTTAGAGACAGACATGTTTTTGGAGTGTGGGAAGAAGCCAGAGTACCACACATGCACAGGGAGAACATGCTAACTCCATGCAGAAAGACAGGATTTGAACCCAGGACCTTCTTGCTTCAAGGCAACAGTGCTACCAACTCCTCCACTGTGCAGCCCGTGAGAAGAAAAATTTCTAGTTATTTACTTGGCCAAAGTTCAAGTTTAAAGTTCTGTTCAAGGCATCCGCTTTTCAACAAATTGCATCTTGCAACCAAACAGGCCCCAAGAGGCTTTTGTTTCCCCCCGAATGTGAACAAAAGCCACACTGAGAAACCCTCCAATTTATTGGAGGGTTTTACATTAAATGTTGTAAATGCTTACTGTATAATAGCTCTCTTTTGTCAACATTTCTGGAGGAAAGGAAAATCTGTTTCTAAAAGCAGAGAGATACATTAGAGCGGAAGAAAAAAGAAGGGAGATACAGGGACGGAGCTTCAGCAAACACTTGACTGTACACAATATCTGTAGTCAAAGGTGAGACAAAAGTACCGAGGTTGCATGTTGGATGCATCAAAGTGCCTGACCTGATTTCTTCAGCTTTTCAAAGTTTGCATTTGGACTGCCTCTGTGGTCTTCACACAATAAATGAGAAAAGAGGACACTCTTTAGTGCAGCCCATCTGGAGCAACACTTGCAACTGCAATTGTTTGAACTGATAGAAAGTAATGGTTTTAGCAAAAAATGTCAATCCTTTAGCAAAAAATGTCAATCCTTTTTTACAGCTCCAGGATAGAGTGCTACTACAACCTGCTTCTCACTGCTTCAAAGAAAATGTTAAGGAAACAAGACCATTGCACCCCCACTTACTGACAGATAATCCATACAAAACAAACAAATCCAAAGCACAGGAGTAATCATACCAGACAAGTCAAATGTAACGTTGACACCTCCAAAAATCATAATTTTCTTCTTGTCTAGACTGACTTTGGACACCCCTGGTATATGGACTCAATTCTTAGTATGGGCTTTATTTGCATGAATTACTGCATCAGTGAGATGATCAGGGTTCTGAACTGTTGTAGCCTTAAGTAAACTTTAAATTTGTTTTAAAGGGCCTTCAGGTTATCAGCTCCCTCTTCAGAATACTAAAAGGATTCTCTGTGAGGTTTAGGTTATGTGAGTTTCTGGCCAATCAAGTTGAGTTTTTCCAGGCTAATTGAAGCAGGTTTTGGTACTTTTGGCAGTGTGGACAGGTGCCAAGTCCTACTGGAAAATGAAATCAGCATCTCCATAAAGTTTGATAGCAGATGGAAGCAAGAGGTGCTTTATAATGTCCTGGTAGGCTGCACCGACTTTTGATTTGATAGAGTAAAGTGGTTCAACACTAGCAGAATACATGGCATGCCAAATCATTCCAGATAAAGTCTTGTGAATCTCCTCCAAACTGATCAATGCGGTTTGCTTTGAACTTCTCTCAAGAGTGTGGTTTTCGCTTTTGCTTTTAGTCTTATGTTCTTCCACTAAATTTTTCAGTAATTTGCTTGGGAAAAGAAATCCATGAACAGCCAGCTTCTTTACACCTCTTTACATCTTCCTGTTTCCCGATGACACACGGCCAATGGATGCACTTTTTAACTGCATTTTAGACATGAAATCCTGGATGGCAGAAAACTTTCTCCAGCTCAACCAGGACAAAACTGAAGTTTTAGTCAACGGCCCTGAGGCTCAGAGAGAGAATCTTTTACCAAAACTACAATCACTGTCTTTTAATTCTTCTTTACAAGTGAAGAACCTGGGCATGACTTTTGAATCAGAGCTGACTTTTATCCCTCACATTAAAAATATTACTGAAATAGGTTTTTTTCATGTAAAGAACATAGCCAGAGTCCACCCTATTCTCTCTCGGGCCAAAGCGGAGACACTGATGCATGCTTTTATCACCAGTAGAATTGATTACTGTAATACCCTGCGTTCTGGTCTTCCAATATAGAGTATCTCTGGTTTACAACTCCTACAAAATTCAGCAGCACGTGTCCTGATGAAGACCAAGAGGCGGGAGCACATTACACCAGTCTTAAATTCATTGCATTGGCCCCCCTTGATGTTCTAATGTTGATTTTAAGGTTCTTTTAATGGTTTTTAAGTGTTTCAATAGTCTTGGGCCTTCTTATCTTTCAGAACTGCTTTTACAATATGAACCTTCGCAGTCTCTGTGCTCCTCTGGCAGTCGTCTCCTTGTCATCACCAAATTCAGGACACACACTCACGGCGAGGCGTCTTTCCAATACTGCGGCCCTCACCTCTGGAACAGGCTGCCGGAGGACTTCAGGGCCACAGAGAACATTTATTTTTTTAAGAGCAGGCTCAAGACTCACCTTTTTAGCTTAGCTTTTAACTGATTATAATTTATTCTAGCCTGTTTAATTGCTCTGCATGTTTTACTTGCTTATATTTTATGAGTGTTTCACTACTTAGTCTTATCATATTTATCCACTGTTTATCTTTATATTTTAACCTGTTATTTTAATCTTCCTTCCAGTGTTTCCTCTCTGGGAGCCCTCTGCCACAGGAGCGGTGATAGTCTGTGGATGCCTTGGTGCTCTCCAGGTAGCGCTTGGGTGGAGGTGGGGGTCTCGGCCTTGCCTCCTCTGGTCGCCCTGTGTCAGTGCTTTGGCTGCCGCTGTTGATGTGCTGCTGCCGGTGCCAATTGCTCCATTGATGGCAAATCTGTACTCTGCCCAATGTCCTTTTATTGTTGCTATTGGCTGTGTGTGCGTATGGGGGTTGGGCTGAGGGGAGTAGAATTGTGATCATGCTTTTAAATCTGTGGGGGAGGGATGGGAATGTGGTTTTTGTGGGGTCATTTTTAATAAAGCACTTTAAGTTGCAATGTTTGTATGAAAAGCGCTTTATAAATAAAGTTTGATTTGATTTAGCAGTGAGCTTTTCTGGCATCCTTTCCTTTTGAAGGGTATCTGTGACTGTCTGCTGGACATCTTGCCAGTCTGAAGCCTTCCACATAATTGTGTCGATAAAATCTTAAAACTTCTGTATTAAAAGTCCTTTTTAAAATAGTTTTTTTAATGTAAAATTCACATTTGTACGATAAACTGAATTTTGGGTTTTCATGAGCTGTAAATCATGATTACTGAAATAAAAGCTTGCAATATTTTTCAGCAAATTTGTCTTTTTATTATACAGAAGTTTCACGTTTTGGAATACATTACTGAAATAATTACCTTTTCAATGATTTGTAATGTACTGAAATGAATTTGTTAATCAACTATGCTTTTAAATACGAATTTCTCTCTACTAAAAATGGTGAAATAAAAATAGAAGCTTTCCCGTTACAAACAACACAAAACAGATACATTTTTTGTGGAGTAACCCAGTTTCCTTTTAAATGTGGATCAGGTTCATGGCTCACACATGAGTGAATGAATAGGGTGAAACTGAAAAAGGAAGGCATGTCTCTTGTGAAAGTAAAGCATGATGAAAGAAACCCTCTAATGTATAGATGCTTTTATCTATGGTAAAAAAACATCAGCCCCAGGCAAGATTTCATTTCTCATTCTTACTCCCAAATGTTTTCCTCCAAAGGCAAAAAACATCCTGTGCTTCTATTCATCTGCGAGAGAAAACTTCAAATCACTATGTGGCCTAAATCTTGAACAGCAGGTTCAAAAGTGCTGGGCATTATTGATTCCACCCTAAAAAGACGTTTTCATGTAGTGTCGATCCAAAAGTGGTTAAGAATGTGATGAAAAGACAAACAACTGCACATGGCTCAGGCCTCATGTGCAAATTGAGAGATTTATCCTTTGCAGCTTTAGGAGAGAAAAAAAGTAAAGTGCTGAAGATAATCTCCTGGCTGTGAAGACTAAAAAACACAGGCTGGATGTGAGAATGCTTTGTTCTAGGCTCTGATACACCTTCCCTGACAGAGCCATCTTGACCTGACCCTGGTTTTAAAGCTCTGGTACAAAGGTCATAGGCACAGTAAGACAATGAGTTTATAAACATATGCACGTGGCTTTTTGCCGGCAGATGTTTTCAGGCTTAAAGCTGTTAAACGTTAGTGCTTTGAATAAAGATTAATATTTGCTACGAGTGGTTCAGGACAGTCAGTTCCACAACTAGGAAATAAAAAAAAAGATGTCTTTGGATCTTATCCTGTCAAATAACAGTTTGACACAGTTTTACCAACCAGTCTGTCAGTATTGAGGACACAACAGAATACAGTGCAGTCAGTAAAGTGAGCAGCTGTTGTGCCACAGTCTTTGCATTCCTAAGCATCAAATATTTTCCCTTGTTTGTTCCTGCTTTCTATTTTTTTATCACCAGGTCCTTGTTTGGTAATCATCACACTTGCTTCAAATCTAGTTGATTTCCTCCTCTCACCAGTCCATATTCTACCCAATGTTCTTTGTTCAAAAGGAAACCCATTTGGGTTTTCATGGGTTTCAAATTGGCTATTTTTTAATCATTTCTTCTTACTTTGAATACAATGCTTGTATTTGTTTTTTCTTATGCAGCTTTTTCACCTTTTCTAAACCAATTAAATGTAAAAATATTTTTTATAAGTTTTGCACCACTGAACAGTCAACACCGACACATAGTTTCATAGTTTTAGTGTCTATGTTCTATGACTAACATTTTAAGTCAAGTGTATTTATATGGCCCATTTCAGCAACAAGGCAGTTCAAAGTGCTTTACATGATAAAAACATAACACAAAAGGCAAACAGTGACAAAATAAAGATAAGTAAAGAAAAACTGCAATCTGGACTAGAATTAACAATGTTCCAGTGGTTATTGAGCAAAAGCAGCACTAACCAATTGGGTTTTTAGCGTTGATTTAAAGGAACTCAGTGTTTCAGCAGTTTTGCAGTTTTCTGGAACTTTGCTCTAGATTAGAGGAGCATATAAATCTGACTCAATTTTATTATTTGTAATATTGTATAATTTGGTTAAGGCACTGTTAATGAAAACACAGAATACTGTGCATCATTGTTTTCATTTTGCTTTCACTATTTCATTCTTTTGCACTTTTGGTCTTTTCGTGTAGAAAATGGAGCCGTCTGCAATGGGATGTTTAATACTAATTTAATACTAAGTGTTCATTCATACTTGCTTTGACATCTGATGATTTAAAGTAATTCTCTTCAATCTACTTGTAGTTTCCTGTAAGAAAGAGTGATTCTATGACAGTAGAAGTTACTGAACAAAAAAAAGAATTCAGAAAAACAAACATACAGATTCTTGAATATTTCAGTTTTGATAATCTGTATCTAGATTTTCTTTGTGTGTGTATTTTCAGCAACAAGATCAGGATATTGTTCAATCTTGCATCACTCGCCCCCTATTTACACCGGGGGCGTTACTGCTGCGGTGCGGTTTTGTCACGACCTCAGTGGTGCGTCAATCCCCACCGGTAGCATTTCAGATGCGGAACGGCTGCGGCGCGTTCCGCAGAGATGAAAGCAGAAACTGCAAGTTCCAAGCACCCACCCCCACCCCACAGTACCTTGACCAAAAGGAACTGTAAAGATACAATGGAATATTGTTCAAACGTTTTTATGTCCTTCTATAGTTAATCTCCAAAAAAGTATAATTACACATCATTGACAACATTGTTGAAATAACTGATAGAGGTCTGCAAAGGGGCAATTCTGTAAAGAAAATATACTACATTTTTGTAAGATAATGAAGTTAAATAAACTATTTTCTGTAAGTCCATGGGTAATTTCACTAAAGTTTAAACAACGTAATTTAAAAGATATCAGCAAAAGGCTCTTTACTGATAACGTTGTATACTTAAAAAAAACCTTCCTTTTATGTGACGTGGCGCATCCAGTGTTAATTACATCATAAACAATACCATACCATACCAATTTATTTGTAAAGTGCTTTTAACATGGCATTACAACCAACCAACCAAAGCGCTGTACATTAAAATATGAATAAAATAACCACACGTTATACCAAACATTAACAACAAGGAGCTAAAAATGGCAAACCAACAAACAAGGCAGTAACACTTGATAAAAGCTTACTATTTGCTGTGGCGACGGTGCCGTTGTCGTAACGCGCTGCTGGTGAAATTGGGGGTTAGCCAAGTAAAAAGTTAATAACTAAGGCCACCTAAATCTGCTTTTAATTAAAAGTCACTGGATGTTTGTAGTCCTGCTTGCTATAAAAAAACACAAAAAAAACATGGTTGATAAAAATTATTTGTGTTGCAGGTTTTGATTTGTCTTTGTCTTCAAATATTTTTTATGTGTTTCTGTATCAATTGCCTGAGCTTGCAAAACAAATTTATGCCATTATTCAATTGTGCTTGAGGGTTGCAAATGGCCCCCAGGCCATATTTGGACACTCCTGCTTTATGGTCAAGTGACCAGATCATAACCACGCTCAGTGAAAATAAGTTGTAAAATAAACCTTCCGAAAATATTTCCAACTGAATGAAGCTGTGATACTACAGCATCTTTATTATTACGTTTTCCTTTGTGGCTTATTTTACAAACCGAGTACAGTTACTTTCCTGAATAACGGGCAATAGCATGTACACTCACTGAACACTATATTAGCTACACCTTACTTACACTGGTTTGGACATAGATTGACCTTTGGAGATCCTTTAATTCTTAATGGTATTAATACAACAACATAACAGAAATATCCCTCCCAGACTTCAGTTTAGGGGTCGCCAAGTCCAGTCCTAGAGAGTTACTATCATCTCTCCAACACACTTGAATTCCCTCATCAGCATATCATTTGCTCTGCAGAGGCCTAATAATAAGACATTCATTTGATTCAGGGGTGTTGAAGAAGGGATGCATCTAAAACTTGCAGGACCATAGCTCTTGAGGATTGGGCTTGACCACCCCCTGTTTAGTCCATGTGGGCATGATAAAGTCAGGCAGGTGCTGCAGATTTGTCAGCTGTCCCATTCAAAATGAGAATCTCCTGCTCCACCACATCCTAAAGGGGCTCTATTAAACTGAGATCTGGTGACTGTGACTGAGTCCGACCCTGAGAAATGGTCTATGAATGTGCTTAACAACACACTTATGCGGTTAGGTGTGGACGGAGATTTTTTTTTAAAAGAGGTGGTGAAAATATTCGTGTTTTTTTTTTAAACGGCTACGTGTGCACATCGCCTTACTTTATTAAATCATTTTCACCACTTGTACATCGAGAGTGATTTGCTATTTGGGTTAACTAGCAATTAAACCAATGACTGGATTATGATTAAGGTCAGTGGATCACTAGCAACATATGACTGCACTAGTACTAAAATCAGGTTTGACACAGCCAGGCGAATTCCATGTTTTCATCTGTAAATCGCTAAACAAAAGCTATACTCTTTGTTTGTATTTCCTGAACTCATCCAGGTTTTTTTAAGCTTGTTATATTCCTTGGTTGTTTGAGTTTAGGGAGGGAGGCTAGTGTGTTTTCAAATTTTCTGTGATTAATTTATATTCTTTAGCCCTTGCCATATTCAGTTTGTTTCTCTGTGTTCATTACTTTTTCCCATTTGGTTTTAGGCAAGGCAAGGCAATTTTATTTGTATAGCACACTTTCAACAACAAGGTAATTCAAGGTGCTTTACACGATTAAGGGGTAAAACAGCATAGCTAGAAAAAGCATATAAAGTACATTTTTTGAGTCCTATTTTAGCTCCAGCTGTCTTTATTATTCTAATTCCTCAATTACCTGCTTTCTCTCTGCCAAAGCTGTACCACATTTCATCTAATTAGTTCATCTAGGTCTTTTGTTACTTTCCACCCTGCTTCAGTATTTAAGCTCCTCATTTGTCATTGTTCATTGCTGGATTCTCCCATTCTGTTACTATGCCAGATTTATGTTCTGCTCCTTAGTTCATTTCATTTCATTCCATTCCATGTCATGTTTTGATTGAAACTTACAATATGTTATTTTCTAGTGGCTGTTTGCTCCAACAAGCTACACATCTGAGTGAAAATAAAACTATAACTGCACCTCCTAAAAATATATAACTAAATTATAATATTGAGACTTTCCAAACAATGACAGGTCCAATGAACCCATGAGCTGGCCCATTACAATAAAGACCCACAATCAACTGAAGGAGTAGTTGGGGCATTCACATATTTACCACTGAGGCACAAGTCTGAAGACCTTTCAATCACTTTCTTGCCTGAGGCGGAAGTCCGCTGAAGTCAAACTTTTCGTCTGAATATAATAGTTCAGGTAAATCATTTGCTAAGGAGACTGACATGCTTCCTGTGCATGAAATGGCCTCTGATTAAATTGCCCATTTGGCTGAATCCCAGGCGTAAATCCTTGGTTTTCCCTTGATGGTGATCTGCTTCTCCTGAGCTTCAACTGATGTAATGTGTGTCCTGACTATGATAAGAACAGTTTGCTTCTGTTCTAAGTTCACCTCTGCATCTTTTTGTTAAAACTCTCTCATATCAGTTTAAAGGTGCAGGTGACAATCTAACTCAAGAGACACCAGGTCTGGTAAAGTGGCAAATATGGGAGACAAATAAAGGTTTAAACAGATTTAAAAAGGACTTTGATGTAAACAACCACAAGTCAACATCGTCCCATGATAAAATGAGGCTGCAGATGTGGCTGTCTGCAATCCTGCTCAAAGGCAGTTAAAACACAGTCTGCTGCAGCCATTTTTAGGTTTATGGAACAAACTATGCAGGGGATTACTGCTCAGTGGTAATCCACACAAACAGCAACGAACCTGTATAAACAGGCAACGCAAATACATGAGAAAATATTAATAAAGCCACATTTTAATAGATGTGTAAAAAATTATTTAAAAGAAATTCTTATAAATATTGAGTAAGACTGGGTTTAAACTCAATATCCTCCTGGAAATCCAATCACAATAACTATAACATAAATTATAAACATAAAGATGCTGTGGGTTTTAATTTAACAAGGTTTGTTTGTCCATCTACTCAATTGGGCTTTCTTAAATCTGATGCGACAGAGAGGTAATAACATTTTATGGATACTAAAATGAATGAACACCATAACGCTACCACCATAAAAGCAGCAAAAACAAAATACTACAACAAACATTTACTTTTAGACTTTGCTTCATTTGATCTTATTCAGTCAATCATTTATGCTGTCAATCAGTTCTACACAAAGGTAGGCTTTCAATGTCCGGTGTTTAAAATATGTTGCCATGCAGTAAGAGGTTAAAATAAAATTTAATGTTTACATCAAACTGCTATTGTATGACGCATATAAGCAAGCAAAAGATAGATGGCTAACGATTCAAAACAGTATTCGATGCCATCAGATTAGAATACGAGTAAAATGCATGTTTACAATTGAGATATTAATGAAGAAGTAATGGAATGAACGCTGGGGATGTGCTTTCTAAGTAAAACAAAAAAAAAAAACCAAAGTCATGTAAAGTTTTCGTTTTTTTTCTGTGTGCAGAAAAAGCAATATTCCGTGAATGAAACTCACCAGCGGATGTTTTCAGGGAAGGAGTCATCGCAAATCCTTCATGGCTTTAGCGCTCACATGCTCATCCGAGTTCAGGACAGTCTCCCTCTCCCTCCTCTTCCTCCTTTTCTCAACGTTCAACAAGACTTGCCCAACATCTGTCGCACCACAGTGGCGGCAATTCACTCCGCCCTCCTTATTTCATTAATTCCTTCTCAGACCGTAGAATACCTTGGGGAGTTCTCGGATAATTATCGCACTAAAATAATTTAGGTCGGCTCTGTATGTCTTGTTGTGTGATGAAGTGGAGGAGCGGCTTCACTCTGACGCGCTGCTGCTGCCGCTCCGCATCTCTCCGCTCAGCTGCCAGTATGGTGCAAAAGTCCCGCAGATTTAAGGCTGGGTAAGCGCCATGTGTCTGGCTGTGGGCTTTAAACCCAAAGTAATGACGAAGACCTCTAAAGACAACACCAAAAGCTAGATTTGCGTTTAAGACCACAATAAGTAGGGCGTAATAATAATATTAATATTCACAATCTAGCAATATTGAATTTCAATTTATTGCTCTTTAGAATAAAAAGACCAAAATTCTATCTCTAAATGTGCATCAACAACATTCTAAAAAAAATACTGTGGTAAAAACACGATTTGGTTTATTTTGCTAACCCAGTCCCGTATTACCCCTCCTATGACATGGTCAAAATATAAACAAATTGTGGCCACGATATAGGTATAATGAGCGCACGAAATACTAATTCGTGGCCACAAAATACTAATTCGTGGCCATGAAATACTAATTCGTGGCCATGAAATGCCAATTCGTGGCCATGAAATGCCAATTCGGGGCCACGAAATAGGTAAATCGTGCGCACGAAATACTAATTCGTGGCCACGAAATAGCTATTTGTGCGCACGAAATAGTAATTAATATCATTCCTGGGTAATAAAACCAAGCGCACCTTCGCTAGAACCTGCGGAGGGAGCCCAGTAGGACTACTGTGCATGATGCCCTTCAGGTGAGTTTCTTTTCTTTGGTTGTCAATGTCTTGTTGCCCCGCATTTAGGCAGTTATTTATTAAGACCTGTGTTTGTGACTTTGTTATAAAGGTTATCCTACTGACGTCTCAACCAAAGACAGTAGAAGAACTTACAAACTTTTTTCAATTTAAATCATGTTAGCCTTGTGCTAATATGTAGCCGCAACTCGTAGACTCCGCAGCCCTGCACACACATCAGGACACTTTTGAAGTAGCTCAGGTATACTACTACAGGGAGGTATGTTGAGCATAAAACCAGTGTTTTCTGTGTAACTAAGGTGTATCATTTTTAACCTGGCTAGCTCACCATGCTATGTATGCTGCCGACCGAATCTTGGCCAAATTAGCCGGACCAAACTCTGTTCACAGTTTTAGCTTGAAATCGGCAAAAAGTGCCTTTTTCATTTACCATCCCCTTTTGAAAGTAGCATCATGTGTGTCAGTCTCGCTGAGGGAATATAGGCTATATGAACCGCAGCGTTTATTGATTCCACCGGGCGAAGCCGTGCAATTACAGTAGCGCTCACGTTGCCAAGGTAACCTATAGCCCATGTGATCAGAATACTAGCTTGTATTAGAATAACAGTGGTGATCAATGAACGAGCTAAATGAAAATCAGAATCAGTTTATTAATCCCCGAGGGGAAATTATTTTTGTTACAGTTCAGAGTTCAGTAGTTTGATGCTGACAGACAGGAATGACATCCTGTATCTAATTGTTTCTATGTCTCTAAACAGCCTTTATTTGTGGTTGAACATGGTCAAACTGAATAGCCTTTGAGACCAGACCTAGCCGGTGATACCATTGCAAAACAAATTCTTTGAAATGTTTGTTTTTTGTTGTTTGTTTATTTTAAATACCGTAACTCTTCGATCGTTTATGCAAGATGCAAGCTGCGGGCACCGCTGACATTACCGTAAAGTGCCATATATCTGTGCTATATAATGTGCTATATCTGCGCAAAACTGCACATCTCAGCTCTCAGAGTCCGCTGGAATTACGTCTTGCATTAAACGATTAAAGAGTTACGGTTCTTAAAAAAAACGTACCTATTTCAAATAATATTTGTTGTTTTGTTTCAACGTTGACAGATCCGGTATTAAAAGTATAACAACAGACTGTCAGCTGGACTGTAACAGCCATAAACGTTATTCGGTATGTGTTACCTTAAAGTGGTGTAGTAGTAAAGCGTTGTGAACAATAAACAACACACTGTTGTAGGCTACATCACGACATGACAGTATTGATTTGCAGGTTGTTGTTGCTCTGACAGAACTACTTCTTCCTTTATTACCACAGATAATATCTTATCAATAAAGATCATCCGGCTTTGATTTGCCAAATTAAGACTAAAGTGATTTCATTGCACATTGTCAGAGTTAGAGCATATTATGTTTAAATCAGCTGCATCAAGTTTAAAGCGTAAATATTTTAATACAGTTTTTTTTGTGGTTTAGAGATCAGCTATGGATACTCGTCTGAGAGAATTTTTGATGGAGCGCAAACTTGAAGAAGATGTGATCCAAAAACTTGAAGATGAGAATGTAAGTCACAGCAACTGCTTTGCTTGCCCTGTGTGTGTGTGTGTGTGTGTGTGTGTGTGAACTGATAGGCACAATGCACAATTTCAGAAGCACACCAAACAGTGTTAAATGTTTTTTTTTTTTTTTTATGTTATTAATTACTGGCCCTTCGACAGATAGGTGACCTGTCCAGGGTGTACCCTGCCTCTCGCCTGCTAATAGCTGGGATAGGCTCCAGCCCCGCATGATTGTGAATTGGATAAGCGATACAGATAATGGATGGATGTAATCCATTACATCAACTGTGTTTACAGAATAATTTAGAAAATAAATTTTGGTCATCTTGAGTTGGAATGTTGGAATATGTGCATCATTACCAAAAGTAAAGTTATCAAAAGTAGGTTGCATAAAATTAAAACCTAATGATGTGTATAACTACATCCTTATACCACCAATATAGCTATATTCTTAAATTCCTTTAGATATCTATGTTTTGCATTTGTATGCATTCATTAATTTTTTTATTGACACATATTTATCTTCTATATTTTTCAGATTGATGAAACTGTCATTCCGTTAATGACAGACAGTGACCCGGCAAAGTACATCCCCAAAGTTGGAGATAGAGTCTCCACTCTGGCCTTCTGCAGACAAGCAACACTGTCACAAAAATCACCATCCAGGAAAGAATCCATACTCTCAAGGCTACGACAAAGACTGTCTGGAGCTGAGGGGGTGCCTCCAAAAAAGAGATCATCTCAGTGGGCAGAAAATACAAATGCCAAACGGAAAGTGAGACGAATTGAGGTTGGCTGGATGGATTTTGATGAGGAGAAGGAGAGGTACAAACAGGTGAAGTCTGTAAGTGGTGGAGGGACGAGGCATCTCACTATTGACAAAGACGAAACAGTGGCAAATATCAAACTTATGGCGGAAAATCTTTTTTTCCCCAAAGGCCTTTCAAAAAAAAAAAAGTCTTTCACACTATTCAACTCATATTGAGAGCTCACAGATACATGTTGATGTGTCCAATACAGTCGATGAGTTGTATAATCAAAGCAAGGTCAAAATACTGCGACTTTATCTGTGCACCAAAAAGAAAACAGGACAGCAGCCCTCAAGAGTGGAGGGTGATCACACAATAAGCCAGCCCTCAGTGGTAGATCTCACTAACAATGAACAGAATCAGGCCGGTGAGGATCTGTTGGTGGAAAATAGAAATTCAGATTCATCACACCAGTTTGAAAGTAATGAAGAAGCTTCCAGAAGTGGATATT
Organism: Valencia hispanica; assembly: GCA_963556495.2. NCBI lineage: Eukaryota > Metazoa > Chordata > Actinopteri > Cyprinodontiformes > Valenciidae > Valencia > Valencia hispanica. Next base: position 7,562,205 of record OY747710.1, read on the forward strand.
TTGAACTGAATGACACTTTACTATGGGATGTTCTGCCGACTGTGGATGAAAGTGAAGATTCTGATGCAGTTGTTATTATAAGTGGGGATTACATGTTGGATGTAAGTGTGGATGAACCAAACCCTGAAACACTCTTTCCAGAAAAAGAGTATGATGCACCTCATCAAACATTAGATCTCTCACCGGTGCTTGCAAGGGAGGCCAGTGTTCCAGACCAAGCACTTCCTGAACCACAATCTTATCCAGTAACACTGATTGTAAGAAGAGGTCACTGCCTCACTGACTTGATCAGTGCCTTCAAGGACCCACACATTATTGTATCTGAGGTCAACATCAAAATGCGTTTACCAAATGGAGAGCTTGAACAGTGGGAAGGAAGTGGTGTTTTGCGAGACTGCCTGACAGAATTTTGGATGGATTTCTATGACAGCTGCACACTAGGAGTTCAGGCAAAAGTCCCCTTCATCAGGCATGACTTTCAGTGTGAAGAATGGCAGGCAGTAGCAAGAGTGTTTGTAGTCGGGTGGAAGCAAGCTGGTTACTTCCCAGTGAAGCTTGCAATGCCATTTCTGGAGCAGGTATTGTATGGCTCTACAATCAGTAGTTGCAAAGATTCCTTTTTGCTGTACGTATCACAAGAAGAAAGATCTATCCTCCTGAAGGCTTTGGAGGACTTTAATTTAGTGGAGACAGATGAATTGCTGGATGTACTCGATACACATGAATGCAAGCAAGTCCCTAACAAGGACACACTGCTCCCTGTTTTGGCACAGATTGGACACAAAGCCATTGTTCAGGCCCCAATGTTTGTAATTGAGTGCTGGCGCCCTATTGTGGGTTCTGTAGCTGGTTTACTACCACCAGAAGAGCTGCATAATTTCATTGCACAAAAAAACCCAACTGCAAAAACGGTGAAGGAGCTTCTAAACTTTCCAGAGGAGATGACACCAGCTCAGTCAACAGTTTCTCGTTACCTGAAAAGGTACATCGGGGAAATTGATTTCAATAATCTTCAGCTTTTCCTGCGGTTCTGTACAGGATCCAACCTCTTGGATAAGGCCATACTAACTGAGTTCATAGAAACCACAGATTTCCTCCGCAGACCACAATCCCACACATGTGGATGTGTACTAAAGCTGCCCATTGGTTACTCCAGCTATCCAGATTTCCGCAGCGAATTTAACAGTATTCTCACAAGCTCAATGTGGGTAATGGATGTGGTGTAGAAGACAACAATGTGAAGGATGTGACGGCTCCTTGCTAGACTGGATGGTTTTGTTATCTTAACTATTTGCTGTGCCTTTTGTATGTGCAGCATTTTCATTTATTTGCTTTTAAAATGGTTGCTTTTTTCTTTACCAGTCAAATGTTAAGCTTAAAGGGATAATTCAGGGTTTTTTTTAAGTGGGGTTTTATGAGGTATCTATGCAGAGTCAATGTATTACCTGTAGTAGACCGCACTCAGCACTCTCCGAGTTTGCAGAAGCAGTGGGGAGTGCTGGGAAAGAAGCAGAGCACTACATTGCTGGGAACGGGGACAGTCAGCAACACATCAACAAACATATTTTATTCACCTAAAATAAGTCCCACATCAAAAGAATACACCAGGTTACCTGTACACAACATTAAGAATATTTTCAGTGCTTCAACTAGTGGGAAAACTGATGTTTCTTTTGACAGTAACCAAAGAACTCCCATATACCTACACCTAAACAGCATCTGTTCCTGCTGCACACTGTATTCTGATTAGTGCCAAAAGAAACGACCACTTTATCAGCAGGCTAAGAGTTGAAAATACTCCAAATACAGTGTACAGTTTCAGTTCTACAAACTGGGAGAGTACTGAGTGGTGTCCACTGCAGGTACACTAACTAGGCATGAGTACAGCTCTACTTCAAATACCAAAATCCAATTAATTAAGCATGTTTTGTATTACAGTATTACAGTTGTTTGTAGCAACCACAGTAGAGACAAGAATGTGAGCCTTTTCTGATGTTTCAAAGATGTTTAAAGATGAATTATTCATTTACAAAAGGTTCTTTGCACTTTAAAGAAGTTTGAATAATATTATTTTGTAACTATCAGTATGAAGCTGGCTAACCTGTTATGTACAAAATACAACATGCTCTGTTGTTGACTATGGCGTATTTTGAAAAGAGACCAGTAAACCATTCAAGTTTGTACAAAATGTTGATGTCCCCTCTGTTATAGTTATTTTAAACAACCTGTCTAGTGTTTAACATGTGTTATGATTTGTTATGTAAGACACAGCTCTTTATCAAATATGGGATTGTTTTAATCTCTTCCACATGAATAAAAAGAAGTCTCAGGAAACATACAGAGCATTAATGATACATCCATTACACTAATACACAATACAGTAGCCTACTTGGTCATCTTGTCTAATTGATCATAACATTAGATATACAGTATGATATAACTGCCATTCTGTGTGCTTGATGTCCTGGGTGCTATTGTGCTTGTTAGACATGGATACATTTTTTGTTACCATTTGGGTGATGCCAATAAGAGACCAGTTTATTTTTGTTTGAACCTGAAGCAAAACACCAGAAACTTGTAACAACTTTTGAGCCTTTACAGTGTGACAAATTAAATGTTAATTGAAGGTTAATAACTAGCTCAAAAAGATTATTTTTGTCTAACTTGTACAACTGTTTGAGTCAAACTTTTATTTTCAAACTAACAATAGCTATCAATACTTAATGAGTTAATAAACAGACATATTCCTAAAACTTAAAATAATTTATACAGTCTATTCTGATTATTTTGGTTCAAAGACATAAGATAACCACAAAACATGGAAAGTGATATATACATCATTCTGCAAAAACGTGCGAAAGTATCAAATGTACTACACGACTTGTATGCTTAAATAGCCTCAAGTAACTGTGGACGAACCATGTCCCTCAGATAAAAATACAAATCAAGTGCCTGGGACATGGTAGATGGGAACTCCAAGCTTGATTCCTCCATTATTATTGTGCACAAATCAAACATGTGCACATCACATGGGACTGAACTGACAAATGTGCAGCTGTCTTTACATGTGGTCAAATCTTCAGTCAGTGGAACAAGACAGTCTTCTGCACCCCAAAGATGAGGGGCCATGTACATGACATCAGGTATCCCACTGGGCACGTTGGTGTTCTTGGAGGGCCTTATACGGTGAGCATTCCAAATGCCCCGGATGTCATTTAATATCTCCTGTCGAAGAAACGAGAACAATTTCATCCATTGTGTCCACTAGTATCTGCATGGGTCAGGATGGTTTATTAGCACATAAACCACTTCACCAGACATCAGTGAGTCATCCAATGCACTGCCCTTCACTGAAAAGTAGATAAATATAATATAAATCTAATATATTGTAATTATGAAGTTTGCCTCAGTGATAAACAGGACAAGAAAATGATACATTAAGCCATTGTGAGTTTATTTAATGTATGATATATTTATTCTAGACTGTTGTGGAAATACATATCATAATGTAATTTAAGCTATTTTATTTGCTTAACACAAACGTTTTGTTTTTTTTGACCCACTGCAAAGGCAGAGCATAAAGATGATTACCGGTATTATTATTATTATTATTATTATTATTATTATTATTATTATTTGTCATTTTAGGCCCTAATCACTATTGTATGTTTTTATTGTGTTGTCACGTTTTGTCTCAATCTGGGTTTGACTTGGGCTGCAAACTCAATTGCCCTTCGGGGACATAAAAGATTTTCAAATCAAATCAAATACAACTACTTTTTTCAATTTTTTTAAACTTTTATAGAATTTTATGTCATATAACTATGAGAACATATTTGATTAATGTTTTCATAGAATAGATAAAGAAAAATAAAGAAAATAAAAAGTCAAATATTAAAATAAAGAAAAGCATCACTGTACATGTCTGTAGAAGTAAAATATTGAATGTGAAAAAAATGTGGCACTGTTTTTAGATAATTCATGCATCAGAGGGTTCAATCACAGCTGTCTTTATGGTACATTTAAAATGGTTATTAGGGCCTGAAATAGGTTAAATATAATACTCTTTATGCTCTGCCTTTGTAGTGGGTAGCCTATGAAAAACAAAAGTTTGTGTTAAGCAAATAAAGTTTAAATTACATTGTAATATGTATCTCCACAACAGTCTAGAATCAGTATATCACACATTAAATAAACTCACAATGACTTAAATCTACAAGATTAGATGAAGGTAAAGTACAGTTGATTGTACAGTTTCTGAGTTGCTTGCTGTGATCATAATAAAGGCTATTTACCTGAATGATTGGCATGAAACAGAACTGTGAGAGAGCTTTGTCAATGAAATCCCCAGCGAAGAATCCCTCATCCTTCAATTCTGCCAGAAGACTTATCCAAGGTTTGATTCCTTCTTTTCTCATCACCCCCCACCAGCTCTCAATTCTCTGGTTGGCGGTACTTGCTCCTGTGATGTAGCTTCTCTCCGCTGTTCTGTCATCCACGTCATTTCTCCGTAAATAACGCTGAAGGTCTCTGACCACCACGTTCTCAGTGCCCATGTCAGTTCGTACGAGCCTGGGGAAGCCCCCACAGCGCTCGACTGCTTCAACAAAGTACCCTCCGATAACTTTTGGGTCGCTGTTAGTGAAGGCGGCCCGCAGCCAAATGATGCTGTGTGAGAACCCGTCGATGCAGCCATTAATGCATATTCCATAAGGCTTGAGTTTATCATATGAGTCTATGTGCCATACAAAGTTAGGTCCCTGAGCAAAATATTGCCTCCTTCTGAGACGTCTGCTCTGGCGAACTTGGCAACCGATTGGGTCCAGGAGAGAGAGGAGGATTCTCACGTCTTCTTTTCTGATAGAGATGCCATGTTGTTTACACTTTGTAAACATCCACCGGTAACCATGACAATTTCCAGGGCCTTGCAGTTGGTTTACAATGAAGTCTATCCCGGCGTCCAAGTCGTACCTTCGCCGGTAAAGCAACCTGGCTCTCAAAATTCTATTTAAATGTCTCTCGGAAATTATGGTTCCTTGCAATGCCAGGCTTTCCAAAATGCATTTATAGCCCATTCCCAGCCTAAAATAAAACTCTATCATACTGTCCCTGTCCATATCGTGTAGCTTTAGCCCCTCTAATGCTGCCTTCTACCTTAAATCCCAGAGAAGGTGCGCTCGATCTATTTACCCAGCTATCCGGAAATTTCATTGATATTATTTCGTGGCCACGAACTAGTAGTTCGTGCGCTCGTTATACCTATTTCGTTGCCAGGAATTAGTATTTCGTGGGCACGAATTAGTATTTCGTTGCCACGAATTAGTATTTTGGGGCACGAATTAGTATTTCGTGGGCACGAATTAGTATTTTGTGCGCTCGTTATACCTATTTCGTGGCCACCATTTGTTTATTTTTTGACCATGACATAAGAGGGGCTCCGTACAGTATGGACCGAACCAACCTTGAATTGATTTAACACAACAGAGTTGGGTTCTGGGTTTGACCCAGAATACCAGGCTAGGTTTCAACACACACAAATACGGGTTGAAGAAACTAATGTCTAACTTGTAGTCTAGGGCTGGATTTAGGAAGATGCAGGACCTTGAACTAGAACCAGTTTTGGAACCCAATCCACTCATTTTTCATTTACGCATGCAAATTATAATTAAATCAAGATCAACAATTCATGTAAATAGTGCCAATTCACAAGAAATGCTTTCTCTGGTAGCATAAAAGGACCCACTAGATGGGATATTATTCCCCTTTCAGGCCATGCGCTGTGTCGTCTTCAGGCTAGATTGTGTTTTTTATCAGGATAATTTTGGTTTCTCTACAGACTCAGACTGAAAGGTAATTTTCCATCTAGCTGAAAAATTAAAAATGTAGAATCATTACTTTCATGACAAGTTGAAGCTTTAATAAGACCTTGTTATGGTTCAGCCCCAAATTGTGAGAAAAACTGTAGCAAGAGGCAGGGGTTTTCCGTATTTGACTGTGTTTTTTTTTTTACTGACGGAAAAATCGGTCGGTGATATTAACAAATTGAAATTCCCACCCCTGACCACTTGGTGCAGACATGTGGATGATTTAAATGTACTTATGGAGTTCAGGTAACTGAGTCCATCCACAAAAAAAAAGATTCCCATGAGAGCAACTGAGCATCACCTCAGACACCGTACCCAATGCATCTCGTTATCCGGGAGCTGACAGTGCAATAAAGAATTAAGCCTAGTTTATGCTTCTCCATCTGCGGAGGTGCAGAGACACAGCGCCATTATCGGTCAATGCAAGGGACGGAGTATCAATCAATCAATCAATCAATCAAATTTTATTTATAAGGCGCTTTTCATACAAACATTGCAACTCAAAGTTCTTCACAGATTAAACTGACCCCACATAACCCACATTCCCATCCCTCCCCCACAGATTTAAAAGCATGATTACAATTATACCCACCTCCCCCCAATCAAACCCCCATGTGCACACAAGAGCAACAATTAAACGGACATCAGGTCGAGTACAGATGACCCAGGTAAGGTAAGGAAACGCCATCAGAGGAGCCATCTGCACCGGCGGCAGCACATCAACAGCAGCAGCCGAGGCACTGATACAGGGCGCCCAGAGGAGGCAAGGCTGAGAGGCCCCCCTCCTCCACCCAATGCTACCTGGAGGACACCTTGGCAGCCACAGCCGACCACCACTCCCAAAGCAGAGGGCTCCCATAGAGGAAACACTGGAAGTAAGATTAAAATAACAGGTTAAAACATGAAAATAAACAGTGGATAAATATAAGACTAAGTAGTAAAAGACTGATAAAATATAAGCAAGTAAAACAAGGAGCACTATTAAACAGACTATAATAAATAATAATCAGTTAAAAGCTAGGCAAAAAAGGTGAGTCTTGCTCTTAAAAACATGAATGTTCTCTGTGGCCCTGAGGTCCTCCGGCAGCCTGTTCCAAAGATGAGGGCCTCAGGACCGATGACTAAAACTTCAGTTTTGTCCTGGTTGAGCTGGAGAAAGTTTTCTGTCATCCAGAATTTGATGTCTAAAATCCAGTTAAAAGTGCATCCATTGGCTGTGTGTCATCAAGAGACACGAAGATGTACATCTGTGTATCATCAGCATAACTGTCAAAGTTAACGCCATGTCTTCTGATGACGCTGCCAAGGGGGAGTGTATAAAGGTTAAAAAGCACTGTGGTTCTTAAGTTGCTGTGGTTCACCCTAAAACCAGACTTACATTTCTCTAGGACGTAATGAAAGTTAATAAAATCATGAAGTTGAATTAGAACAAGCTTTTCTAAAATTTTGCTTAAAAACGGTAAGTTAGATATTGGTTGAAAGTTGTTAAGTAGAATAGAGCCCAATTTTTTAACTATCCGTTAAACGCAACGGAGAGCACACGTTTGTGACTGTTCAGCCCAAGATCATTTCACCAGAACGGTGTTCTATAGTCGATGTAATTAGTAGTCAATGCAGCTTTTGGGCACTAGATGCTTTATATTGCAAGGTCAGTTTATCCAATATGATCTTTTGGTGATTTTGAACACCAGGAGGTTCAGAGAACAGCAAAACAGACCAGTGTGTTTGTTTATTTACATGCGTTTTTAGAGTATTCAATGTGCTGCACTTCTAGTAAAAACCTTTCCAGCTCAATCAAAACTCGCTCTCTGTCGGCCATCGCTCCTTGAGTGGATGTGCTTTTACAAGCTGAAATGAATAAACTGTCATCGACCAGAGACTTCACTGCAATGGTAGGCAGACCCGCCAGAAAAGGTCTGCACCTCCTGCTGTCCTGCACCTGCTGTCCTGCACCGGAAACAGACCGGTGGTGACGGATTCCTGTAGCTTAACCCCTGATGCACAAAGAGCACATGCTGCTGGATTTCCTCCTGCTGAAGTGATCAGAAAAGCCTTAATTCAGAGCGTATTGACAAATTATGATCACTTCCTCTGGTAAAATGTTCCCTGACAAAACTTTAGCTGTATTTGCACTTGTAATTCCAGTCTTCCAGTGTTCAGGCCACAGCAGGTGAAATGTTCATGATTAATACATGTAGCCTATTAATCTGCTCTATGTGTTGTGGCACTATGTGGATTCTTTGTCCGGATTGTTCAGATTGAATATTAATTAAAATGAATCTAAATTCAAATACTGAATATGCCATTATTATCTCAACAACTGACGGGAACAATAGACTGTGACCAGATATGTTTGACCCCATCAGCCAAAATGACCGACAAAAAAACATTCCAGCACAACCTCTAGTAAGAGGTGGGATAAGAACATAATTTCTGGAAGATTACAAATGAATATTTGGGATAAGGGATACAATTATTACATTTTGAAATGAACAAATCTGAAAATAAATTTGATTTTAGACCATTGTTTTAGACATGTATGTTATGTTGAAAATGATACTTTTCTTACATAGACTAGTAGACTGTTTTGCTTTCATACATGACAACAAAGAAGTCAGGAAGATAATTAATGTTTTTGTAATACAGTTTATTATTATTTGGCATAAAGTGTGGTTGTGGCGGATCCAAATGCAGGAGAGACATTGGAAGCAACATGGTGAGTTTGAAGAGTTTAATGATAAACAAACTCATAGAGGGATGATCAGTCTACATCACTGCCTGCTCTACTGAGCGTGTCATCTTCACAAAAAGACGCAATCATGTTTTGTTGTGCTGTTGGTTGCACAAATCGCTTTAATAAAAACACCAACATGCGCAAGTTCTATAGAATTTCACTGAGAAGCCACATTTTAAGGCAAAGAAAGACGTATTTGGTTGCAAGTTATCAGAAGAAGTGATTGGAACAAGCAGATGATTAAAAATGCAACAATCTGCATTGATCACTTCAGGTGATAAACTGTTGAAGTACGCTGACAATTAACGCTAGCCAACACTGCAACTCCAAGATAAGCAGAAATAATGTCAATGGGCCGGCGTCTCTTTCTGCACCTAGGTGCGTGTCCATCTGTTGTGTTGATAAACAAATAACCCCTCAATAGGCAGACACAAGGAGAGACATAGAACCAGGGAAGACACATTGGAAGAAAACAGCGGAGGACAATTAAAACCAAGGAGGTTATACTCTACCCGGGAGCTGTCACTAGTGATGTGGAAACCAAGTGAGCAAGATCAGGGTATGCTAATCAGCTTAGGGAGAGTTCTGAGCAGGGAAAGTGACAATAAAACACAGAATGAACACAGGGAGTTGAAGGTAAACACAAATGTATCTATAAACTAATGGTGGGGGGGAGGGGAAGAACACTAACATGTTCCAAATAAAAACACAAATGAAAATCACTTCTATTGAACCTTTCTATCATATTTTTAATTACATACCAAATGCAAGGCCTTAGTTTTAGTTTTATATTAAAAAGTCAGGAGTATCAAAAAGCTGTATACAACCAGGGATTTTACTCAGTGCAGTTAAATATCTCTTCAGACCGTAAGCAGATTTTCAGGATGCTTTGACTTTTTCATTAGGTTCCCAGTAGGTGACGGTGGTCCGAGGCTAAACCTCACTTTTAATTTTAATTAATCCCTATTGCTTCTGGTTCACTGAATTCTGAAAAACAGCCATGCGCATCTTCATTTCCGCCACTCAGGGGGGTTGAGATCTCTCTGGCAAGAGGCTTCCCGTTACAGCTTCAGAAGAGGCAAGCAGTTGCTCTGTTAAACAAAAGTCACCATGAAGAACTGTGAAGCTCCTCAAAGTAAGTTTAAATGTAGTCTACATAACAAACTTTTTGAAAAAGACAAGCAGGCATCATTTAGAAACACAATTAATATTAGACATTGCCATTTAGCAGTAATAATGAGAAAACCCACCATCAATGAGTGTATGCAGAACTGACAACCTTGCCCAAGGGTATACTGACAGTCGTCATGTGAAAATACATCTATGTATTTCTTTTTACCCAAGGGTTTAATTACATCAGAAGCTGAGTTGGGTTTGTTTTGTCTGAGATCAACAGCAGGAAGTGAAGCTAATTAGAAGAAAGAAATCATTAAACTTTAACTTTGGTTGCCAGAATTAGTTCCAACTCAAAATCAAAGCTAACATGCAGAAAAGAAAGGTTAGTTGTTTCGTACACTGCCTTCAGAGCTCTATTACATTTTTAAGTGTGCATGAGCTGTGCATTGTTTGTCTGGTGTTAAATGCACCCTTTGTGCTTCTCTTCCCAAACATTTTAATTTCCTTTTTTTTGTTGCAGAAAGCTTTTGCTGAAGAGATGTGTGCAGATTATCAACATTGGAGGGTTTTCAAGAAACTGACGTTCATTTCAATCAATCAATCAATCAATCAATCAATCAATCAATCAATCAAACAATCAAACAAACAGACAGAGGAACCGAGATACTATTTCTCTCTCTCTTGTGCTTGGGTTAGGATAAAAATGTAAAGAAAAACAATTGGAAATAAGAAAACATATAAATTAACTTCTCTACACTATAGTTTAATAATGATAATTTCTCTTTGTGTGCACACAAATCAGGAAAAAAAATTCTGATTTGGTATTAATTGTTCTTTTTTATTTGTGTGTCTATACTCTTTTTTGTCATGAAAACCTAAAAACAACTGGTTTAAAAGGATGAATAAATAAAAATTTACGAGAAGATTTTCAAGAAAGAAAAGTCCAGTTGCCTTTTTTTCAAACATTTAGGATTACAATAATTATTGAGGACAGCTCAAAATAATTCACTCCATACACTGTGAAATAATTGAGTATTTGTTTCAATTTGCTTTGCAATAATGAAGATGAAGGCCTGGTCTATTTGCTGTTTTCCAAAACGTGAACAGTTAACATGCCTGTAAATAATGGATGTAAGGATTTTTTATATTTTAGTTCATTTTTGCAATATTTGCTATTCTGAATTTAGGTTTGTTTTTGATATACATGATACACATGTTTCCCGTAATCATGTCTTGGGATGGAGAGATTCTTGAGACTATTTTACTCTGCACCTGATTCCTTAGCATTGTAAACGTCCTGTGTAAAAGCAAGTTAAATTCAAGCACAGAGGTTTTACTGCAAACATTCTCAATGACTGCGATCATGTCATGATGCTGGGGTGGTTGTGTATTTACTGTGTTGTTTTCTGCTTTTCTCTTCTCTTCCTCTTGTGTGCCACTTATTCTCCCTGAAGACTGGGCTGCTCTTACAACGCTGTTGTTGCATTAAGTTACACCTAAAGACGACCAGCAGAACTGCTCAGCAGTGCCAGATTGTCTGATTTAGTTAAAATAATCTAGCACCAATCGTTACTATGCTCCTACAGATTTCTTGTTGTTACTCTTTTTCTCTTTGTGTCCAAGTGGTACAAGCATGGAACTTAGTGAGCCTCCAGCAGACCTTTTCATATCAGGAAGTCTCCACCTCCACCAGGTTGAGACAACAACTGCCATACCTTCCTGTTAAACTCACCTTCACCCACCCCTGGGGCTATGCCTGCATTCAGCTCACCGTAACTCACCTGCCCAGTTAGACTTACCTGTCAGTTAGACACAAACAAACTTGTCTGGAGGAAACAGATCAACTGCTTTCCAAAAGTTACATTTCCTCTGGCTCTCTCATCTTCCCCTGTTGTAGTCCTTCCCCCTACACTGCAAATATCACAGAACAATTGAGGTAAATCAGAATACTCCTAAACAATTTAATATCTCAGAGCTGCCTCCAAGCTTTTTCTCTTCCACCTTAGGAACATTTGCTTTTCAAAACATAAAAAACTTTCTTCACTTAGTCAACAAACCTTACCTATTATCTATTAACTTGTGTTTGGGTCACAGAGGGAAAACGTCTAACAAAAACTCCAGCCCAATGTGTTATTTACACCAAGTTACAGCGCCCTGGTCATCTGAAGAAGGTAAACTTGTGAAAATTCTAATTATTTAACAAAGTGTTCTGTTATTTAACGTTCAAGAAAATCTCTAATGTCCCAAAATCTGATCTATCCCAATTTGCTTGGCTTCAGATGGAGTAAAAGTAAAAGTAAAAGTAAATCCTTCTTTAATTACAATTTGTAAGAGTTACTGTCGTATTTATTTATTTTTCTTTTAATTATTTTTCTTTTTTTAAAGCAGCACTACCATGGGTGTTTGAGTGAAATTCAGAAGTTTGTATCATTCAGACTTCAGTCCCACATTAAATGACACTGCAGGCATTCATTAGCCTTAGGCTTTGTGTGGTATTGATTGAATCATCACCACCATTTCTGTGAGTTGAACCTCTCTTTCTTCGTTACCACTAAAGCCATTTCTAAAACCAAGCAGTCAGACCATTTAGTTTTTAAGCTCATGCTGAGACCCCAGCTGTTGCTTGCTCCAAGGAGCAACACTCAGGGTTACACTGATGGTTCTGATGGGTTGTGTTAGTGGCACTGCTTTGAAGAGTGTGCCGCTACAAGCCTTAAGCTCGTTTCATTTTTGCACATCAGCAATCTCTCTCTAAACCTCAAATGAAATCATCAATTAAAGGGAGGAGGCACAGAGCATGGCAGCACTTTAAAATCTAACGCTGCTGCTAATCTCCAAAGAGCAAACGTGGAGACCCATCAGCATGTGACAGATAAACCACTGAAAAAATTATGAATGTGTGCTCCCAGATTGTGTTTGTGAAAACAACTTTCATCTCACTGTGTGTGTGTGTGTGTGTGTGTGTGTGTGTGTGTGTGTGTGTGTGTGCGTGTGTGCGTGTGTGTGTGGGGGGGGGGGGGGGGGGGGGTGTGTGTGTGTGTAATGATGGGAGTTTCTGTGGCTGCTTAGAATGAATGCTAATCCTTTAAACATTATAGCACATGTGTGCATGAACAGATATTGTAGATGCCCAGCAGCCAAGCCATATAGAGAGATTAGACAACAGGAATCATGAATGACTTGGTTTTGCTTCCAGTTTCTGACTGGGTTCGTTGATAAATCTCAACAAACATTCAGAGGATCTGCAATCAAGGCTCTGTACAGACAGACACGTTATATATAGATGTCAGCTGGATTTAATGTTGAAGTTACATGTTAATGCTTTGAGTTTTTCTATTGTTGGATCTTCTAAATCACTTTTGCTGTCACAAGTTCTTGTGACAATTGCATTGATTTGGATTGAGTCCAACCATGTGACAAATCATGATATACTTACTGACACCCCTGGTATAGATGTGCTGACAAATGTATTAACCACAAAAGGACTCAGAGAGGGAAGATCTCCGCCAGTGGCACTAACCCCCCCCCCTTCCTAACTTCCTGTACTTTTCCAATAAAATGTCTGTGAATGTCTGTGTTCTCTAAAGGGTTTTGGTCTGGTGACTGAGATGGCCACTAACAAAGGTTGATTTTGTAATAGGTGAGCAATTTTTGTGTTGATTTAGTGGTTTAAATACTTAGCCCCTTGTGCATGGAGTCAGCTCCAGAATGAGCTACATTTGAAGGAACTTGTATCTCTTAGTGAGTTTAAACAAATGCCTAAGATTATAAATAGTCAAAGATCTGAATGCCAATGATTTGATTGATTAATTATTTGACTACACTGTTCAATATGGTAGTGGACTCATGTACGATCACAGCATTTTCTTGATTTGGAAAATATTACGTCTTTTAGTGCTGTTTTTTCTAGGTCACTCTTGTAGATGAGAAAATCTCAATTAAGTTTCAATTGGTCTTTTGTGGTTAAATGAAGTAAAACATAATGTTTTAGATCATTTTTCTGTTCAAAAGCTCTCTCTGAAGAGACCATCAGACTGTTTCTTTCTTTTTTGAAATGCCTTACATATTTCACAGACTCCATGTGCATTCTTACAAACGCCATTGGGATCTTTGGAAAAGAAACAAACTGACAGCATCTCAGATCCTTATCCATTGAATAAAATGTCCATGAGGTGTTTTTGCTACATATTCTTCCTTTTGTTTCATGTCTAGGAATAGGTTGTTTTACAGTTTGTTGGCACTGTTGTCTTGTGTCTTTCTGCTTGGAGTTGGAATGTAATACCTGTGCATGCATGGTGCGCGGTTTCTCCGCAGGAACTGTATGGGTACCTGGCCTCTTTAAAAGGACTTTAGGCATGAGCATGGTGCTTCGTCTCTCTGCTGTCTTGTGATGGACTGGCAATTTGGCCGGGGCCTGTCCCTTCTCTTGCCAATTGACCAGTGCAGAAAGGAACCAGATACCCCCCCTTCATCCCCCAGTGTCCCTGCAAGACTTAGGTGGGGATGGATGGATGGATGGATTAACTGAATTCCAATCATTTTATCTGACTAAAGCACACATTTGTAGTTAGGTTACAGTAGTTGTAGTAGCTCTGATTGTAGAGCTTACCAGATTTCATGAAAATACTTATCTGCTGGCATCACTTTTAAACACCAGGATGGCCTGTTCTCTAGCTATCACAGAAGGGTTTGTTATGGAGACTTGGTGACCATGAGATGCCACTCTCGATGTCTGGATACTTTCCTACTTTTTTGCCTCTCCCTCTGACATAAGCATTTCTATTCTCGTACATTTAAGTCACTCCCCAATAAAATTTTAACCTCTTCAGATCTGTATCTCATGTTTTGTTTTCTTGATTAAGCCATCTACAGACCATACATTATAGAAAATTTCACTACCATCTGCATGCAAGTTAACTTTTCCATCTATCTCCCTCTCATTCATTCAAATGAATTATAGCTTGCAGAAATAAAATGCATAACTCAGAGGTACCATAAAGATACATTTGAATAATTGTAATTTTCTTCACTTTGCTACTTTTCTCTTTTACTACTCTCCAGTTGTATTTTTTGTTATTTTGACTGTTAACTTTGTTTTTTCTGTGGGTTTTTCTCTTCATAGAAGCTACATCTGGTCTTGCATCCTGCTTAGCTGCAATGCCCTGTTGGACAGGGGGCATCGACAGAACATCCTCTGTGTCCTGTTATCAACTTTTTACTTTCTTTAATATAGAAAGTACTCCTACATCAGTTCTTTTTGTTCTTTCTGTGTCTCTGCTCTGTCTTCTCGAACCCGCAGATGGTTGTGGCAGATGGCCGCTTGTACTGACCCAGGTTCTGCTTGAGGTTTGTTCCTGTTAAATGGGAGTTTTTCCTCTTTACTGTCGCTACATGTTTGCTCAGTATGAGGAATTGGTGAGGGATTTCTGTGGCTGGAGTCTGCATGAACGGGGCACAACCTCAATTCAATGACTCGATGCAATCTGCTGGGATTACTTAAATAGAAAACTTTTAAACTGATAGAATAGAATAGAATAGAATAGAATAGAATAGAATAGAATAGAATAGAATAGAATAGAATAGAATAACCCTTTCAATAGAAAACTTACTAAAACTCACTAAAACTTTAAACTGATTGGAATGTTTGTATGAATGTATTGAAGTGACTTTTCTTGTCAAGTGCCTTGAGATGACATCTGTTGTGAATCGTGGCCATATAAATAAACTAAATTTAATTTAATTGATGTACCACAATAAAATCAATGTGGTATTGACATGAAAGATGTCTTTTTTATTTCACAAAATCCTTATTAACTTTGTTAAGCTATGCTTTTGACAGATTTCTTCAAAAGGAGTTTATTTCCAGCTCAAACTTTTTGATTGGTACTCATTTAAAAGTTTTGCTCTAGAAGCCAGCATAAAATGGGTAAGCATAGAGGAAGCTCTGTAGTGTCGCAGCTCCATGAAATCCATGTTCAGGGTATTTGTATGAAGCTTCAAATAAGCAATCATTTAAATAGTTCCACGAGCCATTGCCCAATATCTCTCCCTACAGCTGAGAAGACAAACTGCACCATTAGTAAATTATTAGTTTTGGATTTTTTAATCAGGTCTCTGTTTTTAACTTTTTCAAAGTTGTAGTTTATTAAAAAATCTCATTGCACCCTCAGCTACAGCTCTACCTTTAAGGTGACGATTGTACCAATTTTTGGTCTGAAACCACAACCTATTGGGTACTTATGGCCTTAGAATACAACTCTATAACGTATTGAACAGTTTGTGCCCTGTTTTTCTTTTCAGTAAAATAAAATAAAACGGTTACTTAGATAGCTAAACACAAATTGAAGGTTGCCAAAGGCTGACGACCTTGCAGTAGGGATGCAAGCCCAGAGGCAAACACAACTGCAAAATGGCTTCCTGCACTCAAGACAGGCAGGATGACTCCTATGGTAGCAGTAATTCACAATATAAGAATTCATCCAGAGATTTGGCAAGTGGTATTGAGAAGAATGCAAGAAGACATATGAGCAACTATAGACCGGGCAACTGAGCTGCTGGATGGATGGTGTACTCTGATAAAAGTCTGTTTTTAGGTATCATTTATCTTCTTTATGTTCTCTGTCCATCATGATGCAAAATGTAGCATTTTTAAAGACAATTTTCTTTTTCTATCTATCCATTATCTATACCTTCTATCCTTTGCAGGGTTGCAAGGGGGGCTGGTGCCTATCTCTAGCGGTCATCGGGTGAGATGCGGGGTACACCCTGGACAGGTCGCCAGTCCATCACAGGGCAACTCAGAAACACACAGGACAAACAACCATGCACGCACACACTCATAACTAAAAGTAATTTATAGCAACCAGTTAACCTAACGATCATGTTTTTGGACTGTGGGAGGAAGCTGGAGTTTACACCCATACACAGGGAGGACGTGGAAACTTTGTGCAGAAAGAACCCAGGCCAGAATTGTAACCCTTGCTGCTAGGCAACAGTGTTATTAACTGTGCGACTGTGCAGCCCCTGAATTTTCTGTTTCTCAAACCAGAAAATGCCTTCAGTGGTGTACAGAAGATGAGAAAATCAGCATTTCCACCGTTGTCCTTATTTCTGCTTATGTTTGGTCCTTACATAATAAGATCGATTACTTACAATTGAAAGTACACACTCAGCAGATGAGCACCTATCTTAAGTCTGTTGCTTCTGGAGGTTTCTTCCTATGAAGAACTTGTTCACTTCTACTGTCACCTCACACTTTCTCAGGATGGAAAGCCAAACAAAATATTTGAGGCAAACGTTGTTCTTTTTTCTTAATGCAATCTTCACAGACTTTTTATATTGCTTGTAATTACACTTTAACTTCATTGCTCGATTAAGGAGGAATTGTATTTTGACTGGCACAACCTGAATGAGAAACAAAAAGGAAGGTCACACTCAGCATGTACACAACCACAGGTTTAAACAGACAAGTGTCTGGGCATCAATACGTTCAGTAATGTGGTGTGCTTCAAGATGGATTGTCTAGCAACCACTGTGGGTCTTTAATCCTGCTGGATGTACTAGCAGTGCACATAGCTGGCATCCTTTCCCACAGACAACAACAGAACGTTCTTGCTCATTTTAATTAGCTCAACTCTAACTTAAAGAACATGCTGGAAAGATTAACATTCCCTCACAGACACTCTGCAAAATCTAATTACAACATACAAGATCTAAGATAGGCTACAAGAGCCCTAAATATGAATTCATTATTTTATATTGTCAATTTCAATTTGGTTTATAGTTTTTTTTTATTACATGAGGCATCACCTTTGAAGCCCTTTAAAGTGGCTATAATTCATTCCACAGGATAAGCTTTTTGTATTTGCTTGCTCTACCTCTCTCATGTCTCATTCTAGGGGGTTTAGGTTATCCTTAGCAGTTATGCTCATCCTCTGTAGTTATGCTGCTATAGGCTTAAGCCCAATTTATACTTCTTTCTCTGCGGAGGTGTGGAGACACACAGCGCCATTATCCATCGAAGCAAGGGCCAGATATGTCACTGCAATGGTAGGCAGACCCGCCAGAAAGGTCTGCACCCCCTGCTGTCCTGGTGGAGAATTGCTTTTCAACACTGACACACCAACGGAGAAGTAGCTCATTGAATACTATAGGGTTTGGGCTGCTGGAGGACAAACTGAACTTTTTTTTACTTCACTCTACTTTCTTTTTCTACTACTTTCCAATTTGCAGTATTTGCTGTTATAACAACTCTTAAACTAATGTTTCCTTCCCTTTTTAATCTCTCCATAGAAGCTACATCTGGTCTGGTGTTCTCCTGGAGGGGGTAATCGGCTGATATACTGCTGCCAACAACGACTGTCTACTGTCGCTACAAGTTTGTTCAGGTAGAGTGAATGCTACAAGTCAATGACTCAATGCAAACTGTTGGGTTTCCCAGGATAGAAGACTTTTTTACCCAATTTGAACAAAAAACTGAACCTGATGCATTGTTTGATAAGTAGGATCAATTGGAATTTGTTGATTGAACTAAATCAACTTCTTTTGTAAAGCGCCTTGACCCCTGCTTTCCACCGGATGCGTAAGCGACGCATAACGTAATAGCCATGATTTACTCACGAATTCAGCAGCGCGTCCCTTCCCACTGGGTGCGTTTTAGATGGGTATCACTTGCAAAAGCATTCCACCCTTTCTGGATTATTTTCACTGCTTCATTGTTTGATTTCCTTTCTTGTCCTATCTAAACTGCTGAGCTTGATGCGTTTTAGAATCGTAGAACATAAAAAATAGACCTGCAAAGTAGATTTAGGAGAGGGCCGCTACACAACGTTCTGAGACACGTCCGATTTGCGCTGCTTCGCGCCCGGTGAAAATGGTCCCATTGACTATAATGGCAGCTATCAGCTGCGTATTATGCTTCACAGACGTTAAGCGCCGCTTACGTGTCTGGCAGAAAGTAGGGATGAGAGGATGTATTGTGAATTGGCGCTGTATAAATAAAGTGGAATTTGTTTATGACCATATATTGTTCATAAAATACTTAAATCATTGGTGACTAACCCCTTCTTTCCACTGAAGGGGTAAGCTGCGCGTAACATCTGCGAAGCGTAATACGCAGCTGAAAGCCACCATTACTGTCAGTGGGACCCACGAAGCAGCGCGAATCGGACGCGTCTAAGAAGCGTTGTGTCACTGCCCTCTCCTAAATGTACACGGCAGGTCTATTTTTTTACGCTCTACGCTTCTAAAACGAGTAAATCTTGGCAGTTTATATCAGGCCAGACAAGAAATCAGGCACGGAAGCAGTAAAGCATGTAGAAAATGTCCAAATAAACGGCAAGTGCAGATTTCCGATTGCTTATCTATGAAAAACAAACAGAACATCACTACCTATGACACCAGGTTTGAAGTAACCCCTGCTTTCCACCGGACGTGTAATCGGCACGTAACGTATCAGAAATGTTTTACTTGCGAATTCAGGAGAGTGTCCCTTCCCAGCGGGTGCTTTTTAGGTGCATATCACTCGCGAAAGCTTTCCACCCAGCTGGTCCCGGGAGATCACAAAATCACAAGAGAATTGCTAATGCATAACTTAAAGTGCAGTATGCAGGGGGGGAAATGTAATTCTATGTAAGTAAATAGCATAAACTCACCATCCAGGTGAGTCTTGGTGTCACAGGTAGTGATGTTTTGTTTTGTTTTTTTCATAGTTAAGCAGAGGGAAATCTACATGTGTCTTTTATTTTGAAAATATCTGGATTATTTCACTGCTTCAGTGCCTTATTTCCTGTCTGGCCCGATCGAAACTGCTGAGATTGACGTGTTTTAGAAGTGTAGCGTGTAAAAAATAGACCTGCCACGTAAATTTAGGAGAGGGCCGCGACAACGCTTCGGAGACGCATCCGATTTGCACTACTTCGCACCCCATGGAGACGGCCCCTTTGACTATAATGGTGGCTGTCAGCTGCGTATTAGGCTTTGCAGATGTTACGCGCCGCTTACGCGTCCAGTGGAAAGCAAGGGTCAGTCGGTCTGTGGGTCTGATTTTTTGGTTTTTATCATAACGGCGAGAAGCTAATCCTTGAAGTGGAGAATTACCCAGTTTATATGATGCCAGCAATCATTTTTACAAGGACAACATGATAAAGGAGAAGGCATGGACAGAAATATATGCAGTTCTGGGAGTGGATGATGAATTTTTGATACTTATTAACAAAGAATAAAATGTTTCCCCTGCATACTACCCTTTAGGTTATTCAATTGCAATTCTTTCATGATCTCCCGGGACCAACTGGGTGGAACACTTTTGTGAGTGATATGCTTCTAAAACGCACCCGGTGGGAAGGGACGCCCTGCTGATTTCAAGAGTAAAACGCGTCAATTACGTTACGCACCACTTACACATCCAGTGGAAAGGAGGAGTTACTCTTCATATTGTTGTATTCTCTTTTCTTTCTACTTACATGCTTGCTTGTTTGCTCAGACAACAAGAGCCTTTCAAACACTGTAAACACACATGTTTTTCAAAACAATCAAAGCTTGGAATGGGGGAAAAAAAGACAACATAGTTTAATCTCCTGGAATGAAAACAAGCATTTAAAACCTTGTTGGTGTCTGCCAGACTAATCTCTGAACTGGTCAGGAAAAAGTGTACACAGTTCAAATCAGGATTTAAGGCCTGTTGGGCTGTCTCTCCCTCGATTGGCTTGAGGGCTTGATGTTTTCCTCGAGCTTGGGCACATTTACTTTAAACCTGGAGCAAAATTAGGGTTACATAATCTGTCCCCAGAGGGAGTCAGTCGTATGGATTCAAATAGAAAATGGAATGTCATTCGATTTCCTCTGCAGTGCCTCGCTGCAGTGATGTAAGGTTTTTTTTTACCTATTCTCACGATGCCAAATTGGTTTTGCAACAGCAGAAAGCTGATAGCCCATGACGTCTGAGTCAGCAAGTTTATTAAACAGAGAACTCTGGGAGTTGAACTGCTTCCATATTTGTGGTGGGTTTTGCCTACAAGAAAAAAAAACTAAAAAAAACTAAAGGCTTTAGCTTCCCATTTTGTACGACAAAATGGGACGAGGCACAGGCTGCAAGTGATCACATTGGAGGCGAAAGACGTCCACCATGGAAATATATTTTAAAATATGCGCACATAGCACTGAGGATTATTGGAAAATAAATATATCTACCCATACATAATTTAACGCTCAGGTCATGACCCTCTGTGTGATGTTGGCTGGTGCTGAGATTGTGGGAGCCTGATGATAGATCAGTTTAAAGAGATTACCTTTCATAAGTTTCATTATCTAAAGTGGCCAAAGAGGAATCTGAAGGAAGAGTCTTAGAGGAGCTTAAGATGCACTCTCCAGCCCAGTGAGAACCAGCAGGGTTCTAAAAAATAAAAAAGGAAGAAAAAAAGGCGCTCAGATAGACAGAGAGTCAGTGATGAAAGCCAGTGCCTGAAGTTGGTCGCCTGCTCTGCACTTAACACAAAGATCTTAGCACAACAGATATTTTAGCACAGCACCCAAGGTCATCGTTTACCTCATGGAGCAGAAGAGAGGAAACGAATGGAGAGGAATTTGAATGATATGTTATTGTCATGGTAGCTGCCCCTGCCCTCTCTGCGCCCTCCGCCACATTCTGATGTGCAGCTGGTCCCTGCTCCTACGAACTCACCCCTGATTTTAACAGTAACTCACATACTGGACTTGGACCATGTTCTACCTCACTCATACCTGTCATTATCAGCAGAGTGCGGACTAACAATCATAAACCGAACAAATGCAACCGTTATAATCTCAAAAAGTTACCAAAAGCCCCACTTTCAGTAAATCATACAGTCACTCCATCTCCAATCACAATTAATATGGCACTTTTAAGGTTTGCTCTCTGCTGAACAAAACTTATATAATAAATGATCTAATTTTAGACCATAATCTTCCTTGTTTATTTATAACAGAAACTTGGCTGAGTGCAGATGCCCCTGTTCTTACAGAGGCCTCCCCACCAAATTTTAGCTTCACTTATTCGACAAGGAGTAGCAAAAGGGGAGGCGAAACTGCTTTCATAAGTTCATCAACACTTTCTGCCCAACCTGTCTTATTTGATAACTATTTTACTTTTGAATATAATGCAACTGTTTTTAGCACGCCTCAGATTTTATGTGTCACAATTTATAGCCCTCCTAAAAAGAGTGCACTTTCTTTTCAAGAATTTTCAGAGTTTTTATCAGTTCTGCACAACTCCTTTGAAAGGATAATTTTAGCTGGTGATTTTAATCTACACATGGATAACCTTTTAGACCCTTTATCAACAGATTTTTTAAATATTCTGACTATTCTGTCCACCCGTGTGCCCTCTGTTGTTGACTTAGCTGTCTCTGACCATTACTGTGTGTTTTTTAACATCACCAGTTTTATCCAGCGGGAGACCACTGTGAGAACTGTCAGGAAACGCCATCTAACCCCTGAAGTGGCTGCAGGTTTTCTGAAAGTTTTTGAAAGGAATCCTCCTATAGCTTTACCTCCCCCCTGTGATTTTATTGTCATTGATTTTAACAGTAGGCTTCAGTCCGCGGTTCACCTGCTTGCTCCACTAAAAGTTAAAAGTTCAGACTCTAAAGCTGCATCGCCGTAGAGAAATGTAAATCTCAGAAAAATAAAGAGAGATTGTAGGGTGGCAGAGAGAAAATGGAGGAAAAGTAAAACCACGACAAACCATCAAATATACACAGATCTTCTCAAATTATACAATAACGCAGTAAGAAATTCAAGAAATGCATACTTTTCCAAAATCACCTCAGAACATAAAAAGAATTCCAAAATCCTTTTTACCACCATTGACAAACTTTTTAACAGTGCTACTAGTGCATTTCAGAAATCCCCCTCAAATGCTCTGAGGAGTTCGCAGACCACTTCAGAGGAAAGGTAGACACCATTAGATGTAATATTTTTGTATGTTTTAGGATCACTTTTAAAGTTTTTTTAATGGTTTTTAAGTGTCTTAATGGTCTTGGGCCTTCTTATCTTTCACGAGTACGTTTACCATATGAACCTTCGCGGTCTCTGCGCTCCTCTGGCACCCGTCTCCTTGTCATCCCTAAAGTCAGGACACACACTCATGGTGAGGCGTCTTTCCAGTTTTATGGTCCGCACCTCTGGAACAGGCTGCCGGAGGACCTCAGGGTCGCAGAGAATGTTTTTAAAAGCAGGCTAAAGACTCACCTTTTTAGCTGAGCTTTTAATTGATTAATTAATTATTAATATCTGCTTAATTGCTCTACATGTCTTACTAGATTAAATTTTATCAATGTTTTACATAATTCAAAATTTTGTCAGTGTTAAAATTTTATCTGTGTTTTAGTATTTACTCTCATATTTTTCTACTCTTTATTTTAATATTTTAACCTGTTTTTTTTTTTTTTTTCTTCCAGTGTTTCCTCTGTCGGAGCCCTCTGCCTCGGGAGCAGTGGTTCGGCTGCGGCTGCCTGGGTGCTCTCCAGGTAGTGCTTGGGTGGAGGTGGGGGCCTCAGCCTTCCCTCCGCTGGGGGCCCTGGGCCAGTGCCTCGGCTGTTGCTGCTGATCTGCTGCTGTCGATGCAGATGGCTCCCCTGATGGCGTTTCCTTACCTGGCTCATCTGTGCTCGACCCGAATGTCCTTGTTTACTGTTGCTTTTAAATGTGTGTGTGCATGGGAGATGGGTTGGGAGGAGGAGGGGGGGGGGTATAATTGTCATCATGATTTTGTTGTTGGGGGAGGGGGGGTTGTGTGGGGTCATTTTAATCTGTAACTTTGAGATGCTATTTTGTTTGAGAAGCGCTTTATAAATAAAGTTTAACTTGATTTGATTTGAATATTTAATCTTCTCAAAGTAACATGGTTTTATACAAATCTGTGTGTGTGTTTTTACCAGAGGAAATGCTGGACAGTTTTGTCCTGGTGTAGGCTGGGACTCCTTTAGAGATGAGATTTTAACCCTGATGAATTGCTCCCTTCAGAGGGGGGTCTTTCCTGTCACCTTTAAACACGCGGTATTGAGGCCCCTGTTGAAGAAAAGAAATGTAGATTTTAATGATCTTAACAATTTTAGATCGCTACCTAACTTACTGTTTTGAAGCAAAATTTTAGAAAAGCTTGTTTTAATTCAACTTAATGATTTTTTTAATATACACATTGTCCTGGAGAAATTTGAGTCTGGTTTTAGGGTAAACCGCAGCACTGAGACGGCCCTTCTGAAGATTTTAAATGATTTTTTGATTTTTAGATTTTTAGATTAAACTATGATGCACAGAAGATGACAGTGCTGGTTCTACTGGATCTAAGCATTGCCTTTTATACAGTGGACCACACTATTCTTTCAACCCGTTTAATACAGATTGGCCTCTGGTGCTGTTCACAAATGGTTCATATCATGTCATCATGTCACAGACAGGATTTGTATAGTAAGTCTAGATACCTGTTCCTCTAAGGTCCACGATTACATGTGGTGTGCCCCCTGGTTCAACTTTAGGCCCAGTGCTTTTTAACCTCTACAAGCTCCCTCTTGGGGGGTGTCATCGGAAGACATGGAGTTAATTTTCACAGTTACACTGATGATACACAGCTATACATCTCCATGTCTCCCGATGACACACGGCCAATGGATACACTTTTTAATTGCCTTTTAGACATCAAATCCTTAATGGCAGAAAACTTTCTCCAGCTCAACCAGGACAAAACTGAAGTTTTAGTCATCGGTCCAGAGACTCAGAGAGAGAAACTTTTACCAAAACTACAATCTGTCTTGCTTCTGTCCACTTTTAATAAAGGCCACTGTGGCCACAAAACCTTAAAAAAAAAACTACAATAACTTTTTTTTAAACCTTCTTTACAAGTAAAGAACCTAGGTGTGATTTTTGAGTCTGAGCTGACTTTCATCCCTCACATTAAAAACATTACTAAAATAGGTTTTTATCAACTAAAGAACATCGCCAGAGTCCGCCCCATTCTCTCTCGGGCCAATACGGAGATGCTGATGCATGCTTTTATCTCCAGTAGTATTGATTGATCTGGTCTTCCCAAAAAGAGTACATCCAGTTTACAACTCCTACAAAATTCAGCAGCACATGTCCTGACAAAGACCAAGAGACGGGAGTACATTACACCTCTCTTAAATTCATTGCATTAGCTTCTCGTACATTTTAGGATCGATTTTAAGGTTCTTTCAATGGTTTTTAAGTGTCTTAATGGTCTTGGACCTTCTTATCTCTCTGAACTGCTTTTAACTTATGAACCTTCGCTTCTCTGCGGTCCTCTGGCAGCCGTCTCCTTGTCACCCAAAAGTCAGGACATGCACTCATGGTGAGGCGTCTTTCCAGTCCAACAGCCCGCACCTCTGGAACAGGCTGCTAGAGAGACGTCAGAACCAAAGAGAACATTCATGATGTTAAGAGCAGGCTCAAGACTCACCTTTTCAGCCTAGCTTTTAACTGATTATTATTTATTATTTTCTGTTTAATTGCTCTGCATGTTTTACATGCAGACAGCAGCAGAGCGGTGATCGGCTGTAGCTGCTTGGGTGCTTTTCAGGTGGAGCTTGGGTGGATGTGGGGGTCTTGGCCTTGCCTCCACTGAGCACCCTGTGTCGGTGCCTCTGTTGCTGCTGTTGATGTACTGCTGCCGACGCAGATGGCTCCTCTGATAGCGTTTCCTTGCATGGTTCATCTTCTTAAGATGAGACATATACCGTAGATTTAATAACTTAGTTTGGTCTTCAAAAGCTGTAGAATTTTCTTACCTTGCATATTTCTTCTTGACTCCTGTGAACTCCTTTTCACCCAGCTTCTGACTGATCGCTACAAGAGATCCTTCCAGCCCATAGACATCACCACATTATGTGAATACTCTTGTAGGAAAATGAGTTTGAGTTAGTACAATGTTCAATTTCCCCTTAGGATAAATTAAAGATTTTTCAATGTTAACTCTTTTTCATTCAATCATCATTCACTAGTATTAAGGGGTTCTTCCAGACAGAAAATAACCTGATATATTTACAGTACACAATTGTCAAGGTGTATCCAGGTGAAAGATGGGATAGACTCAAGTGTACACGAACCCTCTAATAATCATGAACATTCAAATTAAGTGCAGCAAATTTGTGAACATAAGATTGGTTTATTCATTAATGTGAAGGCTTAATGCATCTGGCCATGCAAATTTTAGGAGGTGAAGAGGAAAAACATTGAGGATAAAGCACTCTGTAATAATTCTTGAGCACCTTGTCATGAGCAATGTTTGAGTGTGTATAAGAAGGTGAAAGACAAAAGCAAAGAAGCTCTTTGTGTAGTACTGTTGTGCAAAGGATAACAAAAGAGCAGTATATTAATTATAAGTGCTTTAAAATTTGTCTGTGTATTATCCACTTTTAAAGATTAAAACAGCAAAGATTCAAATTGATCTTAGAGAAGAAGACCTCCTAATTTTTCTGTCTTTGTTTCATCTGAGATTTAGAATCAAAAGGATCATCACATCAATAAATGAAAATAAGGAGCCTTCATATTGTACGACAGAAACACTCCTGGACAAAATATCACTTGTGTTTACTCTGTTAAAAGGATTCATTGTATTGAATCATCAATAGAAGTTTGTGTCTGCATAACAAAATTTGAAACTGCGGGTGGAATAAAGCCATGTATTTCAAATGAATCACAAACTAAAAGTCTGATTTACAGATAAAACATCTGTGATCACATCAAAGGTAAAATCCGTAAAATGGTGACTTGTAATGTCAAGTTAAAAGAAAATTAATGTATGAAATTATTTCAAAGTAATGACAGGTATAGTCGTAGTCTGATGGTGATTGCCCACTGAACCTGGTTCAATTTAAACTGCTCTGTCTGTCAATTGAGGTTTAAATGCATATTAGATTAGCTGGCTGCAACACGGCCATGTATCACAGGACATATGAGGCATAGAGGATGTTCTTATATTTAGATTGGTGACTAGATGTTCAAGTCTGCTGTATGACAATAGAGGTCATATGACATGTTCATATATATACACATGACTTGCAGGGCGAGGAAGTACATGATCACCAGACAGCAGAAAGACATGCAATGTGAATATGGTACAGATCTATTTAGGCCCTGCTGTGGGAAATAATTCCATCAGATGTTTTTGTGAGTAATTCTTATATGCCACGTAGCCATGATCTTCATTTGATTTGTCTGAAATAAGCTTCAAATTTGACTGCTGATCCACACTGGTGATAAATAAACTGTTATGTAGAAAATCTGTCTTGCAACTTAATAGTACAAGGCAGGATTATCTCAGCCTTATCTATCAACATGAAATGAAATATCTGCAATTCTGTAATTTTCCACTTCAAGCATTTTATTTAATTGTGTTTATGCAGGACCCTGTTTTATTAATTTTTCTTGTATAACAGATGTGGGACCAAGTCATTGTTTTGCCAAGTCATTGATTTGCATAAGTGTCATGTAAGTCTCAAATCGTTATTCTTAAATCCCCACTCAGGTCTCAAGTGAAGGAATAAGTCTGAAACTTAGAATTTCAAGTCGTTGCAAGTCATTTTTAAAACAAAGTTGCAATTATTTGTTCTATGGTAACCATATACCCTGTGTTTACATTTTTTTTATTAAATATGAATTTTTCTTTTAAATCTAGCTAACTTGATGATTCACAGAGAAACAGCTTCATTTTGTTGAAACGGGATGAGTGAAAAGACTTAAAAGTGCATAGTTTTGAAAAAGGTGTTTTAAACTTTAGATATCTGGTAGAATATAAAGTCCTTTAGCGTAAACAGGTTACATATAGGACAAGTCCTAAGTCATTGGTGTAAAAGTCCAATTCAAGTCACAAGTCTTTTTTCATTTTTTTCAAGTAAAGTCTAAAGTCACAAATTAATGACTAAAGTCTGACTGGAGTCCAATTCATGTGATTCGAATCCACACTTCTGCCTATAAGGTTATTTCTGCATGCATAGCTTACAAATGATATTATCCCATCTGAAATAACAAATAGAATCCATCCAATTGAAGACATGCATAAGTGATAATGATGGTAATCTGATTTTATTTTAAAGAATTTTTTTCAATAAATTCAACCAAAAGATGTGAGAGCAAATTTTGAGGTTCAAGGCCAAACTTAAGAGCCTCATCCTGAAATGATGGAGATTTTTTTTAACATAATAGATTTCTTCATTCTTTAGACTGCTGTACAACGGGATATGAAAATATGCAACAGAAAGCATTTCCATTTCTCATAATTATAAATTCCTAAATGTCAATATCTGTTAGATTAATTGCAATAGAAATCAATCTTAGTCAAAGAACCTAAAAACATTGTTCTCAAACTGAGGTACAAATACCACCTTGGCACTCAGAAGAAATTTCGGCAGAATAATTTACATGACAATTATGAGCAGACTATGAATGTAGAGCTACTAAGCACCGACAGTCAATAACATGAATTGCTTTAGCACACTGATCATCAGAAACCTTTCAAAAAAGAAGAATGATGCACAAAACCTCTCACTTTACAAACTTAAACTGGTGGCTACATATGTTGTGTTTCATCTACCTCTAAAAATTATTGCCAGGGTAACATCTATTAGCAGTACATGCCAATATATTTAATACTTATATTGTAACATGTGAACCAGGAGGTTTCATTGTCATGTGATGTTGGATTTTGAGGTTGGTGAGAAACCTGGAACTTTCCCACTGACTTCTGAGACATTTCTGTTCATTCTTGCAACACATAACTTGGAAATTTGAACTTCAGAGTAAAAAATGAAAAACCTTATTTGCTCTTATGAAACACTCCTTTTGCAATACTCTTTGTGATAATTGCCGTACTTGGAAGACTTTAACATTAACTCTAAAAACTTTAACATCCACAAGCTTAAAGCATAATGTACGGCAAAATAATTGCTAAAGCTCAAAATACCTCAAAGATCTGATCTATTTCGGACCTAGGTTATTTTTCTTTATAGTCACAAATTTCAAAATTATTTGTTCTTACTATGACTAAATGTAATTAAGATTAAAATATAAGAGTATTCATTGTTTTTCATGCAGCAGCACAGACTTCCAGCAGTTCAGTCTTCTGAAAATCCTGTGTAACCTGACACTTGACATCATCCTGGTCTTTTAGGGAAACCAGATGTAACTTCCCTGTGTGGAAAAAAAAAAACTCCTCCCCAAACATGGAGTTCCCATTATACTTCCTTAAAATCCTGCCAATATAAACTCGCACACTGACCTACTTTAGCAACAAAGGCACAGGGTTTCACACTCAGAAGACTTCCCGAAACTTTTAAAACCTCTGGGCCCAAGGTAAGTTTGCTTATAATAGATTTCCTTATGTTTAGCTTTGTCAAGCCTTTGTGTTGAACAGGCCTCGCGTCAGAAAACATTTTAATCAATTTGAAAGCACAGATGTTTCGTAATGTACTAAAAGCTGACCGGCTGGCGTCATAAAATAGGCTCTGGTGTGAAAAGAAACTAAACCTTAGTTCACTGCAGGTAAAAATTTATAGCTAAAGACTATGAATTCCACTTCAAAGATTTTCTGTTTGAATTTAAGTGTTTGATATGTATATTCTCCAGATAATGAAACTTACTAGGATTGGGACTGGAAAATGACTTTCACCCAGCTGCGCAGTAGATGGCTTTTTAAAAGAGCTGCAGTCTTAGCAGTGCAGCATTTCGCGTTCTGCTCAGAAAACTGACGCATAGGTGGAAAAATACAATAAGATGCATGCAAAAGATCCCTGTAAAATATGAATTAATTTCTACAACATAAAAGAACTCTCAAGAAGAGAACGGTGTGACTCATGCAGAGACACTGCACCCACGCTGGTAATTAAATACACATTTGCTTTTTAGGCAAAGCCCTCCATCAGATCACCATAAAGGTGAAGCAGTAGCATTGCATATATAACAATGTGTGTAGGAAGCAGACAATGTAAAGCTGTGCACTTCTGGTTCCTGCTTTTTTGTTGAAGAACACCAGAAAGTCACTGGCCTTTTACTGGAAACTGTGAACAAATGCAGATTAGATGCGCTGTGTCATAAAAAGGACTTGATGAAATGCAGATGGTAGGAAACCAGAGAGCTGTGAGAGCAAAAAGTATTTAAGGTAAACGTATCTGGGTGAGAAACCCAACTTTTCCTTACATCATGAGTTCTATTCTTTATTCCCCTATTGTACCTATATTAAAAAGAGTCACAGAGAGAATATATTTTATCTTTAAAGTTCATTAACTTCTCACTTTTATTCTCTTGCTAACTTGAAGCAGACCTCAGTCTCCTTTCACGCACAGTATGACGTTTTCCTTCCAAAAACCAGTTGTCAGAATGTTTGCTAAAAGAAGAAAACATGAGTCAGCAGCACATGACTGAAACTCGGAAAATTAAACTATTTCCTGTGACAGAAAAAAGGTGGGCAAAAAAGTGTGAATGGAAGTGGGGTTCCTTTCTTTACAGTTACAGTTCTTGACTGATGCATTGATTGAAAAAATATATATAACTGCAAATACATTTATTACCAAATAAAGACATATAAATAACAGAAACTGGCAAAAAAGCCCTTAGTTCTTAATTCTGGGTGTGATTATATACTTCTAGGATGATGTGGTATGCGTGTGTGTTGCTGCTGGCTGTCTCAGCATTGGGCCACATGGATGAAGCCTCTCTGGAAGCTCAGTGGGAACAATGGAAGACTACACATCAGAGAGAGTACAATGGTTTGGTGAGTGACCGTTAAAACAAGCTCTGTATCACACAGCTCCTCTGCCACTGAAGCTTTGGTCAGAAAAACAAAGATTATGTAATAAGAAGAAGCAACTAAATTGAAATTGTTCAAGAGCCTCAGTGGATTATATATAAAACTGCAAACTAAAAAATCTCTTCCTTATCATGCAGCAACATCATGTTTGCTTCCTGGTTTCATCTGACTTGATTTTTGTAACAGCAATTCTATAACATCACTATACTTTAGACATCAATAGTGATAAAGAATTGGAAATAATTTGCATATATATATATATATATATATATATATATATATATATATATATATATATTGGTGTGTATGGTTGTTTGTCCTGTATGTCTCTGTGTTGCCCTGTGGTGGACTTTAATTGTGACCAAAATAGGATTTATTGTATTAATATTATTAATATTTTACTGTTGGCAATACAATCAAGTCAGGCTCGTCCTGTGGATTGCAGGATTCATGAAGTAATTCTAATAGAAAGCACTCAGTCACCACAGGGTGCCTCTGTTCATTAACAATAACTGACTTTGGTGGAGGTTTAATGAGCTGTATAATAACTGGGCTGTGAATGTTGATGGAAACAATGTCATCTGGGGAAATGAGGAATGCAAAACCAGTGCTGTTTGTTTGAGACAAAGAATTTACTATTCTGAATGCTTTTCTCCGTTTTTCTTATTCTGGCCAGTAATTTATAAATGACTTCGATGGTGATAAAAGACACGTAATGAGTTAGTAAAATGTGTCATTCTTGTCAGATAAAATCCCAATCATTGTTATAATGGTAGTAATAATCATTCTTCCATCAGCTGAAATCATGAGGGGAAAATCCAATTAGCCCATTTGCTGGATAGCTTTTGTTAATTTGGGTCATCTTTGCTCTGATGTTGAAACACATAGGCGGAGCAGGTGTCAGAAACTCCCAATAGAGGAAACTCCAGTCACCTCTGACTTATTTTCTGTCCCTGTTTTGTTTTTTTATTCGTCTCTTGCTAATCTTTCACTCCTCTGTCACATTGATTTCTTTTAAGTTCTTGGCTGTGAAAAAAGGAAGAGAATTTGATTTAGTTGGTGTTAAGCCAGAGCTGACTGCAAATGTATTTTGTCAGTGCTTCCTGAGCATCTGTCATCCGTATTTGTGCTTCACCTCCGGCTAGAGGTCAGCTCTCCACAGCTGTGGAGTGTGTTGGTGTCTGCACTGTGTTTGAGTGTGAAGATGCACGTTTGCTGTGCCACGCAGACTTGTTTTTATCTAGAGACTGTGAGCAGTTTTACGTCACTTTAACTGTTGTCTGAAAAGGTTTGATGTTGTGTTTTAATCCCCATTCCTTGAATACATCCTCAAGTTCAACTCTTCATTTCTATAATTTGTTCAAACTCTTCCCACAGTATTGCTATTCACTTAGACAAGTCTAGCCTAGCCTTAAAACATTTGAAATTATGTAGTTGCATAGAGCCAGAAAAAATAAGAATAATTTAATTGGGCTGCACCAGTGGGTCTGTTGCCCATTATCCACACAAACCAGGCGCAGGAGAGGATGCAGAAAACCTAAACAGCTTAGCCGGTGGGTCACCGTATCTGTGGCTCCTGCATATACAGAGGCTCCTCCTGTGTTTCTACAACTGGGTTGACATGCTGCTCATCCCATCCTCATACCTGTCTTGTTTGTGCAGAAGTTGACTCTGTTCTGGGTCGGTGTCTCCAACAAAACATTATCACCTTTGCTTTATTTTTGATAGTTCATAAACACCTAAACAGAGAGAGGATGGATGTTTACCAGCTGCACCAAAGCTGAAAAACTGTTGGCTACATTTTGTTCCCAATGCATCTGGCTCAAAGTAAACATGGAGGTTTGACATTATGAAGTTACATTCATTTTTCATAAATAGTGAGGTGTTGTTTTAAAACAACTGTTTGACACAAAACTGCTGGGTGAATCACTGGTTAAATTGGCCTAATTAATCAAATTAGGCTACAACACAGGCAAGTTTTTTTTCTTTTCAGCATGCTAATTATAATGAAATTTGCCCTGTTTGCCCAGATTGGTTAGCATCAACTGTCAGGTCTTATACAGAAGGGAAAAAACAAATGTATTCTTTTTTTCTTGTACCTTTTTTTGTTTTACATTATTCTTATTTTACTTATAAGGACATTGTGTGGACTGAAATGAAATGGTTTTAGTATTGCCTGCAAGAGTTGAAGATGGATTATAAACAAATTTTATTTCTTTTTGTTTTGTTTTGAAGAATATATAGGAAGTGTTCTTCCTGTTACCATTTCCATACATAATAGTGACAAAGAGCCCTCCCAGTATGTAGGTCAGAAATTCTTAGAGCATCTTTCTCCCATACACAGCCTGGTTTGCTGGTTTTATGCAGTCACCAAGTAATGGATTCAAAGCCTGCAGGTGTAATAAGTTACCGGTAGTTGCTCTTCAAGCTTGAAAAATTGGAATGTGTCTTTGACATCCATTGTGATTTAGTCCTCTATCATTTAGTTTGCTTTCTTACATTTTTCCAAATCTTGTGATTTTATGAACACCAAAGCTTAAATAAAACTCAATTTTGATTAAAAATGTGCGCGTTCACACTGAATTATAATTAATTAGAGAGACATTTAGTCAGTACCGTTTCAAGCCAAAAATCATAAGATTTCATTTAAGAATGTCTGAAAACTAACAACTCAGAAGAAAATGATGCATGCTTTAAAAAGAATTTCAAAGGAGGAGAATTCTCTATGAAGCTGCAGAGGACGGACGCAGTTTTGGGCGTTTGAACTGACACCAGGACCTGAAAGCTCTCTTTGTTTGCCTCAGGATGAAGAGGGGATCCGCAGAGCCATCTGGGAGAAGAACATGCGAATGATTGAGGCTCACAACCAGGAAGCAGCACTGGGCATACACTCCTATGAGCTGGGGATGAACCACCTGGGAGACATGGTATGTTAATGCTATGTTTGTAGTTATTTCTCCATCTATGCAGAGTCAGGTTAAAATACATTTAACACATCCATACCTCAAAAGATTCAATTTTTTTTGTCCTAGTGTTTAATCAGAAAAACAAATATATCTATTTTCTTCTCCCTTTCATTGCCCTGTTTTGTGCACCATTATTTGCATCTTTATTGATTTATTTTTTACCCAGAACTGTTTCCAACCAGTCAGTGACTATTGAGGCTTCTGTTGGTTTTTATCCACCACACTTTTGACTCAGCTTAGCAAAATTAACCTTGCAATATTCTAAATGTAACATACTAATTATTTTCTTTATGCAGTTATAAAAGAATTTAACAAGCGATGTCTGTAAACATTTAGATTTTTCTTAGCATTCACATGTTCTTCACTGAGACTGTAAAACATAATCAAGATGCTTCTTCAACATTTAAAAAAGCAGACTTGAGAACATATGTTTTTCTTTCAGCTGATGTAACACTCCCACTTATTTGCTGGAATATCTAATAACGCATTATGCATGGGTATAACTATCTGAGTGTGTATGTGCATGTACCTCCTGTTTGTATTGAGATAAAGAGTACAGAATCTACAGTTTCCTGCTGCATCGGTACAGTTAGTTAATGTTGCAGTGATGTCACTGTCTCATTTCCCCCCACACTTAATCACTATCTGGCCAACTTGGGATGAAACTTCAGCACTCTAAACAGTCTGAGTGCCCCCAAGTGGTCAAACAATAACTATTCAAACAATAGGTTGGACTTGTCCGTCAGAGCCACTCCAAGCCTTTAGCGTGCAAAGGGGAGTGAATCTTGATCAGTGCAGACAGAGCATCTGCTCAGCATAGTATGAGATCAGTTAAGGCTGTCATCTGGTCTTTGGTGCACAGTTAAATGCCACCCAAAATCTTTGTATGCCATTCAACCATTTGTTCTTGTTAAACATTTCTTTTTTTTATGTGCCATCTCATTTCTTTTTTTTTTTTGTCATATATGTTGCATCAAATTGAAGGGGACCCATGAGCTGTCTGAAATCATCTATAGTCAGTGACATGCCTGTGCATAACTGGGTTCCTCCTACAGCATGTTGTAAATCAAAACTAATTGGAAAGCAGGCCTCATTAAGTGTAGCACGCCAGGCTTCGGGCTCATTTGTTGGAGGCTGACATGTAGATCCAAATTCTAGATTAATGACTAATTTATGTCTATGTCTGAACAGGTGGCTATAAATGAATGATGCCTTCGTATTTTCATTTTGAATAATATATAATAAATTAAATGAAGGAGATCAACAGATGGTCTGTGTTCCTTCCTCCACCCTGATTTTTAGACCGAGCTGGGCTGGAAACTAAGCAAAAAAATGAAGAAATGATTATTGAATATCAAGTAACCAGCTGTGTTTTATGACAGCCAAATACATAACCAGAAATCACATATTATCCCCCCGCAGTTCTTTATACAAATTTTTTTCCTTACATACTCTTTGGCTTTATCTTGTTTTTGACATTGGAGTCGAGAAAAATGACATTTCACTTCTCAGTAACCTGTGTTAAACCATGTCTTCATAAATTCCTTTTCATCCTTTGTCAATCCACTCTTCCCTCTCTCATATCTCCTTTCACTTGTCCCTGTCATCAATCTAAAAATGAGTCCCTCTGCTATCATCATGTTTAAGTCTAAAATTTTTTCATATCATATCATCTTTTAAGAAATTAGAAACCATCTATTGCCTGGGTGTGATAGTAAAATGATTGTCTGATCAACTGCAACCCTATCTTTTCCTGGTTATAGATTCTTACTCTTTGACAGATACTTTTTGATTAAGTGTCATCTGCAACACGTTTATGTTTGAAACATGATCATTGTAACTATGTACCAAATCTGTGTTTCTGCAGACATCTGAGGAAGTGGCTGAGAAGATGACTGGTCTATTGGTCCCGATGGATCACGAGCGTAGCTTCACCATGGCTTTTGATGAGTCCGTGTCCAAGCTTCCCAAATCCATCGACTACCGAAAGAAGGGCATGGTGACTCCAGTTAAAAACCAGGTCAGAAAAAAAAAAACTGATGATTCATGATTCTCTTTAAGACCTGTGGAACAGTGGTGCAGTTGGACTGTTGCCTTGCACCAAGAAGGTCCAGAATCTCGGCCTGTGGTCTTTCTGCATGGAGCTTGCATGTTCTCCCTGTGCATGCATGGGTTCCCTCTGGGTACTCCGGCTTCCTCCCACAGTCCAAAAACAAGGTCAATGTGTCTGTCTAAATTGCCCTTAGGTATGAGTGGGTGTATGCATGGTTGTTTGCCCTGTGTGTCTCTATGTTGCGTGACCTGCCCAGGCTGTACCCTACACACACACACACACACACACACACACACACACACAAACACATGCCCACCCACCCACACACAGACACACACAAACACACCTGACCATGCAAAGGATAGACTGGTGTTTAAACATGGCCAATATTGTTCATGGTAAAGGAGGAAGGGATATAGTGATTACTGGAGCCTATCCAAGCAGTCATTGGACAAGAGGTGGGTAAATTCAGCACTGCTCACTAATTAATTATAGCACAAATTCAGAAACACACAGGACCGACAGACAGACAAACAACCCCTTATGAACACAAGATTTAGGGCTGTTTGGGTTCATTAATTACCCTATTATGAATATCTTTAGACAGTTGGAGAACAGACGGGTAAATTAAGAGCTTTGGTATTTGGCTCAGCTTTTTCTTCACTTTGACAAAGTGGAGCAACATTCACATTACAGCAGATGAGGTCTGAATTCATCAATTTAAAAATTCATTCAATGACAAAGAAATCATGCAAACACAGACAGGTCCAACTAGGATTTCATCCAAGGACCTTTATGCTGTGAAGTTACAAGATATGTGGGCATCTACTTTGAGGCAATTCATGACTTTTACCTTTACTTTTTTTAGGCTTAAGCCTTAATAAGCCAGGAGAGAAATCAAATGTAAAAAGTGACATTTTAACCAACCTTAGTGTAGAAGTGTACAACTCCTGGAAGTTAGATGTTAAGATCCGACTTCGAGCTACTTCAGCCTTTAGATTAAAACATTTTCACCTGTTCTTTACAGACATTTTCTTCCTTTACAAACCTACAAGTCACTGATAACCTGTTTAATATAAAGGGATATTTTCCATACCAAACTTGCTGAAAGAGAGTCAGTACTAGTACTACATTTCCACATCATGAGGAAATGAATCATAATCCCTGTTGATCATGACAGTATAAACCAATCTAACAATGATAAAAATGAAATATCTGTGCCATCTTCAGTTATTGCAGGGTAATCGGAAAGGAAATGCACTTGGATCAGAAATGGATGCATTTCTCTTTTGTCAGAATGTGGAATGAAATACAGCATCACTGGGTCTTAATTAAAGTGGATTGTGACACAAAAGGCGATCAAGTTAATGAACCTGTTGGTCGACTAAATCCTTGGCAGAGATAATGCCATGTCATAGCATTGGCAGATGTAAAACAAGGAAGTACAGCTGCCCTTCTGGTAAATATGATGAACAACAAAAAGCATGTGAGCACAAAAAGACAAACAACGCATACCTCCCATGTGA
Organism: Valencia hispanica; assembly: GCA_963556495.2. NCBI lineage: Eukaryota > Metazoa > Chordata > Actinopteri > Cyprinodontiformes > Valenciidae > Valencia > Valencia hispanica. The sequence goes on from OY747710.1 coordinate 7,599,258, forward strand.
TCTAATGCTGGAGCCATGTGAGGAAGCAAAAATACATCAAATGCACCTTTGTTTGGAAATCAGGTATGCAGGGCACAAATGGAAAGTCCTTGATTATTACCCAACAGCAATGTTCAAAGTCCTCATCTGGTGAAAATGTTATTTTTTGCAGCCGCTTCATGGCTTTCATAGCAACAAGTGTTTTTAGGTATCTAAAATAGAAAATGATGATCTTACGTTAGGAATCTGGTTACGTTTTTTGCACAAAAAGTGTTTCAAAAATGTTTCAAAGGCATTGAGAAGAAAGTTCCCTAAGCTGCTGCATCCGTTGTGTTTGCTGCGAAGGATTAATCATCTGGGAACGCATGAGGAAACTACAAATGTAAAGTAAAAAGACTGCAAATAAATACTTGTAACTAGGGATGTTCAATATTGCCTTTTTTACCGATATACCGACATAGTCTAAATCTTAATTTCCAATAATGATATGAATGAATACCGCCAATGTATGTTTACCTAAACATTCAAGATTGGCTCAGAAATGCAAAAGCCACAGGATATACTGCATGTTCTGCCCAAAAAAACCAAAAATATCTCAAAACTATATCTCTGGTCTGTCATATTTTGACATTTTGAGCGAGAGTAGAAGTAGTTGAAGAGTTGAATGTTTAAAACCCCTTAATATTCCTGGATCTTCGGCCTAAATGTTTTTTAAAAAAGCATACCCAAATTAAAATTAAAGCTGTTCTTGGACCATTTTAAGTAGAGGCATGGCAGGGGTCTCTTTGGACAGAAAACACTCTGAGGTTTACCCCACAACAGTCAGAATCTAAGTGCTATTGTTACCAAGTAATATGATATTGAATACACTTGAAAGGATGACATTTTGTTTTCACGTATTTATTTTCCAGAAACACAAGCTTTAAAAGTTGCTTTTGAATAAAGTACTGGACTAAAAAAAACCACTGGGTCTAAAGCCTGAAGTATCACTTTCATCCATACCAATTTGAGACTAATAAACCAGAAAATGAGTATTTTGTACATGTTTTTCTAACTAAAGATTAAGGGGTCCCAAAAATGTGCCAGAAAATGCATCCCCTCCAGGGTGATGCATAACACAGCACAACACGGTACCCTTCTGATTTAAAAACAAAACTGGTATAAATCATAACTGTCTCTTCTCAACAAAGCCTCACGGCTTCCTTAGTTATATCTTGTTTTGGAAGCGTGGTTTGCCACATTGCCAAAAGGATCTCAGGCTTGTTGTGTACTAATCATTCTATTGGAGGACATTAATTGGACCCTTGTGGATGTAAAAAAACTGCTTTTGTTTGAGATGTGCTATGAGGCTACAAATGGTGAGTCGTGATCTGACAAAAACACTTGCTGTGTCTACAGTTAAGATTGTATCCTTTATTGGCATACTTCATTTGAATCACACGAATCTTAGCTTTACAGTGATGTATAATATGTGTATGTAGTGTATGTATACAGAAAGGGTCTCGAGAAAAAAGACAGATTTGACCCGAAAGTACAAAACGTCCCCCCCGGGGGAACGTGGGAATGCTGTGTGCATGGCATGAAAATGAGGTATAAAAGTCATCTCATTAAAAAAGTAAAAACCAATACCGATAATTACTGATATTACATTTCAATGCCAATATCTGCCAATAATGATTGCAGGTCGATAATATCGGATAACCCTACTTTTAACTAAATCTAGAGGATAAGTCCTTAAAGGCTATTGCAGATAGGACGAATGCTGCTCGACACTGAAGCTTTAAAGTCATCAACAACTTAAAGTGCTTGAAAAACAGGAATCAGCAGGCATGAGTGACCTCTGGAGAACAGCAGCTTTTCAGTTTTGAAATTCTGAAACTGATGTGGAGGTGAATAATATATTTAATACCCTAAAAAATACATCTTTCCAGATATAACCTTCATTTCCTCCAAACATATTGAATAAGGCAATTATCACAGTCAGAGCCGAGTCACGTAAAAGGAAAAAAAGCCTGAGCTCGATGCTAATGGATTTCAGAAACAAAGACGAGGCTGTGAATGTGAAATATAATTAGTCGTCATGAATGGATTGAACAGTCTGGGGTTATTTATGCAAACAGTTGTCCCGCAAAAGAGGAAGTGGACTAAACACAGTGAAATTTGGTTTACATCTGTGATTCCAGTCAGATCAGCATCAGAACAATATCATGTTATCTAATAAACATCAGAGCTGGTGGTGATGCATTGACCCCACAGCTGGATGAACATTTTCCTTTTGATGTTCAGTTTACTAAATTCCTCTGGGATGGAATATTGTCGTCTTTAGATAATACTAAAAGAAAAAAATTCAGAATATGTAAAACACAGCTTACTTTTCTTTGATCAAAATCTATAAAATGTCATGTTTCTTCATTCATGTCTGTAGAAAGTTGTACTAAAACAACATGTATGTTTTTTTGGACAGGTATTTATTGAAATAAAGGATCTCTCCTGAGTTTATAACTTAAACCATGCAGATGTCAAGAATTACAAAAATGGTAAACAAATGCAAGAATCTCACATAGGCCACAATGTTTCTTCACTGGTAGTTAGGAGAAAGAACAAACTTATTGTTTCATGTAAATCACTAATTATGAAGGGATGTTTAACTCTAAGATTATTCTTGGTATCTGTTTTTGAAATAAACTGTTTGAGTTTAAACACATCCATCTTAAAGTGTTGGATTTAAATCATTTCACAAGCCTCTCAACCTAGGGTCTTACTAAACAAAAATGTCACTAATTTAACGCCCCCTGGTGGTTGAATTTCACGTCTGCAGATACTGTATAAATAGGTTGTACTAAGCGTCTCCTTTTCTTCCTGTTGTTCATGAATTATTCAACATTATGGCTGCAGTCTCTGCATACTAACAGCTCTGCTGCCTTATCCTCAGCAGATTTTATGCTATTCCATTATTATTTCTTGATGGGTTTTTTTTTATTCTAACAAATGTAAAATATTCTCAGACATCAAAAGCATGATCAGCGAACTAAATTAATGTGGCTACACGTCTGTAAATCTTTTATTGAGAGCAGCAGCTTGTTAGACTGATCTATATACAGAGGAGAAGCTGTTTAAAAATGTATGGTCAAATAATTAGTGGGGAATTTACAATTTCAGATTGGAATGTCTTCAAACAGCATTATTCCAATAAGTTTTTAATCACCTTGGTTAAGCATTCGTTTATCAAAATGTTGATCTCCAACCTTAATGGTGCAGATTTAAATCTGTTTAATTGTTAGATACGTAACACAGATATCGATTTAAATATTTTGTCCATCTGAAACAAAATATATGTTTTATCAAAGTCTGCCCTCTAACGTTCAGACAGTAGAATGCAACCCCTGCTTTGTAAAACATGTCTTGCACTTTGGTTGATTCAGCTGTCTTTACGATAATAAGACTTTTCGTTTTAAATGAGTTAATTTATTTGTGCAACATATTAATAGACTATGCACTGCTGAATACTGAAGGTTTATGTTGATTATATTCTGTATTTTTATCCTCAGAAAAGTACCTCTTGCTGTAAAAAACTATGATTTCCAATCAAAAACGTCACTCTCTAAATAAATGCATCTCCCATAGTTCTCAACAGTAGAATCTTTAATTATTTTCATCCAACAACAATAACCTTCCTAAGTATGTCATATAATTAAACGTGATGTTCTTCCTTACAGGGTTCCTGCGGCTCCTGCTGGGCTTTCAGTTCTGCCGGGGCGCTTGAGGGCCAGCTGGCCAAGAAGACAGGTCAGCTCATTGACCTCAGCCCTCAGAACCTGGTGGACTGCGTCACGGAAAACGACGGCTGCGGAGGAGGATACATGACCAACGCCTTCAACTATGTGCATGAAAACGGAGGTATCGACTCTGAGGAAGCCTACCCATATGTCGGACAGGTGAGAAACCCATTATCATTAATTAAAGCTTTATCTTTTGTACAAATTCTAAATCTTCAGTTATGTGCATGCTGTGAATGTGTGGTAAGATTTCGATTTTTTTCATACTTGTGATAATGAATAAATTCAAGATGGTGATCAGAGGAATAACAAAATCAAATCAGTTTATTGTGTTCCTGTGAGATCTACAAGAGATTAATGTGAAAACATAATTTTACCTACAGTTCAGCATTTTAACAGCTTGTGCATGACAAAAAGCTGTGTGGCAGTCAGGCGGTTCTGCTTTTAATGCTGTGGTTCCGTTTGCGTGAAAGCAGTAGTTCATGCAGAGGCTCTGAGGAGTCTCCAATAATGTTGACAATAAAACGGACCGGGCAATGAGAGTAGGGCCACTCCATTAACCTGTTTGGCTCAACCTCACTATCCTCTGCAGTGACCTTTTTAGCTGCCTTATTGCAGCTGGAGGATCATGCTGAGATCCAGTATGTGAACTCACTGTCCATTACAGCTAATAGAGAAAGTTGTGAGAATGCTGGTAGGGATTGTTTCAGTTTCTTTGGAGGATTGAAATACGGATATGAATGAATACATATACAGGTCCTTCTCAAAAAATTAGCATATTGTGATAAAGTTCATTCTTTTCTATAATGTAATGATAAAAATTAAACTTTCACATATTTTAGATTCATTGCACACCAACTGAAATATTTCAGGTCTTTTATTGTTTTAAAACTGATGATTTTGGCATACAGCTCATGAAAACCCCAAATTCCTATCTCAAAAAATTAGCATATCATGAAAAGGTTCTCTAAACGAGCTATTAACCTAATCATCTGAATCAACTAATTAACTCTAAACACCTGCAAAAGATTCCTGAGGCTTTTAAAAACTCCCAGCCTGGTTCATTACTCAAAACCGCAATCATGGGTAAGACTGCCGACCTGAAGGCCATCATTGACACCCTCAAGCAAGAGGGTAAGACACAGAAAGAAATTTCTGAACGAATAGGCTGTTCCCAGAGTGCTGTATCAAGGCACCTCAGTGGGAAGTCTGTGGGAAGGAAAAAGTGTGGCAGAAACAAGAAGAGGTGACCGGACCCTGAGGAAGATTGTGGAGAAGGACCGATTCCAGACCTTGGGGGACCTGCGGAAGCAGTGGACTGAGTCTGGAGTAGAAACATCCAGAGCCACCGTGCACAGGCGTGTGCAGGAAATGGGCTACAGGTGCCGCATTCCCCAGGTCAAGCCACTTTTGAACCAGAAACAGCGGCAGAAGCGCCTGACCTGGGCTACAGAGAAGCAGCACTGGACTGTTGCTCAGTGGTCCAAAGTACTTTTTTCAGATGAAAGCAAATTTTGCATGTAATTCGGAAATCAAGGTGCCAGAGTCTGGAGGAAGACTGGGGAGAAGGAAATGCCAAAATGCCTGAAGTCAAGTGTCAAGTACCCACAGTCAGTGATGGTCTGGGGTGCCATGTCAGCTGCTGGTGTTGGTCCACTGTGTTTTATCAAGGGCAAGGTCAATGCAGCTAGGTATCAGGAGATTTTGGAGCACTTCATGCTACCATCTGCTGAAAAGCTTTATGGAGATGAAGATTTCATTTTTCAGCACGACCTGGCACCTGCTCACAGTGCCAAAACCACTGGTAAATGGTTTACTGACCATGGTATTACTGTGCTCAATTGGCCTGCCAACTCTCCTGACCTGAACCCCATAGAGAATCTGTGGGATATTGTGAAGAGGAAGTTGAGAGATGCAAGACCCAACACTCTGGATGAGCTTTAGGCCGCTATCGAAGCATCCTGGGCCTCCATAACACCTCAGCAGTGCCACAGGCTGATTGCCTCCATGCCACGCCGCATTGAAGCAGTCATTTCTGCAAAAGGATTCCCGACCAAGTATTGAGTGCATAACTGAACATACTTATTTGAAGGTTGACTTTTTTTGTATTAAAAACACTTTTCTTTTATTGGTCGGATGAAATATGCAAATTTTTTGAGATAGGAATTTTGGGTTTTCATGAGCTGTATGCCAAAATCATCAGTTTTAAAACAATAAAAGACCTGAAATTTTTCAGTTGGTGTGCAATGAATCTAAAATATATGAAAGTTTAATTTTTATCATTACATTATGGAAAAGAATGAACTTTATCACAATATGCTAATTTTTTTAGAAGGACCTGTACGATGAGGAAAGTTTGAATTTGTTTTTTGTTTGTTTGTTTTGCTCACTTTTTAAATGTATAATTAGTCCGGCATTGAAAACATCTAATGAATCTCTGGGTTTATGAGCAAGCTTTGGTTGGATTTTTGTTGAAAACCTCACTTGGTGGATTTTTATCTTAGTCCTTGAAACCCTTATTTCGTTGGTACTGAATGGTTTAGCAAAAAGGGGAAAAAGTTATGAGAGTTTCTAGCTGTTAGCTTCAAATCCAGGATGAAACTGTAAAGGTCACCAGTTCTCTTTTTGTCAGTCAGTAATGACATATTGACCAATTCACATATCCTAATCTCATTCAAAGAGAAAGTAGACATTTTCCTATAAAGCACGAGCAAAAATGGGACCAAGATGTGAATCAGCAGAAGGGATGAGGTAGAAACCATCCCGCAAGGGAACTAAATTTTCCTCTTCTATTGACATTGCATTGTTAATTGTTTGAACTGTGGGAATGTGATTATTCAGGTCATGAGAAATGGGCATTCTGATGTAACATTACAAGGAGTTCGAAACCATCAGGAATGATTTTCATTCAATTCCATTTTTTTCTTGACTTAAAAAACAACTTCTCTATGTTTTTAAATGTTCCAGTTAAAAACAAAAATGCAGTTTTGCTCAATTTAAAGATTCTCCCAGATAACCTTTCTCATCCTTGGTTGCGTCTGCAGGACCAGCCCTGCCGCTACAACTCATCAGGCATGGCAGCCCAGTGCAAGGGCTACAAGGAGGTGCCAAAAGGCGATGAGCGTGCGCTGGCAGTCGCGCTCTTCAAAGTGGGCCCAGTGTCTGTGGGCATCGACGCCACCCAGCACACCTTCCAGTTCTACCAGCGAGGTCGGTGACAGCTGGGATCAGATCTGTACATGCAAGACTTCTGTAAAAGCTTTTAGGTTTTTTTTATTTTAAATAGACCAATGCATTAAACTTTTTTTAATTTCTCAACTTGAATCAGTGGAGTCTTTAAAATATAGGTTCTAAAGTTCGTTCATAAATGAAAATTTTATTTGAAGCTATTTAGAAATCTTTAATTCTCCCTATAATCATGACTTAACTAGGACCAAGTCAGCAGTAAGATGTCTGAAGTCAGGTCCTTTCTAATCTGTAACTTCTTAAGAAAATGGTTAGATTATAAAACCCTAATTTCAAATTTGGGGTCTTCAAATGTAGCCATGCTAATGTAGATAATGAAATAATTGATTTATGAGAAAGGGAAAACTAAGCTGATCTGAGACATATTTCAAATCTTGTAGAGTAAATTACAAAATATAACATAATTTTTTGTTATAAACTGTGAAGTTTGGTGGACTCTAAGCTCAAAGTTGTGTGTCTCTCATCTGTGACGTTCCCAGGCATTTACCACGACCCCAACTGCAACCAAGAGGACATCAATCACGCCGTGCTTGCAGTCGGCTACGGTGTGAACACCAGAGGGAAGAAATACTGGATCGTCAAGAACAGGTGAGGCTTGTCAGCTTTCTGAAGGGCGTCAGGTGGCATTCAGTGCCAGCTAAATGAAAGCTGAGTCGTTTGTTGCTGTGCTGTTGATTTGATGGTTCGGTTCTGACAAACTGGTCAACTGAAACGCTGGTTTCACTCCTGGCGATCTTCAACATGTGTTGTTCTTTATGTCGTCACGACAGCTGGGGAGAGTCCTGGGGCAACAGGGGCTACGTCCTGATGGCACGTAACCGCGGCAACCTGTGTGGCATTGCCAACCTCGCCAGCTACCCCATCATGTGAACGAGCGAGCGCTGAAAAGAAGGGAGGACAAGGAGAACTTACTTGGACAGCTGAACACCACTACAACAGAATATCACCTTGTTTGCACTTCATAGTTTTTATGACGCTTTGTGAAAACAGACAGGATGAAAAAACATTGCTGGCAATGGAAGTTCCTCCCTTCCTCTGTTTGGAGAGTCAGTTCCTATAAATGTTCTTTTTTTCCCTCGTGATCATGTGTTTTGTTCCTTTGTCCAAGCACTTTTCTAATGATTTAAATGCAAACTCATGTTTTCTATTGAAGTGAATAAAGGTTTCTGTTTAAAATTTATATTGTCTTTATTTTCTTTATCTTTATTACTAATCCCAGAAACCCCAGATTTTTAACATAATCAACAAATTACAAAAATAAAATGTTGGAATGATTCTTTCTTTTCCCATTTTAGGTTAAAGCAGAGTAGTTCTAGGATTTCAGCTTTAACTTTGAAACCAAATAATGTTATGTGATTTTAGTAAGAATGAAAAATAAATGATGTTTTCTTCAGATCTAGAAACACAACCAATGATGATAGATTTGGGGTGATGTAATCACAATGAGACCACAATTATTTAAAAACTTTTTCCATCTTCAATGTATCCACAAAAAATGAGCTGAAAAACAAATTAAATAATCCAAGAAAATCACAAATAAAATGGCTGCAATGGCTACTTTTCTCCTCAAGTCCTTCTTTGGTTGATTGGGATGTGAGTTTGGTTTCATTAAAGAGTAACATGTCATCCTGCAGTACTTCAGAAGATTTTGATGTTTGTTTTCTTTGGAGTAAACACTGTTTTTAAAACCGCTGCTTAATCCAGACATGTAAAAAAAAAAAGAGAGATTGGAGGTCATTGTAACAAGTACAACACAGCCAACAGTGTTGATGTTGGGCTCTTTGAAGCCTTCTTGACCAACTTTTGTTTGGTTTTTTCATCGGTTTTTGTAATATCCCTACTTTCATTACAAATCTGACATGTGTACCCTTTCCCTGGCTCATAGTTTTGTACAATGAGATTTTTAAACGTTGAAATCTATCTATAAAGTATGGCTTAGCTGAAGCATGTAATCAATCCAATCTTAATTGGAGACCTGAAGATTGTTTCAGAAATAATCAGATTCACTATAATATGCAAACTAAAGTTTCTGAAATTCAATCAAATTGTGTTCCAAAAAAATACAGTTTAAAGATGTGCACACCTATGTAAACAACAAAATATACCTTTTAACTTTATATATACTAAACAAATTAAAGGTGGAAAACATAAAAACAAATTTTAATGGGCTCACTTTTTTAGGTCACATAAACTTCGTGTGGCGTATATTGAAATGATTCACCTCAGCACTCATATTCAACACAAAACCTGGTCCAATATGTAAGGAGCTTCTTTAAGTGCATGTAAAGAGAAAAAGAATTCCGTTTTATGCATGTATTTTTTTAATCACTGTGTAGCGCTATATTTTAGAAAATACAGCACACTTACTTGCTGTCTTCGAAGGTAAGAAGAAGCAGTATTCCATCCATTATCTATACCCGTACGTTGCGGGGAGGCTGGTGCCTATCTCCAGCAGTCATGGGGCGAGAGGCGGGGTACACCCTGGACAGGTCACCAGTTCACCTCAGGGAAACACAGAGACACACAGGACAAACAATCATCCACGCACACACTCATACCTAAGCTATTTGGGAACACCAATTAACCTTACAGTCATGTTTTGGACTGTAGGAGGAAGCCAGGGTACCCGAAGGGAACCCAAACATGCACAGGGAGAACATGCTAACTCTATGCAGGAAGACCCCAGGCTGGATTCTTGCTGCAAGGCAACATTGCTACCAACTGTGTCACTGTGCAGCCCAAGATGTATTTTTAACCCAATTCAGAACTTGAAAACCAGCATTCATTAAAAACACAAGAGGAAATGTTCGCAAAGAAAACATTTCATTTTTCTGCCAGTTTGACTGACGTGTATCATCAACAAAAGTTTAAATTTGCTTTGAAACTTGCATTACTTGCATCACTTTTTACCTAGATTGCCACATCCTGTTTTGTAAGATGTAAAACAAGTTGGTTATGACCAGCGTTGCTTAAAAAAATTTCACAATTCAAAATTCGGACAAACAAAATCAGTAGTTGCAGTTTGTAGGCACGAAATGCTCATAGATTTTACATTGTTTTCAGAACATTACATTGTTGTTTGAGTAAAATGCAACAAGATCTGTCAAACGGCCTCGATATACAAACGTGAGGACTAATAAGTTTGTTTTTAAGTTCTGATTTAGGGTAGGAAGGAAACTGCTGTTGATTATCCATTGGTTACAGGAGACATTATGGATCACTAGCTTTAAACAGGAACTGATACCATTATCATTACTGTACTGGGGCTCTATAGTCTATCACTCATTGAACGTGAGTGTGTCACTTCATACACTGCTACCTATCAGGCAGCAGGGCAAACACAATAAAGGTTGAAAATCTAACTGTGGGCAGTCACCAGGAAATACTGAGTAACTCATAAATGTCTTACCACTCCTTCTCGTTAAACGCGTTGATAACATCAATAAACAACATAATGGTTAAAATTATAATTATTCTGATCAGAATCTTAAAAACATTCCATTTAAAGAAAACATATAAAGTAAAAACTTCTTTCATTTGAACTTATTTTGCTATTGTACTGTAACTTAGTTTAGTTAATTGTTTTGTTACAAAAACAACATTTTTGTATTTTTGTAATAATTGTCTTAAATATCAGGATTCAGAAACTGTTTTAAAAAGTCACATTAAAGTGTAGCTCATGAAGGTTTTGAAAACTACAAGCACATATGATTCAAAAATGTATTCTGTACTTCTTTCGATGTTAAAGACCCTTTCATGGATTCCTCCTCGTAGTTCATCCAGTCACTGACCTCCAGGAACCACTGCAAACTGCTGGCCTTTCATCCATAACTCTTTGAGGTCAAATTTTAATTTTGACCTCCACACTTCAGGCCAGACCCTTCTAGTTGGAGCTGAATGTTGACTTGATTTCCAAAAAGTTTGTGCTGCCCTTTACAGCATTTTTAGAGACCTTCTTGACCTTTTCTTGTTGCAACGCAATGTTCACTCTAGAGTAAGAAATAACACAATAGAGAAGGAAAACATAAGGCTGTCCCTAAAAAATGCTCCACCGTAGATAAACTGATTTATCCTAATGTTAACACAATTTTTCATCTTCATATTGGCAAATTATTATCATTCAGTTGCTGACTGTCATGTTCCCAATAAGCATGTTTAAAGGTTACAAGTATCAGTAACCTACCAATTTGAACCTGACACAGTAAAACCTAAACTGCTGCCTATCTATCTATCTATCTATCTATCTATCTATCTATCTATCTATCTATCTATCTATCTATCTATCTATCTATCTATCTATCTATCTATCTATCTATCTATCTATCTATCTATCTATCTATCTATCTATCTATCTATCTATCTATCTATCTCAAACAGTTCAACCATTAATGTCTTTCTCAATTCACTAGACAGATTGCAGACAGATGCACGCATATGTTTTGATTTTCAAGGCTTCTTTTCTGATAAATATGATTATGATACTACATCACCCCAATATAAAAATCATTATGATACAGAAATATGGAATAAATAAAAAGTATGTTTAACACCTGCACAAAGGATATTTTGTTAGTTTCTATAAGCAGGCTATAGCAGAAGATATCTATTGAACTGAACAAATATAATAGAATACCCCAGTATTATCTGTTTTATTTCCAATACTCTGACATATTAGAGTCTTTTTTTCCTCCCAGCAGTTTATTCATGGCGCTGATCTAACTGCCCAACTTCACCTTCCTTTAACGTAGCTTTGATATGCGTGTTATGCAGCTTTCTCTTTCGAAAGAGGAAGAACTGCGACAGGCCATGTGACGTTTCTGCCTATAAACCAAGCAGGAAAATACAGTGCGAAGAAGTTCAACACAGAAACAGCGATGTATCCGGCTCAGAAAGGTCAGTCAATACAGTTTAAACCGCTCAAATATAGTCATTTATGTTAATACCAAGTAGTTTAAGCTACAGAGTCAGTCTATAACCAGCTCGGAAGAGCTTTCGATTTTCGTTGCTATCTCTTAAGTTTCTTTTGTGTTGAGGCGTGAAGGTATTTTAAGGTCGCTCTAAGGCGCGCTGCAGCCTGTAATACATTAAAATACACTTTGTTTCATTTTAATCCTCCAGCATTACCACTGTGTACTTTTATTTTAAAAACTCGAAATCTTACCTGGGTTCAGGTGAAAATTCACAAGAGTTGTTTTATTGATGTTTTTGTTTGTTTTGTTTTTTTTAAGGATTCAGGTAATACAATATTTAGGTCCTATTTTCTCTCTTTCAAAAGCTGTATAGGTCAAGTTGATCATCCATCGGTTTAGCAGGTGCATAAAAGTGTAAACAACAAGTCACGTAGCCTACTGATGTCTGTTGGTAGCTCTGTTTTTCCTGGTAACTCATAAGTTTCACATTTGGTCACAAGATCAGGTTGATCCTCATTTGAGGATTTCTTTTCTGTACAGTTAATTTACCAAGTGAACTTTTGTGGAAGTGATACTTGCCGACTTTGAAGATCTTTCACAGCCACATATACTGAAGACAAATGCAGAGAGAGGGGAAGTGTTTAGAAAATGTGACTGGTCAAAATGCTCAAAACCAAACTTGTAATAATAAAACTGAATTACTGATTCAAATCAACATCATATAAGACTGGTACCAGCTAATGAACTATGAACAAGTTGTTCCTCAGTGCATAATGTGTTTAATGCCTTGAATACAATTTCCTTGATAAACATGTTACTCGCCTGGCTCTGATCTTCAGAACAAACGGAAAAATCTGATTCTTTGTATTTTATTAGATTCATTAAATCAATCAGACCAATGAGCTCCCCACATTTTTGCCTACAAATTCACTAATCAACAGCATTTATCTTGATATGATAAAAAGTTATAGCTTAGGAAAATAATATATGCTTTGGTTCATAAATAGGGGGACACTTTTTAATTTCTTATATTTCTGTAGGATAAAAAAGGGGCACATTTTAGATGTATGCTCAGTTCACTTACAATAAAGAAGCAGTACACTGTATGCATCTAGAAAAGAAACTATTTCTTATAGAATGTTCACTTAGTGTTATTTTGTTTGTTCCAGAACGTTTTGGTGCACAAGAATAGTGTATTAAAATTACTTTTTTTAATTTTTATTAAAGCTATTTCCTCTATCACTTGTGTGCAAATATAGGTGCTGCAAGTCATCATAAATCTTGTTTATTTTCTGCAGGGGAATATAGAAGGTTTGTAGATAAAATTATAGTGTGATAAAGACTTCTATGTGCGGTTATTGCATATTCTATGGTCTGGTTTTGGTAAGAGCTTGACATGTCCAAAACAGGAAGCACACACAAAGTCTCTAAAGTCCTCTTTTGCAAACACATCTGCATTTAAAACCACACGAAGTCAAAAACTCCTCACGATTTGTAACCTTAAAGTTTTAAATCAAACTTATTTCTTGAGTAAACAGTCTGAGAAGCAGCAAAAAATGGCATCACGATATGTGCCATTTAGTATTAATATTCAGAGGAGTTGGCAGCTTTTTTATATGATTCGGTGACTTGCTGTTAACACATTTCTTTTTATTCTTGTCTTGCACGAAAGGTGAAAAGTTGCAACATTTTCCAGAAAGCCACACCTTCCTTTGATTACTTTCATGCCCTATTGATTGTCGGAACTAGAGGTATTATATGTCTTTGTTTTATTTTGCAATTTATTGCCAGATTTGTTTAGATAAGAGATTCTGAGTTACGCTTTACACAAAAAAGATGAAGAAGAAATGATTGAAATTAAACAGCTCTTAGATCCACTTTAAGATACTAGAAGCAAAAACAGTGACGTACACTTCACCTTGTAGGTGTTGCAACCAGGACTTTATTTGACTTTTTAACTGATAAGTGTTACTGTACTGCTTACCGTATTTAATGCAATGACAGGCATAAGACCTACCTTTAAAAACCACTTCCTCCTACACCAACCTGAAAAACCCAAGCCTGTTTTTCCTTGTGCATTTTTGGTTCTGTTTGACCGTAGAAGTGTCTATTGTCTTAAATCTGGTAATGGATAAAAGAAACAATTTAGCTCTAAAAATATGAGGGATGATTAAAAATGTTTGTCATGTCAAACACATTTTGGAAAAATGTATCATTTTTGTGTGGGTTTTTATACAGTAACTGCTCGTCTGTTTCTTGGCCAGACAGTTTTTTTTTTTTCTCACTTAGCAAAGCCCACATCTTCCTCGTCAAAGTCAAACGACATCCTGTCTTGTCTGTGTGTTTGCAGGTCTGATGTTGGGGGGCCTGCTGCTCGTCTTTCTGTGTTGTGGAGCAGTAGTCTCGCTCGATAGCAGACTGGACAACCACTGGGAGCTGTGGAAGAAGACACACGGCAAGAAGTATCAGAATGAGGTATATGCAATTCAAGACATCTTGGAAATGCCTGTTGTTGCATGAATGGCATTTTGGGCGAGTCCTTCCTGCCTCCCACACAACAAAACACACACTCCTTCCTCTGACAGAACCCATTTTGTCAAAAAAAGGCTTCTTATGTTGTAATTAATCAGAAAAATTAAAAACTAAAAAAGCCATCTGATACTAAGTTACTAACAAGATTGTGGTAAAAAATGGAGTCCAGATTTGACTTGTCTATATTGCTGTTTTTGTCATTCTAGGTTGCCAAGAAACCATTAAACACACTCTTTTTTTGTGTTTTTATAGTCACATATTGTATGTTAAAAATCTCTTCAGTGTAGAGAAATCAGAAAGAGGGATTACCCAACTGAATAGTTAACATTTTGAACTTGCGCTGGCAAAATGTGGTCCAGAATTCTTTTAAAAGACCCAGAAATAAATTTTTATTTTTAGCGCTACACAAGACGGCACTGCTGAAGAAAAGTACGCAGAACGTTTTTTTCAAAGTTTGCTACAGAACTCTTGGACAAGCCAATGAAATACTTGAAGAATATAGTCTTGAAAAATGACACCAAAGTTGAACTCTTTGAATCTCATTGCAAAACCCCATACTAAGTGTGATGTTTTGTGAGGGGGAGCTTCATGATGTGGGGCTGTTCTTCATCATATGATACTGGCAGCGTTGATATAATTTAAGGAAGGATAAATGGAGATATTTACTGAGTCATTCTTGAAAATTTTTAAAAAAAAATCTCAACTACATATAGCTGCAAATGTTGGGGAGCTTTCTTTTTCTCAGCCCAGATTTGAATAACCCAAACTGTTTTTGTCTTGTTTTGCTCTCTTTGCTGGATCATGCTTTTAGGAGGAGAGTATGCACCGCAGGGATTTGTGGGAGAAGAACCTGATGCTCATTACTATGCACAACCTGGAGGCTTCAATGGGGTTTCACACTTATGATCTTAGCATGAATTTCATGGGAGACCTGGTGAGATTTATCTCTTTCTAGTTATTTCTACTGATTTAATATTATTGCTCTTTAGAGAACCCTCTTTGAAACCTTAATGAATAATTATTGCAAGAAACAATGTAAGTAACCTGGAAGCAATACTTTTTTGGGGACATAAATAACAAAGTTAAACAGATAAAGTAAAATATATTGACCATATATGGACAGGACTTATTGTAGCTTAGAAAGCATGGGTGTGTTACCGTCAGCTTAAGTAGAGCATTGCACACTGTACTGCTCAGATGGTTATCTGTCTTAAGTGTAGTTCTGTTAAAACTGTGAATAAGAAGTACTAAATGTGCACAAAAACATTCCATCGACTAATCACCACATGTGAAACTCAAGTAAAGAGCAAACAGGAAACCACCAGCCCTTACTGCAGATAGCCTAATAAAAGTAGTAATTTAGTGATGTAACTAGATCTGCATTTGCTTGCTTGTTTGGTTACAATTTAAGATAGAAAAGCAACAGCCGGTGTCACATGACTCCCAGTATAACCAGCAAATATCTGTTACTGGCACTGAATGTTGTGTTTCATACAAGTCCCAGCTGGGTTTATTGAACTTTAAAAAAGATGAGATAATGGCTCATGTTACTGACATAGTTTATGAACAAAATCCTTCTCACATGTTGTATCGTATAAAATGAAAATATTTGAGTTTTTTTAGCTTTTCTTTGAATTACTGACCTGCTCAGCCCCCATTGAGCTGCTGATTGGTTTTACTTTGTTTTATTTTCTTTCAAAAGATGCCTGATCTCATTTCCTACCAGAAACAAACTTAATGGTTGAACGAAATGTATTTTATGTCTAAATCTGCCAGGGGTACGAATAATTCTGGACTTGTTTTTGTGCACATTTTGTCCACATTGATCTCAGTTCCTACTAGAAACAAACTTAATGGTTGAACGAAATGTATTTTATGTCTAAATCTGCCAGGGGTACGAATAATTCTGGACTTGACCCTATTGTAGTGTTTGTGTGAAGAAAATCATCACAGTCTGCTTTGCAGCTTCTTGACTTTCAAAATTTGTTTCGTTCTTGAATGTAGAGTCAAGAGGAGATCCTGCAGTTCTATACCACACTCACCCCCCCTACTGACCTCCAGAGGGCGCCATCACCCTTTGCAGGGGCCTCGGGCTCTGCTGTACCAGACACACTGGATTGGAGACAGAATGGCTTAGTCACAAGTGTAAAGATGCAGGTAAAAAAATAACACATGTGAACATATATGAAGAAAAATGGACCCCACAGAATAACTGTACTATTTTACTTAATTTAAGTTGGAAAAACTTAAATCAGTTTGCATTAACATAGTTTGTCTTCACCTTTACCTAATATTTCCTGTTCATTGTTGTTAAATTAGTTTTTTTGCTGGTTTTTAATAAAACCATGTGAGTCTGTAAGAGGTGTGGCGTCTCACCTGCTGATGCAGCTTTCTATACTCAGCGTTTTTTTTTTTGTTGTTGTTGTTTTCTCTTTCCAGGGAGCCTGTGGCTCCTGCTGGGCCTTCAGTGCTGCAGGGGCTCTGGAGGGTCAGTTGGCCAAGAAAACAGGAAAGCTGTTGGACCTCAGCCCTCAAAATCTTGTGGACTGTTCCACCAAATATGGAAACCATGGCTGCAATGGAGGATTCATGACTAGGGCTTTCCAATATGTGATCGATAACCAGGGTATTGACTCTGATGAATCATACCCATATATAGGACGGGTGAGTAATTTATTTTGACAAAGCCACACATGAAATGTATTTTTTCATCTCTCTGTAATGAGTTAAAGGACTTCACCTTTAATAACTGCTGACACAAAACTTGAATGTCTGCTTTTCCAAATGTACACACAAGACAGGAAAATTTCATTTATTGGCTGCAGTTTCAGTCAAAAAACAGAATGCATAGTTCCTGAAAAATAAGGGTAGATTTCTTGAGATGGCAATCACACAAATCAGAACTATACAAAACAAAGATTTGATAATACAAAAAAAAACAGAACAACACCTATTTAAAAATAGTGACATTTTAGGAAAAACAATAGCATTCTTCCTTCACATCATGTTAGAAATTATTAATGGATGTGGGTGTTTGAAGTTTAAGAACGTTTATTAAGTTTTCGATTGTCATGATGCACGGTAGATACTGAGGTATACCAAGAGTTTACCCAGCAGAGCTTTAAAATTTAAAATAGACAGTATCAGAGTTGTTGTCTTTAAATACTTAACCTAGATAATGCAGTTGGGATTTTGCATTTGAAAATGAATGTAAAGAAAGATGATACAATGAATCAAGGCTTCAAAGTGTAGCAGGCTGCATGCATGTACAGTATAGCATTGTAATCAATCTTAGACGGAAAGGTGGCTTAAATCATTTGTTTCTTACAAAAAATATATAAAACATGACCTATTTCTGTAATTAAAAACCTAGTTTATACCCTTTAACCTCCTAAGACATGAATTTTTTTCTCTTTGTAATTTAGGCTTATTTGAACCTGATAAGAATAAAACTATGCATAACATTTTTACACAATGTGGTTTTAGAGAAAAATGAATTCCAAAAATGTGGACACTCAGTAATAAAACCCAAAATCTCCTGTCCATGCATATTTGAATTAGGGGTGTTCCATCTTGCGTGCCTCATGATTTCTAATCGATTACGAGTCGGATGCTATGGTTCGATTATAAAACTATTATTTTTGTTGCATATTTTTTCCCCATTTAGGGCTTTTTCTTCATTCCTTCCAAGGCTACTTTCTATTCTTAAATCCATTCAGTTTCCATTAATTGAAGTATTCAAACCAACTGATGTCCTGTCTTTTGTTCATGTCAAACCACAAATAAAAAAACAACACATGTCCAAAATATGTTTAATAATCATATCAAGGTCATTTTCAATGAAAGCTAAAGGAAATGTGTGTTGGCAATTTAAATATAACATAGGGTGACCCTATTTTGATTTCAATAAAAGAGGAAACTTGACCCAATCCTTAAACACATCAATTATATTCTGTTTACTTATAGAAGACTTTTGATTTTAACATATTTAAAGTATTCCTGCTCAATGTGGTTAAAAAGAAAAATTAAATAAACTTCAGATAAGATTTTACAAGGCAACCATCACAGAAATTACTTTAAAATCTAAATAGAATTTAAAAAGTAATTAATCTTCTGTATTAGAATATAAACCTAGAACAATAATAGCTCCCTTTTTAAGTCACACCGGAAAAAAATTACACAGAAAATCAGAAATTATATATAATTATATTATATATAAGTATTATTTTTCTATTCAAAGTAATAGAAAATAAAAAGTAGCATTCTCCCAAAGACACTTAAAGTGTATACTCCAGTCTGTTTTTTTCGCTGTAAATTTAATACAGAACTATAACTTTGCACAGTGTTTTCATAGTTTTTGCATCAGTTTGACCAATGGGATGTTTGCCACCTGTCATACACAGAAACAAATCTGCCAGATATGAATACGGTGCTCTCCACCACACATTAGTCGCCACCGGGATGGAATGTAGGAAATTTCCTTCGTGTTTCATGCTTAAAGCTACACTGCTGCGCTGTGCTTGGGGAGGGCGCCCTGGACAGCTCCAAAAATGTGGACATGTCCATGAAAAAGAAGATTTTCTGCTAACATGATACACAACAACAAAGACGCTTCTTTTCACAACTAAAGTGCAAAATATTTGCTGTATGTTGTACATTTGGCGCTGCATGGCTGAAACACTAGCTGCAGCTATGATATTTCCGGTGGTCCGTCCCCTAAAAATGTCCATGCGCCATGCCGGCCTTTTTATGTTTTTCTCATTTAAATATTATAAAAAATGATCGATTTTTGAACACTTTTGAATCGCTATCGATTTTGCACGTTTCACATTGCAATTAATCGATTTATGGTGAATCGGCTCACCCCAAATTTGAACCACATGGCCCCTTGTACTTCTTTAAATTTGTCTTAATACAACCATAAACATATGTGATGTGGGTTATATGGAGTCTTGGTTTTCTGCCACATAATGCATGTAGGCCAGAAAGTAGTATTTTGACAAGAGCGCCACATCTTCCACATGTTGTGTCCCCTGCATGGCTTGTGATACTCTGCAAACAGGACTTTTTGTATCTTTCTTTCAACAATGGGTTTGTTCTTGCCACATGCTTAGAGATAATCTGGGCTGCTTGTCTGATTCAGTGCTCTCCTTGCCATGTCTTGGTGGGTTAGCAACTGGGCCATGTTCAGATGATGATGACCATGGAACTGTTTAAATGGATCTTGGAAACCCAAATTGTACATGCTTTTCATAACAGTATTGCAGCTTCTAACTGGCACTGTATATTTTGTATTGTTAAAAAAAATCCCCAAAACATTGATTTAACCAAAGAGAAATGTGTGTAAGATTCCAGTGCATACACATTGAGACTGCGGTGTAGGTATGTGCATGTGAAGAGCAGGATTAAGTTAAGCTTTTCCCTTCAAGCTGCAGACAGCAACACTTTTCATATGTCTGTGGTCCGCTGTTAATGTGTCTTTGGAGCAAACATAAATTAATCGCAGCAGACAGCATGTTTTGTCCTCTGGGCTTCAGATGGTTCGCTGTTGTTTGTGTGGAGGAGGAGAGCAGTTCAGATGCAGCCTAGCTAAGTTAGCAAAAACTGATAAAAACTTTGTGATGTGCAATTCTATCACATGCAGTGAAGGGTTAAACTTCCTTAGCAGAATTTTCAGAATTTGTTTTTTGTTTTTTTTTATTGGGAAAAATGTGTTGTGTATGACTTTTTTTATGAACTGCATCAATGCAATGTCTGTTACAGTTTGCTGCATTGGTGAACCTTTGCAAATATTAAGAAACTTGTTTGCTCAAAGAATCCATCTTTCTGATTACACTGATATTATTTAGTCAACACATGGTTACAACTTGGGCTAAATATTGAATTTATCTATTAAAGTGTTCCCAGATTTGTTGCAGTCAGTTTGCATAAACGGCTCATTATATGATGTATTTCCACCAGCCTCCAAATTACAGTGTCAAATTGCAGCAAGAAATATTTAAGAAAGTAATCCTATTTGTTGTGTTACTATTCAGTTCGGTTCCGTTCTCCAAGTCAGAGACCATGGTCATGGGTAGAGTGCCTACTCCGGGTCTGGGACAAGGTCCTGCCCCAAGTGGAGGAGTTTAAGTATCTGAGGGTCTTGTTCATGAATGAGGGAAAAATGGAACAGGAAATCGAAAGGCAAATTGGTGCGGCGTCTGTGATGCGAGCTCTGTACCGATGTGTCGTGGTGAAGAGAGAGCTGAGCCGAAACGCGAAGCTCTCCATTTACCGTTGGATGACGTTCCTACCCTCATCTATGGTCACGAGCTCCGGTTAGTGACCGAAAGAACAAGATCACAGATACAAGTGGCTGAAATGAGTTTCCTCTGCAAGGTGTCTGGGCTCTCCCTTAGAGATGGGGGAGAAGCTCAGTCATCCAGGAGGGGCTCAGGGTAGAGCTGCTGCTCTTCCACATAGAAAGGAGTCAGCTGAGGTGGCTCGAGCATCTGGTCAGGATGCCTCCTGGTGAGGTGGGTCTCCCCCCGGTCTCCCACCGGGGGGAGACCCAGGACACCCTGGAGGGACTATGTTTCTCAGCTGGCCTGGGAACGCCTTGGGATTCCCCCGGAGGAGCTTGCCCAAGGTGCTGGGAAGAGTCTGAGTCTCTCTGCTTAAGCTGCTGCCCCCGCTACCCGACCTCGGATAAGTGGAAGAAAAAGATGAATGGACTATTCAGTTCTTCTGTAATATAATTAAGTGCATCATCCAATACTATTTAACTCTTGTCTTTTATTTAGGAGCAACCATGTCAGTACAACCCTGCACACCGAGCAGCCAACTGCTCCCAATACAGCTTTCTGCCCCAGGGGGACGAACAGACTCTTAAGCAGGCAATTGCAACTATTGGACCCATTTCAGTGGGAATTGATGCCAGGCGACCCAGATTTGCTTTTTACAGAAGTGGTAAGTCAAATGTCATTTCATAATAAGGTTTTTATAAACATAGGATTACTAATTTAATTTTTTGCATTCATTTTTAGAAAAAAATCAAGTTCTAAAAATTTCTGATTACCTGAAAGAATAAGTGACAGAGATGTGTCTTTTTGTTTTAATCTTTCTAGGAGTTTACGATGACTCAAGCTGCACCCAGAATGTGAATCACGCCGTTTTAGCTGTGGGCTACGGCACACTGGATGGACAAGATTATTGGTTGGTAAAGAACAGGTGAGATATCATGATGACCTTGCAGTGCTTGCTAGTTGTAAGTACGTTCAACAAGTTTAAAATGTATCTAATTATATTCAAAAACCTCTTCTCATTAGAAAAAGTAAAAACATTTTGTAAAATTCTGCTAAAAGTCAAGTTCATTTATGTAGCACATTTCAACAACAAAACAATTCAAAGTGTTAAAAACATGAAGCAGTAAACATAAAAAAAACATTAAATGGTGTAATATACACCTCACCTAGTCAGAACCATTTGGAAATATTATTAAAATCAGGTTTAGGTGTAGCCTTGTGTGCAGAAAATGATTTAACCGTGTTTGCTGCCTTTTCTCACTCTTTGCATCCAGCTGGGGAACTTCTTTTGGAGATCAGGGCTACATTCGGATGGCACGCAACAAGAACGACCAGTGTGGGATTGCTCTGTATGCCTGCTACCCCATCATGTGACTTTAAAGGGATTGGAAAAAAATCTGTAATTTGTGTTACTACAAGTAATCAAATACTAAGGTTCAAAACAGCACATTTTGTATTTTTGCCCCTTTTAAAAAAAAAGTTGATTAGGTTTTAAAATTTTGTTCTACTTGTGTAAAAAAATTCTTTCTAGGACTGTGTGCTTGTTCTGTAGCAACTGTATGTATGTTTTTGATTCTACATTAAAAAGATGAGTTAACTTTTCAGATGTGGTTGCAGATGTTTTTTTTTTGTTTCAGTTAACAGAAGACAAACAAAATAACATTAAAAAAGTTCAGTTTAATGGTACAACAGCATTTTGAAACCTCATAGTGTTTGTCATTGATGTAATCAAATTTTGAAAGTCCTTTGGTGTACGGTTGTATTGGAGGTACTCGTAGTAATTAAAATGAAGAGGTTTTAAGCTAACTACTGATATATTTTCAGAATATATTTAGATTTTTAGAAGTTTAGGGAAAAGGTCTAGTGTTATAAAAAGCCAGATTTATTCAGGAACGTGGACTCAGAGCTTACTTATCCAGTTAAGTATTTACGGTAGTCTTTTTTGCTAAATCAGTACATGTCAGAGGACTTAAAGTCCTTTACATATATGGAAGTCAACAAAAACGTTAACAAATCAGAAATGGAAATGAAGACATTTATGTGTTGTGCTTGTTACAACACATTAAAGGTTGGAGCATACGCCCTAAAATGTAGGGTAAACAGTACGGGGAGAAGAGGGATACTGCATGGGTGGATGTATTCTAATTTACAATCTAGAGAGCCTTACAACTTACAGTACGTATAACACTTTGGTGTTAGCACACTTTCAGGGCTTTGGTGGAGTCAGGACAGCTCTATTATGACAGCAAAAGGGGGAGATCAACACATTGTGATGTAGGTGGTCATACTCTTATGCCTGATCTGTGTACATTTTGTTTCAGAAAGCTACTCTGGTGAAAAAAAACATCTTCAGACATCAGAATAATGATAACGCTTGAGACTGTTTTAATTTGTATCACTGTAAAATGATAATATTCCGCTTAATTTACACATTAAACATAGTGTTTCCTATTATAATATAATTTAATGTTTATTTAATGTTTTTAAAATAATCAGTAGCACCCTAATTTACACATTAAACATCATTTATGTTATGTAATTTAAAATGTCTGCAATAGTTACTAAAAAAACAATAGTTAACCTGGAAAATTAAGTTACAATACATATTTTTCATTTTAGATTTGTGAGCAGTTTACTGTAAAATGCCTTGTAAAACATAAAATCCTTCAACAAAAGTCCAATTTTACCTTCTGGCTAAGAGCGTAGAACACATGGTTGTAATACTGTAGCATCGAAGAAATGTGTCTTTTTAAAATATAATGTAAAAGTGCATTAAATAATATTTAATTGACCAGCTTCACAGTCTGGCGGGAGCTTGAGTACAGGTACCTCTCAAAAATTAGAATATCATTTACATTAGATTTGCTTCCCTATTCTCTCAGGGCTGTTTTTTTCCAGCTGCTCATGCTGTCTTTTCTGCAATCTTTTTTCCTTCCACTCAACTTCCTACTAAGATGCTTATATTATGAGTTTAATATTCTATGTAGTACACATTTTTCAATGAAATACTGAAATAAATTCATGTTTTGTGCATTTTCCCCTCAGCTTAATGAAGACAACTTTACATAACTGTGTCCGCAGCTGGGAACGAAACTATTATTAGAACCAAAACTTACTTAAATTTACAATTTTCTTTGAAAAAGAGGGAGTACATACTTGACAGTTATGGCCTTCAAAACCTCAGAGATGTTTCCAGTGAAGTCAGAATAAAGTGAACAGAGCCCAACGTTGGGTTACAAATGAATCATTTTTATTTTTTAGTGCAACATCACAACAAACAATTTTCACATGAGGTATTCAAAGGGATTTTTCTTTAGTTGTTGATACAAAACGTCCCACCATGACTGATGTTTAAAGTGTTGTGTATCTCTTTTTTTTTAAGCCTTTGGTTGGTTAGCCACATTCATCAGTTAAGTCTAACACAGGGACAAGAATGGCACAGTAAAGCATGGTGGGTCGATGAGTCCAAGCTGAGATAGCTCCAACATTTTCCTCAGCCTGTCCTCAGTTAAAGCTTTCTGTATGGATTTCATTAATTCCTACTTACAACAGTGGGATCGAACAGTATTTCAACTACACTAAACATTTGGAAATAACAGGGGAAGGGAAGGGGTGGCTTACAAATGTGGAAAAATAGCTTCTGTCTCCTTTGACCTTTCCTTTCTCTTACTTTGGGATGAAGGCTTGATTCTCGGGGGATAATTCTAGTTTATGGAAAACAAGGAATAGGCAACGTTGATTACAGCAAGAACCTCCTTGCTTAGATTGTCACCTCCTTTATTTTTTGGTCTTGAGAATGATTTCATATATATATATATACAGAACATGGATCAATGGGACTCTAGCGTACTGGAGTTCAGCTTTGGCTGGATGGGAGCCTCATTCAGGCTCCCCTTTTCGGATTGATTCCAGCACATTTGGTTTGGAGCAAAAAAGGCATGAAGAAGAGAAGGTTGGACAGACAAGATAGATAGATAAGATAGATAGATAGATAGATAGACAGACAGACAGACAGACAGACACCCTGACAGGATGGATTCTTTGGTTAAGAAATATCTTTGCCACACAACAACTCACACAGTTGAGGTAGATGGGTAAAGTCTTTGTGTACACATAGGGCGGGAAGGCAGAGACAGACACGGAGACACAGGGGTTTCCAAAGTCCAAAAGATTTCCATCTGAAGACAATGCCTCATGCCAGTTTCTCAATTCCAGCTTGACATAAAACTGTTTTCTGCAACATAAAGACTCAGCAACCTCTGTGGTGCTTTTTTTTTTTTTCAATCCTCTGAGTGCTACGGTCAGCTCTTATGGGGAACTATTAAAATGATTCAGCAGTTACCCATTCATCTTTGGTTGTTTTCTTTTTGTTAAAACAAAGTAAAAATAAAAATTAACTACTTTTGTCTTTGAAAATTGTTATTCTGAAAGGATGCATTCAGATTCAGCTCTGCTATTTTACCGTCAACAAGCTGCTGAGGTTTCTGTCTGAGAGATTCTGAAGATGACACTAGGGGGTGCCGCAGGTTAAAAAGGCCAAGGAATCACCTGCAGCAGTGAGGGTTGTATTCAGCTCTCCCCTCCTGCCTGCCTGCCTCTCAGCTCACAGAGGAGAAGGAAGGGCCTTTCTGCTTGACACGGAGCAGAAGGTGGCTCAATACAAACAGCTCTGTCTCCATTTTAGACTCCCAGTCAGAGAGACAAAGAGAAACCTGAAAGGTGTCACCTCAGCTTTGATATGATGACAGCGGCGAGCAGGGGTCGGCAGAAGAGCCTTCAAGCTCTTTTATTTATTTTTTTTTCACTCTCATACTGACCTGACCGCTCACCCCCACCACTGCCTCCCCCTTAGCTCTCAGCATGCTTACAATTGTCACTCATTAAAGTTTAATTCAGCTCCATGCCCCAGTACTCCTACACCTCCTGCTCCTGAAACGACTTACCCCCTTCCATCCTACTTTTTCTACACACATGCACACAAACACTACTATCCTCATCCTAGATGATTCAGCCTCCTCTCTGATGTCTCACCCACTCCCTCCACCCCTTTCTGAATGCCCCCGCCCCCGCCCCCCCTCCTCCCTCTAAAGCCCACAGGTCTGGCCAACAGCAGACCTCAGTCCAGAGACCCAGAGAGGAGACGGGATAAAAAAAAGTCTCCACTTTGAAGTCCACGAAAAAGTCGATGGCCTCTTTCATGACCGCTCGTCTTTCAAGTGCACGCTGTGAAGGGGGCTTCACCGATCCGCCCCCTTTTCTAGCGTTAAAGACAGAGAAAGAGAGAGAAAACGAGAGAGGGGTTCAGGGTGGAAAAAAGGCCGTGTCAGCCTCCCTGATTGTTGGAAGCGTTTCCGCAGGGGGTCAGACCGTGGGGTCTTTTGTGACTATCCTGATTTAAACTTCCAAATACACAAAATGCAGGGAAATCTAAACAGTTGTGCTGTGCAAGCTGATCAGGCAACCTCAGAATTTGTCAAAAAGTGAAAGAAATTCCTGATGGTTGAAAAGGGTTCTTTAAGTTCATTGTCAGTTTAAGAACCCTTGCGAGAAAATTTAGATGACAAAAAAATACATCTTAAGAGTCTTACCAAGAGGCTAGGATTCTGGGCCCCCCAAGTAAGATACCAGAAATATTCAGAAGACGAGGAAGTTCTCAGACCCTAAGGGCCAAAGGATGGTACTGAAACACCTTCAGAACTTGTTCTTTTGAGATACGGCAACAACAACAGCAGAGGAATCTGATGAACATATCTCAATATCAATAAGAACCCATGAAAGGGGAGGAGTAAACTCTTAAAATAAAATAGAACCTCTTGGAACTAAGCATGGGCTGGATATCGATTATACTACGGTTATGATTTCAAAACTTACAATTTTCCATCATAATTTCTACAATTCAATATCCTATAAATAAGATGGCTGACAACATACTGGTTTGACTGGAGTTTTCTCAGGCAGTACATACAGTATAGTAACACAGAACTGCCCCCCCCCCCCCCATCTGTTGCTGTGAATTGACATCAGCTATCTAAAACAAGTCTACACTTTTACCTTGCTAACATGAAAAACTATTTCCAGTCTGCAAAAAGCAACGGACAGTCACGCCATGGAAACTACCTGAGTTCCACCAATTTATGTCATTATAATAAGGCTGTTTTAAATCCACAGGCAAGCTGCAACCAGCATGTCTGGTAAACATCTGACTGCAGGCTCTACCTGACCCCATAGCCCATAACTAACCAGCTAATATGAGCTTGTTCCTTACATCTTTGTATCAAAATCAAAACTACTCAAACTAATTGTAATGGGTTGCATTCTTATACCTGCAACAATCAAAACATATCAGGAATAACTGCTTCTCTGTTTTAAATAAAAGCAATAAGATCAGGTTTTGCGCTTGAGTTTCAAATTTCTGAGCAAATACATATTATCATACTGTGATAATCTCATACCAGCCCATGCCTAGTTGGAACTGAGATAACTGACAGGAGGGGTTGGCATGTGTGGGACAGTGACCTTACACTGAGTAGGACGTAGACAGGAGTGCCTGCGCTGCACCGTGGAGAGGCTTAGGCGAAGAAGAGACGGCGGTCACAAGCATGCATGTTCAGCCACGCAGCAGCAGGCATGTCTGCATGTGACCAAGGTGGACTCCCACTTACGGCGTTTTAAGTGGGTCCCCAGACGCTTCATCCCACCCCTCCACATGGCATTGGTCTGAATAGAACTTCAACAAGCAACTCGTGAACCCATGGGATGCCACATCACCGTTATCAATAGCGTAATTAACTGTAAATATAATCACAACATTCAAACGAGCTTTGGCCTTGGCATTAAGAGAGGGCAGCAGAGACATTTGCGAGAGTAATGAAATCCCCATTTTCCTACTAAAAAAACAACAGAAGAAAAAAGTCAAAAAAAAAAAAAAAAAAAGGCCAAGCCTTTCAGGATAGAGAGACAGAACGTCACATGGTGGATCGGGTCGGGATTGGAATCGGGTACTGGGGTTTAGGGATTCAGGTCGTACATTCAGGGAGGCAATGTTAATCTTTGGTATTACGATGGGATTCTACAGCTAAAAGTGCCCATCAGGAAAAAAGTCTTCAGTTTCACACAGACATACGGAGCATCGTTAAATAAATACTTACAGTATATAGAGAGCATAAATAAATTACCAAATAAATACAGAGAGGAAAACAAATGGTAAACAATAAATACACAAATCCAGTAATAAATACCATAAATCAGATCAATAATTGCATTTGAAATGTTCTTGGTTTGATTTTGCAATTGGCTATAAGTAGGCATGTTAAACCTTTTTCTTTGCGGACCAAAACGAAAAATTTAAAATGACCTTCAGCAGGGCTGAAACAAACAGCCCCACACTTCCGACAAGTTTCCTATAAATAGAGCGATGTGCTTGAAATCTGTACAAAAAGGGCAGAAAGAATCACATTCGTCCATTTTCTAGACATCTGTTTAAAAAAAACACTTCAGAATGGAGCAGAGGTGAGTACAGTTATTTGTAAATGAGCTGAAAAAAATACTAAAATCTCACTATACACTGTCAGGTGTACCTTTTCTCTATGAAACCTTTTGTGTTCAAACTGATTTTTTTCCTCCTTTTTTGTGGCTTGATTTTTGAGTCAAAAAATGGCTGAGGAGCTCCTATTTGGAAGCTCAGCAACAGTCTTAAAGCTAAAACGGTTGCATCAACAAGTCTGTTTCCGCATCCTACTTGTGTTTATTGATTCTGTACCGGCATAACGTCCGAGTCCCCCCCCCCCAAATGAAACCTCTGATTGATTCAAAGCGAGACTGTTCTGACAAAATGCTGCAGACGCTCTCTCGTTGGTGGTTTATGATTGACGGCTGGGATTTACAGACACTAACTGAGCCCCATTCTGATTATTCCAGGCTCCAAATTTGAAACAGCACCAAAACAGTCCTGGGAACCATCACCATGGAAACACATGCTAAGAAAATGGGAATTGACTTCATCACAAAAAAATAAAAGAATTTAAAAAAAAACTGCCTTTTCTTCCTCTTTCACCTTGATTCTCGAGGAAAAATAGGAGCACGGGGAGAGGGTTAACATCTTTGGATGACGGTGAACACTTCTGATTAAAAAGTTACACGATGGAGCTCTCCAGGTGTGAGTAAACGGCACCTCTTGATTCTTCACGTTTGGAGAGATGGTAATAGATCTGAAGGTACATCAAAGTATGCTTCCTCCTGATTTGCAATACCCTCATTATCTCTAATCTACATAATCAAAATAATGCAATGAGATGGTGTCTATGTGAGGGGTGTTAATCTTCTTCGCACCCTTGACTATACAAGCAGGACCTCACATCCTGCAATTTTATCATTCTAGGCATTGCCTCTGTCCATTTCAAAGAGGCAATTGACTTTGGTTTGGGAAAATGCTTCATAAAATCATTCGCACCGGCTTCGTCACTCCTTCCGATAACGAGGAGGACATTTGTAACGCCTGATCTCCACCTAGACCAGTCTATGTGCCCCCCTTGCTCCCTCGGCGCCCTAACCCAACGCACCTCCGGAACAGCCCATCATCACGCGGTGCTGCAGGACACCGCGGAGGAGGAAACACTGGAGCCTGAGGAGCCAGTGGAGGAAGGACGGCCCTCATCGGCCCACTTGTTGAGGTTGCGTCTGCGGGCGTTCATGAAGAAGTTGCTGACCGTAGAGAGCTCCAGGCCCAGCTGCTGGGAGATGGTGACCTGCAGTTCTTTGGTCGGGCGGTGGTTCTCCCTGAAGATGGCCATGAGCGTGCGACGCTGCAGGTCGGTGAACACCAGCCGGGTGCGCTTCGGGCCCTGGTTGCGCTCCAGCTTGCTCTGCTCCTGCTCCTTGCGCTTGCAGGCTGCAGGCACATGGATGAGAGATGTATTGGAGGGAGGGAGAAAAACGAGAAAACAGGTTAGCTAACAGACTGGCTGGCTAACTAGAACAAATGGATTAAGCTGAGGGAAAGTGGATTTGTTGAAAGAAAACAGATTAGCTAAGCAACTTTGATTAGTTGAAAGAGATGAATCAGCAACTTGTTTCATTGTGCGGTGGAGGAATCAAGACGTTCAATCTTTCACATCTTGTTGCCAGTGAGCTGTTGGTGGCAGCTTGGGAAATAAAAAAGAAAGCAAAAAGCACATCCAGGCCAAAGCTTTGATGTTTTTATTATTTATTTTTAGGGCTCCTTAATTACTTTCAGGAAAAAGTTTTCCTTTTTAGTCAGATCTGACCTGGAAAATAAATCTAAAACCTTTTATTGGTATTAACAATGTCATGTAAAGATATTGCTTCTATGCACAACAAAGACCTTGGTTGTGGCAACTACTTTAGAGCACGATTGTTCTATTTTCTCTTTGTTTGATTTAGTATAATAATTTTAAATATTTTAGTGATTTTTGAAGGTTCGTTGTTCTGTTACATTTTGGATGGAAATGCATAACCCAACACTGGTAAGTATGAGATTCTTACAGTTGAATGAATCACTGTGTTAACACAGAGATTTAAAAACAACTGTTGTTATTTAATAATAAATAGTAACAGTTATTCTTATTCCTTTAAAAATATTATAGCATATTGAATATATTTAGTTTTAATCTGGTACCTAGATTTACGTTTATTTTGGTTTGATCAAAGGCTTGAGCAAAAATTTATAGTAAATGTCCGCTAAATTCTATAGCAATTTTTAGGTAAATATGCCAAACATGACACTTTTTACACTTCTGCTCTTTATACAGCAACACAAATATAACAACTGGTTAATTAGTTGGGGTATCTGCTCAGCTGGAACCGACAGTCAGCTGCTCAACTGTAAGAATTGTATGGTGGTCGCCTATACACCATGCAATTAGAGAAAATTTTATGAAACTCATTCATGGGTCTTTAAATCCTAGAATTTAAACTCGAAAAGCAGACATGCAGGCTTTAAATGAGTGTTTCACCTAAAGGTTAATAACAAAAATATTAAACTTGCAAAAGAAACAAAATATATTTCAAATGTATTAACTGGTGCCACTGTTTAGATAGACCTTTCACATTTCTATTCACTTATTTCTGAATCTGTGCTCCACAGAGAATATTACATTCATTGTTTCTTGTTAAAGTGTTAAAGTTCCTGATGCTCAAATAGCAAAAACAACAACTGAGGTGAAAAAGTCATCTTGTGATTTATTTGTTTTAAATCTATATTTATTTATTTATTTATTTTTCCCATGTCAGCCTTGAATACATCAACAGCGAAATGAAAACACCAGGTCTGGGTTAAACACCACTGCAGCCTGCACAATCATATAATCAATGTTTGCTTATGAGAAAGAGTAAAAAATCTAAAAAATATGAAATTGCCCTGCCAAATAAACCAGCGCGGCTCCGCGAGAAACAAGAAGAGTGTGTGGGTTGAGCGCAGATCCATTTTGAGCCTCAGACAAGCCTTTTGAATTCAAGCTGCATGATCCTTTCTGCATATCCATCCCTGAACCCTTCACCTCTAACATGCTGTAATTTTGTATTTACAGGAAACACAACACCATCCTCTGCCTTTGTGTACCGAGCCAACTCCCCACCACCACCCCTTCCTCCACTTCTCTCTTCCTCTATCCATCTCCTTCCACTTCCTCTCTTCCTCCTCCTTTCCCCCCCCTTAGTGAATGCTACAGCATCATTAGTTTCACATAAAAGTCATTTACATGTGGTGGCGGCGAGTGAGTAATAATCACTTTGAAGCGGAACTCATTTACTCTCTGTTTAGGCAAGGTGACGTCAAGGGTGAGTGAAACACGCAGAGTCGGCATTGCCCAGGGTGTTTAGATGCCTTAAGTGGGCTGAAACATATTTAAGAGAGTCACGCAATTACCTAAATGCACACTTTTAAGAGGTTTCAATCAGCACTGTGAGGTTGTTTTGCTGATGGTATCAGATGCATTTGTAAGAGTAAGCAGCAGAGTACAAAACACAGCGGCGCAAACACAAGCAAACCAAGGCCCAAAAATATCATCAGTGTTAACACTAAACTTTGAATGTTCTTTTTTTTTAGATGTTAAAACTGTATTTTTTAATTAGCATATATAATATACAACTAAAGATTTGACTTGATCTTTTAAATATTAGATCCTTTTGGCCTTTTGGATGTAAAATTATACTCAACTTGAAATAAAAGACAACTTTATAAACATAATTTGTGTTCACCAAAATTAGGAGACTTTCGTTGAGTAACTAAATCAAAATTTAACGTGAAATTACAATTCTTAAAATTATATTCCCACTATTAGTTTTTTTTTCTATTCTAGGAAGAAAACATAAAAATGCATGTGAGTTCTAATACTTACAAAAATGCCTTTCCAAGATGGAGATATCAGCTAGTAATAAGCTCAACCCCATTATTTGAAACTCTAACACACACAGACACTCAATCCAGTCCACACATGCAACAAACAGAGATTTTACAAACCACTGATCCTGCCTTTTTCTCTCATAACAGCTCTGACACCTCCAATTGATTGGCCTACAGCTTCCCATTGAGAAACATATCAGAGCTACTGCTGATGATGGTGTTTGCTGTATGACCAACTCTTAACTCCTCCAACTTGCACCAGCAAATTTCTCTCATTAGCAGGGTGCTTGAGAAACAAGAGTGACCTCACTCCGCTGCCTTTCCCATTTTCCACACGATTGCCGTCGCAGTGGCAGCACCCCAGAACACCAACCCCCCCCCACCCCAAGATATTGTTTGCCGCCTTTTTGCAACTCCCGGGGGCTTTTGGTCGAGCCATGTTTGCGAAACTTAAGCACTCGAGTAGACCTGAATAAATCTGTATCGTGAATTCCCTGTGAACGTTCAACTTCAAAATCATTATCTGAAGGAAATGTTTTGACTTGGGGATGCGCTCTTGTCAGCTTGAGATTACAGGAGTCTGTTTTGGCTTTTAGGGCATCAAGAGCTCGTTTGCATTTCTGAGAGTTATCGAACCGCGTCTCATTAAAATCTGAACAGGCTGAGATGTCAGTGGCGTGTCAATATCACCACGAGTACATTTTTTGTGCAAATGCTAATTTTTTTATGATGTTACACCATTTCAATATTTGTTGGTTGTGGGGGTTGGGTGTAAGGTGTATAGTGTATAGTGTATATACAGTGGTGCACTATCAGTTCATGTAGTAATGAAAGGAATGACATGATAGTGCAGACTGGTTGGCTTGTAGCTCGGATTTATGGCTTGTTGGAGTAGTCTCTGTGTCCTGCCGCTCTCCTCCTCCTCCTCCATCCCGTCCTCACCGCTCTGCCTCACAGACGATCATAACGCCGGCCATTAAGTAAATGCTTCCTTATGCTGTAATCATGTGTAAAAGGCTCACAATTACCATGCTATAAATCCCCGGCACAGGGGCTACTCCTGGAGATATAAATATTCCCCTATAGGCTTCTTATGATCGTGGGAACAGCCCCTAATCATGATGTATGCCCCTGTCTCGTGTTGCTGAAACGTGATCGAAAGTCCTTTCCCTACCCCCCGGCATCCAAACCTACAACGCCCCCCCTCCCAGCAAGGACCCCTCCCAGCCTTCTTCCCCTCCATGTCCACCCCCCTGCCCCATCCCCAGCCCACCCCCTGCTGATTTCTTGGGCCAGGGGCTGATAGAAATTATTGATTAAATCTGTGCAGCTCAGACTTCTCGACCCACAGAGGCTGGTTAACCCCTTCAGCACTGAAGTGGGGGAAGCTGCAACAGTCGGATACAAAAAATAAAACAACAGCAGCAGCAGCAAAGGCGGCAGAGCTGTTTGTTTGATGTTGCATGGCGAATGCAGAAGAAGCCAATTCCTGATATGCAAATGGGTTAGGTTTTGACCTTTGAGCCTCGCCAGCTGAAAGTAACCTGTATACAGCGAGAGCTGGAAGAGGATGTGCGGTTTGCATTGCCGTGGGGGTTGGTACGGCGCTGGAGCCAATACATAAACCGCATTGACCTTTCTTTTTCATTCAGACCTTTAGTCAAGGGCTTCGGCCATCATCTTTAAAGTTATAGTATCTGATCCCCCTGCTTGACTTTAAGTGTCGGAGCTGTGTGGTCTTTATCCAGCCTTCTCCTCCAGCTAAATCCTGATTGCCTCCTCCACAGCCTGAGGTTGGCCTGAAGATGCATCTCATATACAGTGCGGTAATCCATGGAGCGCACACGCATGCACACAAACGAGATACTGCAGATAAATCCGAGGGATCACCTCCTCCATGTTTTGTAAAGTGTCTCTGCAGAAAGACGGTTATTTGAAAAGACAAAATGGCAGCAAGTGCATTCCATAATTACAGCGCATCGAGCTTCAAGGGGAGCTCTGCAGCCCTCTATAGATGACACACAGTTATGGAAATAAGATAACGCTCCCAGCTCACTCTGAAGGGCCTTCTATGTATTTAAGCGACTGCCGCATTAAGGGGGGGGGGATCATCTTAAAACTTGAGGCGTGGAGCAGAAAGCACTTGAGCTACCTTCAGACTGGGGAGCACAGGGCACCGCGCATTCTAATTCCAGTCTCGATTTGCCGATGCGGCCGAGGTGTGTGTGGGCAAAGCGTGCTGCTCTTTCCCATGGAAATCAATAGCGGCTTGTAATTAAACAAAAGGGGGTTGGCCGGGGGGGGGGGGGGGGGTGAACAACAACCCCCTACGGAAAGTAGGTTATGTAGAAAAGTGCAGAGCTGTCTAAATTGTGGCTTTGCCAGGAACTAAATATGCAGTTTTAGAGTGTGTGGGAGCAGAGGGAGAGAGGAGCGATGTCAAACATTAAAACACTTCTCTGTGTAGGCTTTAATTTTTTATGAGTCTGATTGATCGGCTGCTCAGACGTGGCGCTCCGACTCGTCGAAATGTTTGTGTTTGTAAAGATGAAGGAAGGGATGCTGCAAATAAAGACGGGTGAACTGAGCTAGTTTTCTGCCAAAATGGACAAAGGGTTGATTTGATTTTAATCACAATAGGTTCGTTTTTAAAAGGCACTCAAAGGGAATTTTGCATACAAAGCAATCCACACAAATAACCCAGGATTGGATTAAACAAGCCGACACTTTAGCCAAATTACAGAACAAACCCGGAGATAACTCATCTCCAGATAAGAGCTTTAGTCGTGATTGTTGTGACGTTCCCCTGAATAAAGGATGTACACATGTGCTCTCAGAGTTGAACAATCAAGGATCAATAATTGTGAAGGGATTGCAAGAGTGCACAATCATTACCTATGAACCCCATTGTGTTGTTGGGCTTAATCAGTCGAGCTGCTGACAGAGAGCGAAAAACGCAGTGATGAACCGGACGGGCTCACACACACGTACAGCTCACAGACCCCTACAGTGAGCAGACACACACACACACACTTACACTCGTCTATGCTCATCTCATATTACTGCGCTCACTTGGATTTCTTTCTGTGCTACGTGTATCAGATGGGCCTACGTCCCTGTGGAGGGACAACACTGTAACACGGCACTGTACAGCGTGCAGTCGTGTCTTCAATCCACGTCCCAGAAGAATATTAAATGTCAAGCAACAGATTACAATGTGCCTTTCAAAGAAAAAAAAATTAATAAATTTCATTTTCTTTTAAATCTATACAAACACTATCCAGTAGCCAAGCAGAACATGATTGGCAATTTTTCTTTAAACACAAAAGGAGAACTGTATTTCATCTTAAATACCGATTTATTTTCATCGTCTGAGATTGAAAACACACGCATAACAAAAATCCCGAATTAATTTTTAAGTAAACATCACAAATCTGTTGAGACTGTCTCTTTTTTCCAAAGCTAAAGCAAGGTGCTTCCCACAAACAGAACGTTCATATTTAGTCTCACAGTAATTGCCTCAGTGACGACGTTGATAAAAGACGTCTGGCAAAAGCTCAACTGCGATTTGCATCAGGTGCCTCGCCAAGTCAACTCCAGGCAGCCGCTGAACAGATATAAATCACCGCTCAAATTAATCAATTGCTCCAGAACGGTATATCTCATGCAAATTATTTTGTGGGGCTCAAAAGCGATTAAATTTCCAACTGCTGCTCACTCTGATCTTCATGGTTCATTTGAGAGGAGGGCAAATGTCTGAGCCTTTTTTTTCTCGTGTTGTAGCTACTGTACAAATCAATAGCTGCTGTTTGGCAGCAAAATAAACAAAGGAATGGCACATATGGCCCCTTTCTGGCTCAGACTGTCCTGGATGTTCTTATTATCAATACCTTATGAGGTTCAAGACAAGCCAGTGGTATGTTCTCAGTGTGAAAAACAGAAACATCCGTAAGATGCTTCATGCTTTTCCTCATGTGTCAACCTGAGCTGCATACTGATCACTGGAGAGCAGGATTTTTTGGGGGGAAGATATAAAGAGGGCTGGCGTTTGGGGAAAACAGGAGGAAAGAGTGTGTTTTTGTTTGAGTGTGAGGGTGCATGTGTGAGGCAAACAGAGAGCAAAACTAGATCTTACCCTCCAGCCGAAGTGAGGCCATTCTCTGAAACTCGGGCTCCTGCAGCCAGCGAGACATCCTCTTGAAGGTCTCGCGGCCAGACTTGAGTTTGCCCCAGGGCTTGGGGTTCCTCAGGAGGTCAGACAGTGTGCCCTGTGACCTACACAGGACCCTCTCAGCAAAGATAGCTTGGGGGATGCTGTATCGCTTCAGCTCGGTGATGATCCTTTGGGCCACATCCCGGGTGTTGATCTCCTCCCCGCCTCCGCCACCCTGCGAGCCTGGCAGCATGCCTTCGCCGGGTGAGGATGAGGCGGGCGACGAGGAGTGTAGGTGCTCACCCATCTTGGCCGATTGCTGGCTTGGATGATGGTGAGGTTGGTAGTGCTGGCTGTAGATGTGAGTATGGTGGTTTGGGGTGTGCTGGTGAGCCTCGATCTTGTTCAGTTGATGCCCAACGGACACTTCGCCACCTCCCAGGCCTGGTGGAGACATCTCTCTGCCAAAATCTGACGCCCGGCAGAAGAGACTCCCTCCGTGGACATCGTAGCCGCTGTGGAGCATCTGGCCACCATTGCCATTGGTACTGTTGCCCAGACTGCCATAGCCATGCATGGATGAACTCAGGCCTGCACCCGTGGTGGGGGGTGTCAGGCTTTGGGTCATAGCCAGCTCCTTTCCGTACGGGTTGTAGAAGTTGGTGCTGAGGCCTCGATCCTCACGCATCAGGGTAAAGCTGCCGATGACGTTGCTGACAGGGAGGCAGGGGTGATGGTGGTGGTGGTGGTGGTGGAACTTGTCGTCAAATGGCTGCAGGGGGGTTAGAGTGGTGTAGGTGCTGCCCGAGCTGGACGGGGAGTCGCCGCTGTAGCCCAGGGCAGACATGGTGTGGTCGTATCCTGATGGACGGGGCTCGGGTTCCAGGGACATGGAGGAGCTCCCGAGGGAAGGTCTGGGGAAGGCAGCGGAGAGGTCCCGTGTGTGTAGCATGGCCCTGCCATCCTGGCTGTGAGCCAGATCAGAGTGGCTGTGCAGGGACATCTCCCCTAGACCCCCATCCATCTTCAGTTTCAGCAAGTAAATGTGTGTTTCTAGCGTGTTGTTGCTCTAGCTTTGTTATTGTTGTTCAACAGTCAGGCCAACAGTCTGTAAGGTCTCTTGTTACACCAGACTATGGATTTATTGATTTGTGAATTAATTGATTTCCGGGCTTATGGGGTGTTTAATTAATTATCTGATAACATTAAGTAGTGTCTTCAAACTCCCTCAAAGTCCCAGAAAACGAGCTTGGAACAGCATGGAGAGCCTCGGTGGGTTATTTTATTCTCACTTGTGCATCTGTTTGTGTCTTTGGTGCTCAGCTGGGGTCTCCTGCTGGAGCCTCGATCGCTTTTGTGCCTGCGTGCGACAAGACAGCGGCTGTTACCCTCCTAAATGTAAACGTCCAGCGATGCACAAAAGGAACAAAATAACAACATTGTGTTTTCTTCTTTCTTTTTCACGTTGTTTCATACATTTAGAATGTAAACAATAACAGCAGATTATTAAAAATACCTCATTTCAACGCACATTCGACGAGAAAGCCCCGACGAGAGAACTTGGTTGATATAATTATCGTCTCATCTTTTAAATTGTTGCTATTTTAAGCCGCTGCATGCAAAGTGTATTTTTTTTTAAACGCAAATACTAGGTGCAAATTACCAGTCCTTTGCAAAAAAGATTTTTTTTTTCTAACATTCCAAACATTACGTTACCGCCACCATTGGCTGCTTAAAGATGGGAAATCCTACCTTTATTTTATCCGCTTCTCGGAGCGCATCCACGGCTGCTGTCCGCCCTGTGCATCTCTCCGACTGAGTCGCCGAGCAGACCTGCAGATTCACACAATTGGTCCGCTGCGCCCCGGGGTGTTACATCCACCAAAAAACCACGCACAGCGCAAAAAATAGAGAAAATAAAGGAAACAACATCTGCGGTTTCAGGTGAATTTCTGGATCTCCGCTTGTTTCTTTTTACTCCTAAGACAATCTCCGGGTCCACGCTCCGTGTTTTCGCTCTGTTACCAGCACTTCTCTTTTTCTTTCATTATCTCGTGAGATTTTCCTCCTCCTCCTCCTCTTGCCTCTCTGCCTGCCACTTCATCGATCTCACCACCAACTCTTTCTCCTCCTCCTCCTCCTCCTCCTCCTCCCTCTGCTCGCATTGACTCCCAGCTTTCAGTGCGTCACGGCCTTAAAAATCTGACAGATGTGCGATGAAATTCCTACTCCAATTAACCCTTTCTCTCCGGGGGGAGGAGGAGGAAAACAGGGGAGAGGAGGAGTGTGTGTGTGTGTGTGTGTGTGTGTGTGTGCGTGTGTTTGTGTGGAGGTGGAGATGCTCTCTTTCTCATAACCCCACAGGTTAAGCCTCCTTCAGCTGACTGCATGCACAAACTTATGAATTATGTGCGGACATCTTGCTTTATCGTCTCTGATCAATTGTTTTTTTTGTGGCTGTATAAAATCGCTTAGTCCTTTTTTATGTAACAGGTAATGTTGCTCCTGCTTTGGCCACTGTGCACCATTATGCGGACATTTCATAAAAAAGGAATGGGAGAACAAATAAGTTGCTGGGGGGGAAATCATTTGTAATTAAGCTTTGCAAAGCTAAGTTTATGGATCAGAGCTTGTCCAGTGTTTATTGAGGTCCCGCAGAGAAACTGATTCAATGGGCATATCAGCTAAACATGTTTTTTGTTGTATTGTTGTATTTACAGCAGATCTCTACTGTTCAAGCAATGTACAGTATGTGGCACTATGATTAGTGGTTTCCCCTTGGTTATTTATCGTGTTGGAGTACTGGGATTTAAATAACAATAGTAAAAAAAAAAGAACAACAACACAAAACAGCCAGTATTCAATCTTCAATCAAACCAAGCTACTCTTCTTCACTGTTAGATTATTACAACAGCTGAAAACAGAGTGTTCTTTGTAAATGTACTAGAATGTACAAGTAAAATGAAATGTTAATTGCAGTTATCGACATTTAAATATTTTTAAACAATTCATCTGTAAATGACTGTTTTGCAATTCTAACTGTATGATGCCCTGATGTTAGCTACAGTATGTACAATGGTTAGTGCTTATATGTTGCTACAGACCTTCTGTAATTTTAGCAATACACAATTTATAGATCATGTTTAGTTTTATTTATTTATTTATTTATTTTATTTATTGTGGCAATATGCATCTAACATTACCATTATTTTATTTTTTTAACTGGAAGGCAATGTCAGCCACACAATATACTGCATTAATTGAATTTACATGCAAACCTATGTGGGTACATGATTTATATATCAATAGCACGTGGAATAAACTGTCTAAAAATGTTTTAACATTTTCTTTTAGTTCTATGGAATTTCTGTTGTAACTTGAGAGCTCAGCAATTATTACTGGTTAATTAAAGGAAAGAAAATATCAAACAAATTGATCTAAAATGTTTCTTTAAAAAAAAAAAACTAATTTGAATCATTTTTTGGAAAGCCAATAATTTCTAAAGACGTCGACACTGTCTTTGTTGGACCTTACTTTTGTAGATTTATGTGACTGTAACAGTAGAAAACCATTAGCCGGTAAAGGGATTTACATCTTTTAACACATTTGCTTCAGTCGTTCAAAAGGTTTGCATTTGTAAATCTCTGCTCTTGGGGGCCCTCTGTTGGTTCAGGGGCCCAAAGCAGCTGCTCAGTTTGCTTCTGCCTTGGGCAGACTGTGCTTGGGATGAATATGTTCATGAGAACAGCTAAAAAAAAGCCGTTGACAAAACTATCGACTTGGTGTTTTCTTGGTATACGATACCTGATTGTCTGTTCTCGTCATTTTGTGCCTTTATAACTAAAAAGAATTATGTTTTTTTTTCTTACTTTACTTTCTTACACCTCCTATTGCTTTAAGTCCCACCTAGTGGGATAAATACTGTCAATCGACGCGCTTGTTTTGCCCCGCTTCTAATCAGTCCTCGGCTCCATTCAATCACGCTTCCTTCTGGAAAGTCCCTTAACAAGATCAGTGCGCCCCCTCCATCAACCCAACCGCCCCCCTTTTTTTTGCCACAACACACGCGACCTGCTGCTGTTGCGCCGAACAGCAGACAACTACGCGTGCATGTGCGTGTGCACGTTGAAGTGCCCGGTGGATTGTGAAAATCAGTGCAATGCAAAGGCCAGTTTTCGCAGTGACAACAAATGTTTCACTTATGTTTCAGTTAATCACTGGTTTGCATGTTAATTTGTTAGACTGCGCACGCGTGTGTGTATGTATGCAGGTGTACTGCTTTCCGGGTGCGAGCATATGGGTGTGCATGTTAAGGTGCACCATAGTAGGCATTTCTTGTGCAGTCTGGGTGAAGTGGATGGCACATTTACAAACTCATAACAATGTTTGACTTCTTCTGTTTCCTAAAAGTTTGTAAAAAAAGAAAGAAAAAGAAAAAGCGTGCACATGTGTGCGTGCATGCAGGCGCACATTTGTCCGAGTGCGTTCATGCCTGTGCACCCACCCTGTGCACAAGTTCAAGTCCCTTTATGTGCATTTAATTATGCGAGCTGGCGCCTGCTTCTTGTGCGCACAACTTCCATGAATATATCTGTGGTGTTTGCGTGGATTTAGGCCGAGGCGTGCGTGTTTGCGCGCGTGCCGACCTGAGAGAGAAAACTGCAGGACTCAGACAGAAGCAGAGAGGCAGAGCGCGCATACTAATCATATCTGTCTGTCAGTTTAATTTTCAGAGATGACCAGCTCTGGCGTTTGGAAAACAGCGAGGCGGTGCGCGGTGTGGGACCGCCGGCTTCCCGGAGCAGATGCTGCCCTATCGATCCGCCCCATGCAGCCACAGCGCGGCACGGAGGGATGCGTGTGTGTGGATGGCGAGGATGGCTAGAGGTAAAAATGGTCAACGGATACGAGCTAAAGGAGGAAAAAAAGCGTGTCCTTCTGAGGTTGAGGTGAAAGTTCACCCACTGTGTCTGGAAAACACAAGACGGGATGCCACACGAGCTGCAGACCCAGTGGGCCGTGGAGCTCTGACACCCGCAGAGAGGTTCTGCATGAAACATTCAGCCACCCAGCCCGCCCCATGCAGCTGAAACTCTGCGCATAAAGTGGAGTAACGATGAAAAATTGTATTTCATCCTTTTAAGTGAATTCAGGATTAAAATCTCGTGATCACAGGAAATAAGCCTCTTCCCATTTGAAGCATTTAGATTTGGCTCTCAGTCACTTACATGCACACTGAGAGCTACGGCAGCATTTACATTTAAGCTATTTGGCTGGTGCTCTCACAGGGATTCAATGAGGAATAACAGTGACTTCTTCCATTACTAAAAAGCAATAAATACACCCTCACGCTTTGGCCATTTAGTCGCATAGCTCTATCTATACATGTGTATGGATGAGGCGCATAATCTGACGCCTGTTTAGATTTTAGCTGATGCTTGAATCCCGATGGGCACTAAAGCATCCATCACAATATCACAGGCAGCAGAAAGCTAGTGGGTTAGAGGTCAAAGGACAGTAGGCTACTGCGACCTTAAAATGACCACCTATGAGCTGGAGCACAAACAGAGTCAGCAAAGATGAGGCAGAAAGGGTTTCATTTTCTGCGCTGATTAAGGGTCGAGAAAGGCATGCAGGTCCTCCCAGAGCTGATGAGTTTCCAGCCGCTTGTCAGTATTCATAAATTCATATTTTAATACAAGAGAGGAGAAAAAGCGAGCCGTATCAGAAGGTATTTTCTGTGGCCATGCGGACGTCCTGTGAATGCAGGAGCAAAGAGGCCCTGCGAACCTCCCCGACATGCAGCAGCAACAGGATGGAATAGGCTACAGAAAGTACACAAACACCTCCAGAATCTGCTGTTTAATCACCGAGTAAACGGAATCAATTATTGGGAAACTATAATAGATGAAGCGCATGCGCGTAGCTGCGATTTTGAATGAGATGTCTACTTCCAGTTTGCGTCGTTGAAAAGGATCATTTAAATGACAATGTTGCTGAATGGAATCTAACAATCGTTGTTTTATGTCTGCTTTTAATCTTCGTACCGGTGAGTGCATTTGCAAAGGTTCCACAATAAATATGCTTTGTTTAATTGCATTTACAAAATGCATTGATTATATCTGATCTTCATTTCAAATTCAGTTTTAAAACAAGCGGAATGCTAATCAGCCTACAAATTGCACTTCCAATTTGATAACAACACACACTCTCAACGTTTGCACTCAATAATAGCTGCTAAATGCGACAATTGAAACGCTGAATGCTCACTTCACCTCAAACAGTGTAGTTGATGTTCCCATAAATACACAGGTCAGTCACAATCAAGACAAAACACAAGTGGATTTTTCAGGTAATTTATTATTATCGTACAAAAAAATATTTTCATACAATCTTTGTTCACGTTTTATTTTCATACATAAGGAAACAAAAATTCTTGACATTAAAAAGTTTAACATTAAAACAAGTCAGCCAAAAAAGAACATATGTTTGATTACAGCAGCAACACAAGAACATGTTGTAACAGTGTCCCACAGATCAAAATAGGACGTCAAAATAAGATAATAAATATTTTAAAATATCAGCAATGTAGGATTTTTCATTTTTATCAACAATTTAATCATAACGTTATTGTTTGTACATTATTTTAACTTGATACAGTAACTATGCAGCTGGGGCAGAAAATGGCCACCTTCATTTTTTTTCAATCATTAAAAAAAAAAATCTTAACCAAAGCAAAAATCATCAGAAAGGGACGTTTTTCTTTTAATGCCCGACATTAAACAATAAAAAAGGAAATTCAGCTGAAAACTGAAACACTTCATAAAGTGTTTTATGACACTTTATGAAGTTTAAAAAAAATCTATAACGGTTTAAAAATATATCATTGTAATCATTTTGACTTCTAAGTTTGAACACTTTTATTTGCAGTTTAATGTCGATAGAAATAACGTATTTTCAGTTGAAAAACTAAACTAATGAGAAACTATTTAAAAAAAGAAAAACCTTATTTGTTCTGAAACCTTTTTTTCCCCCTCCCAACAACATACATAATTTTTAAATTATTTTTCCTTTGAGGAATGTTTAAACAGTTTTTTTTTAATAACATGTCTATCAACATTACAGTTTGCAGAACTATGTCTAGATTTAAAAAAAACTTTAATCTAGAGGTGAGAAAATGTATTTAAAATATGCTTAAAACATTTACAGATATCAAAGTGAGAAAAAAACAATAAAGTAGACATAAAAAGATAAACCAAATAAAGAATAAAATTGATCGAAATTCTAAATTAAACCAACTAGTATTTACAGTTTTCTCATATTAAATAAAAACTCTGGCATAATGTAAGGACTTCCTGATATATGACAACGCACTGCTTTTCCCCTCTATTTTCCTGTCGTCAGCTTCCCTTTTGAAATCTCTCCCGTTTGTAACTGATCAATAAAATCCATGATTATCACAAGACCTGGCGTTACAGATCCCAACGTGTAATCAATAGTGGAATTAATTTAGCCTGATTGGATATCAAAAGAGGAACACATTGAGAAAATATTAATGACTATAATGGTGATGGTGAAAATTAGCACAGACGGAAAACTGACTCGTTTGGCTTTAGGTGAGCTGAGAGAACCTGACCATGCCTTCTGAGTCAGGTGATTTTCAAAGTAAGACGATTAATTTATCTGACTAGGTTATTTCATTTATCACGCAATACAAACAAAAAAAAATATATTAAAAATAAAATGCAGAATGCTGACTGGTCTTTTAATTTTATTTTGCTTGCATGAGGACCAATTGCAGGCAGGCATAGGTGTGCTGATGCAGGCCTGCAGCTGATCTGCGTTAACAGCGTGTGGAACTCCTGCAAATATGACCTCTCCATTTCACTCTTCATTCAAAAGGGAGTCGAATTAAAAGAAGCATAAATGTTTAAAACAATACAATTCTAATCCGAAAAATAACCTTCAAGCTAGGCCTACTTAAAAACAGACCCCAGTTCTCAGCAGATGTTTGCTTTGTATTCCAAAGTCTAAAAGATTAAATGAAATACTCTTAATATCTACTTTTGGACTCTT
This sequence comes from Valencia hispanica, assembly GCA_963556495.2. Taxonomy (NCBI): domain Eukaryota; kingdom Metazoa; phylum Chordata; class Actinopteri; order Cyprinodontiformes; family Valenciidae; genus Valencia; species Valencia hispanica. The sequence continues at coordinate 7,643,573 of OY747710.1, forward strand.
TCGAGCTTTTCAGAGGTTTTCAGAGGGAGCTGTGGCTGGAACCGAGGATTAAATGACTGCATGATAATCTCTCTCATTTTTTATTCCTTTCTTCTATTATTTGCAGATTTAGTTTGCAGTAATGATCCTGCAAGCCGTGATGTGGAACTTGACTTCGCAGCGTGAATAATGTTATTATCGATCATATTTGGATTAATTCAAATTCACTCCTTTAATTCACTGGGCTGTGGCCCCGTGAACACGCTGCCAGTAAGTGGCAGATCAGAGGGGGGAAAACAAGAAAACTTCAACACACATGCACGGAAATCACTTTTAAGCACTTGTCTGATGTGTTTTTTCAAATTGTTATCATTTTCTTATACTCAAATTTAAATGAATATAGTGCAGTTTAATAAATATATTATATTTAATATATTTTTTTAGGAATTTAAAAATAGAAAATGTATTTCTTTTGAGACCGAAGGCCACATCTGTTTATGTTTGTAAGCGTGTGAACGCGCATCTCGTTTGAGCGCGCATCAGCCAGTATCGATCCGCGCATTTTTAAACAGCCTCCTGTTTGCCCTACAACTATGTTTTTCATATAAAATGTAAACATATCTTCGTTTAATTGGGGCTTCACATTCTTTATGCAAATGAAATTATTTTTGCGTTTCGAGCTGCAGGGGTAAAGAAGTAAAAGAAGTGTTTTAATTCAAGCAAGAATTAGCTAGGAGGGGCGCAGAGGTCGATAAGTTTGGAGCTTGTCTCAGTTAGTTTCATTCTTTCTTTCTTTCTTTCTTTCTTTCTTTCTTTCTTTCTTTCTTTCTTTCTTTCTTTCTTTCTTTCTTTCTTTCTTTCTTTCTTTCTTTCTTTCTTTCTTTTTTGCTCTCTTAAAGTCAGGGGTCAGTCCAAGTTTTAAAACTTTGACAATTAGTCAAACAACAGGTGAAAAGTTGCATGCACCCTAGTGATGTACAAACTTGCATTCTTTTCTTTAAATTGTGATTTAAAATCCCTGCTAAAAAGCAAAATTGGTGCTTTAATCTGAACTTGTTCGGATATAATTGTTCTACTATTTGATTCAAATGATCTACTTCATACAGGCCAATTAGTATCAGTTACAATATAATATATACACATATGTCAGGTCATTTTAAAACAAATCACACATGAAAAGGAGAAAAAAAAGAAAGTTAATATAATCTACACAATATACAACAGATGAAGGACACAAGGCCTGTGAATGCCTGCATGCATTCCTCAGTCTCCAGGGACCATGTGAATCTTCGCATTCAGTCTAAACAGAGCAGGCGTTAGTTAAGCTGATGTTTTATTACAGGGCACAGCAAAAACGATGTCACATATTTTTCCAAACACGACCCCTTGCAAATGTCAGATTGAGATCAGATGCAGTGGCTCGACTAATCACTCAAACATACATCCTTAACATGCAAAAATGCATAAACACACACACACACACACACAAACACACACACATGCATGCATGCAGACACTGAAAGGCTGACACACTAATATACAAATACAAATGAATGAATCTGCATCCCACGTTTCCCTGTTCCCTTACTTCCTCACTCCATTTTGCCCCACAATACTTTCCAGTCATCTCTCAATATGGATCAGCACTTCTCCCACAAGTCCTTGGAGTCCCTATTGGCATGCTCCTTAACACTCAGTGATAAAAATACCATTTTAAAAGTCTCTACATATTGATCACATAAACACTTACAGCTATTTTTGCCACAATAATGCATGCATTCGCTCAGGCAGTCTCAGTGTGTGTGTGTGTGCGTGTGTGTGTGTGTGTGTGTTTGCGTGTGTGTGTGTGTGCGTGCGTGTGTGTGAGAATAAGCGTGTTTGTCTCACTGCTGTAAAGTGTGTGTCAGTCTCTCCAGCCAGTCAGGCGGTGTAACTCGACGGGGGATCAAAGGCAGCAGGCTTTCTCTCTCTCTTTTCCATCCTTGGGTTTCCAGTCAGGTCGGCCCACCTTTGCATCCACTCCCCCCACCACCCACCCCCATTTCTTCTCTTCCTCTTCCTCATCCTCCTCCTCTTCCTTGCATCCGCTCCTATAGCATCTCTTTCTCCTGGTCTTCCTCTTCCGGGACATTCCCTGGTTTTCTTCTCCTGCTCATCTGTTTAATCCGCTCAGCATCCTTATTTTCCCCCATTCGAGGTGACGGGTGCTGCTTCCTCTTCATCCGTCCGAGGTGAGGCGAGGAGTGCTGCTCGTGTGCAGCCTCGTCTGCCTCCCTTTCACTCCCTCTCTCTCCCTCTCCCTTCTCTCTTTAATCAGCATGTTAATAAGAAAGGTAACTAATCAATACATTCAATGGCCTGGCTTGGCGATTGATACGATCTTCATTCACCTCCCCCCCTCGCTCCAAGCTGCTAAACACACAGACAAACACACACAACTCAACAACCATCTTGAGTTAAGAGGCCCTCAGAGGTAATTCAGTCCAGTCACTTTTAAAAACAACAAGACTCAGTCTTAGTTTTTTTTTTTTTACTTTCTGTGAATGATTCAGGGGAACGACATTAGGGGAGACACTGGAGGAACAGATGTTGGCGATCAGCATTCAAATGATTAAAAATTCTGAAGTGAGTTTGAAGCATTACCTAAACAACTTAACTAACTTAATCATGAAGATTTCTCTTATTTGGAGAAATGTTTTGTTAGCAAACACTTAATTCTCCTTAAAGAACACAACAGCATTGACTCAATGCATGAATGGCTAAAAGATCACTTTGGAAGATTACTGGTTGAAACATTGAAAGCTGTTGGTAACATTTATATTTCTGTGCGGCTTTTATTTAACAGTGCCAAACATGCATCAGAGTTGGAACCATCCACTCTAGCTGCGCTGCTACAAGCAGTTCTCTCTGCTTCCTCTACATTTACGGCAGAATTTCATCTGAAACTTCTGTTCTCCTTCTCCACGTTACTGCCTACTCAGGTACTTCCACCAAGACAGGAGTGTCACTCGTCATTCATCACCTCCCTAACATCAAACCATATTCTGCAGGTTGTGGTAAGATCCCAATTTGTGACTCTGCTCTGCTCGTTATGGGAGGGTATGAGTTTGGTGCTGTTCAGCACCTATATTAACACCCCTGGTACAAATGTGTTACAGTGCAGTAAAAGTATCTTTTATTTCAGCTCTGTAATGCTTTAGAAACTTAGGAAAAATCCAACTTTTAGTTAGACTACATTTATAAGTGAAGCCACCGTGAAGAATTAATCGCTTTTTACAAAATCACTGGTGCTATCGTTATCTGCACCCCTAACCGGTCATATAGAATAAATGTAAAGTTCTGGAAAGTATTTGCTTTTTCACATTTTATGTTACTGCCTTATTTCAAAAAGGATTCAATTAATTATTTTCCTCAAAATTCAAATTGCAATACCCCACAATGACAAAGGGTAAAGGTTTGTTTAAATATTTTGCAGTTATATTAAAAATAAAGTTTTTTTTTAAATCACACGTAGAGGTACCCACAGCCATGACACTAAAAACTGGGCTCAGAAACTTTTAATTTCCATATATAATCCTAAACGAGGCGACTTGACTTAAATTTGCTTGACCGCATAGATGATAGAGACATCGTAGCAGAAACACAGCAATGAAGTCAAATGAACTGTCTGCAGACCTCTGAGACCAGATTCTGTCAAGGTACACATTTGGAGAGGGATACATAAGATTGTAGCCCACTTTGAAAGTCCTGGAAAGCACTGTAGGCTCTGTAGCCTTATTGGGAGATGGAAGAGGTTTGGAACCACAAGCACGCTCCCTAGAGCTGACCCTCTAATCAGACTGAGTCATCTGGGAAGACCAAGAACCCTGTGGTTGTTTAGGCAGAGCAGGAGAACCAAAGAGAACCAATCAGCAGGTCAGCTATTGTTAACACCTCGAACAACCAGGCCTTTGTGGTATAAATATTACCTTACTAATACGACCTCTGCTATGAAGCATGGTGGTGATGCCATCATGGTGGCGTTAATACGATATGAACTGGATGAATAATCCGCATAGAAGGAGATATCACCACTACCAAATATAAAGAGATTCCCCCAGAAAACCTACTTCACAATCAATCTTAGTGCACAACATGAACTCTATAAACGGGGAAACATCAGGTTTGCCCCACTTGTAGAGACATATCACAGAAGACTATAGGCTGTGACTGCTGACTAAGATTCATCAAGAAAATACATGACAGTAAATTACATATATAGTTTTGTAAGATTTTGTAGTACTAGTCATTTTTATTCACAGTATTCAGACAGGAATACAGTGAGAGAAAGGGGGGAAGACATGAAGCGAGGGTCCTAAGGTCAGGAATCCGATCCCATATGGCTACGTCGAGGACTGACAGCCTAGATGGCTCCACAACAGGCCATCCAGTGTACATGTGATTTTGTTAATTTTTTAATTATTTTTTTACTTTTAATAAACTTGCAAAAATCTAAACCTGTTTTTGTTAATTTTCTTATTACATGCAGTAGGCAGCCATCATATCTTCAGGGTAATTTTACCACACCTTCACAGTATGTGCGTGTCTCCACTACACCAGGCCGGCCTGACAAGGCAGTTTTTGGGGCCATTTCAGGAACCAACTCCCAGTCTTGGGGTATGTACTAGGAAATGGCCCGGTAGAGTCACTGGGCGGGAGCTGTGGTTAAGTCATGCTGATTGGTTGTAACTCAGAGGGAAATAATATCAGCAGACGTTGCCAAACAACTAGATTTGTAAAATTGGAAGAGTTGTTGGCGAAGCAGTTTATAACAACATAGCAAACAGAAATATGGCAACCATCACTGCTTCTTTCATTGTTGATTGCTTGTTAATTCTCTGCTACTGTGGGTGCCTTTTAGCTCTGATTAGTGACGCCACTCACTGCCGAAACGATCGTGATATGCTGATGTCTTTGCATGTTACTTAAAGAGACAATTTTGTATGGAGACAACACGGCTAAGAGGACTGGGCCAGCTGATTTACCCCACCAGAAAAGAATCGGTTAAATTATTGTGAAATTCCGGTCATGGAAACACTCCCATAAAAGTGCATGTAGATTTTTTTTAAATCCAAATGATTTCAAAACAATCTAAAAAAAGCTAGGGAAAAAATGTGGTTAAATAAAGAATTTTTTACATTAGAATTTCCAGGAACTTTCAATTTTCTTTCCGATCAGCCTGGGGTGTGAATGCAATAGGACATAGAGGTCCAGCTGTTTTAGGCACTCTTCAAGATGGGAAAGACAAGTAACGAGGTTGATCCATGTTGATCTTCATAAGTTTGTAAATACCTGCTTGACACCTGTTTTACTTGTTAACTTGAGATGTTTTTCCTCCAAATGAATGAATGTACATAAGTTAAAGGCTAGATTTTCCCTGTGCGATAATACTATTACTATTACTTACTAATACTATTGTAAAAAATGATACATTGACTGGTTACAAATCTTTACCAGGGGTGCCATTAAGCATGCAGGGTGCAGTACAAGTTGGTTTTGAGGAAATATTTAAGAGACATATAATCAACCGGTTCACTTTCAAATGTGGAACATCCAGAAAATACAGATCAGAGGACTTTAAAGACAATATTTTCCATTAAGCGTCCAAAATAAAAAGTGAGGAGCAATGTTAAGACATTAAAGTAACCAGAGAGGGCCTTGGGTTAATGGTGCCTTGTAAGTAAGAAATGAGTTGGAAGCCGTTTGAAACAGAAAACAGATAAATTTCTCTAGAGAGTAAGATGGGGTGTAAAGAAGAGGCGGTAGTAGAAAACCACCTGGTTTCTTTAAGATCTACATTTTTAGAAGCGGATCTAAGACAACCAGCTAACCTGTCAAACTTTCCTTTTATTGACCTCTTTAGGGTTAAACACAGGAATCTTTTGTATTAATACCCACCAAACCCCTGGCACACAACTTGAACTGTACAACAGTTTTTTTTTCTTCTTCTTCTCTTTCACTTTTTCTCCAGCCACCCAGGCTCTGCATTCCCAGCGCTTTAAAAAATTCAGCTACCAGTTGCAGCTACGGGTGTGCTGATATTTGGCCAGGGAGGTCTGTGTATCCCTTCAGGGCAAAAGATAGTTTGAAACCACAAGGGAAGAGAATATTTAAAAGCAGAAACACTTGCACAGCTTAGGGCTGCAAAGACAGAAGCATCTTGCCTTGCAACCAAAGCAAACAGCAGCTTCTATCTCTCTGTTTCTCTCCCCAATATTATTAATAGATAGGCGGGAGGAAAATACAGGAGCACACAGTGAGACAAAGACACACATAAGTCCACCCTCCTCAGGATATGGAACTCCAACAGACATGAAAACGTTCAGGCTCCTTCTGAGGAGGACATGAGAGGCATGGCACAGGATGAAGGGAAATCCTTCATACAGGAACAACACAGGCAACAGCCGAACTGCAAGGTGGCCTTTCAGGGCCCGCTGAATGGGTTTCTCCCCATGACCCTCACAAAACAACCCTCCCACCCCCTTCTGTGCTGCTTTACTTGCCTTCTGGTAACTTCTCTTTCTCAGTTCTGAGCTTACAGCGCAATGTAGATCCTTTTACATTCGCTTCCCAGTTTAATCCCCCCCACCACCACCTCCCCCTACACAGTACTCTTCTTCTTTTCCTCCTCCTCCGGAATCGTCTTTTTCTTTTTCTCTTTTTTTCCCTTCCCTATCATTTTTCACTCGCGCAGCGCAGCGATCGATATGTAGAAAAGCGCTATGGTATCATGTATCATTGTGGAATATGTGATATAGATTATGGCCACTTCATGTTTACTGTATTTTTCTTCTGTAGTCTTTGCAAAAAGACCGCCTGCAATCTCACGGAGGATTTATTCCACTGTTGGATTGAACAGTTAAAGAGTGTTCATTTAAGACAAAATGCAGTAGAAATTAAAATACAAGCAAACGTGGGTGCCAAAAGTGATAGTAATCAGTGGAAAATATCAATTTTCATAAATTATTTATGGTGGGAATGTCTGAATAGTTTAGGCTGTAGCTTAAACTAATTCATACACCGTAGTTCTTGCTAGAGTTAGGGTTAGGGTTCAGACCAGGGTGAAATATAAAAGACAGGTTTTAAACGATGAAGTTATTTGTTAAAGCAAAATAACATTCATACCAACCCTTTGTGAAAAAGTAATTGCCCCCTTAAACCTAATAGCTCGTTGAGCCACATTTGGTGGAAACAGATGTCATCTAGCTTTTACAAAAACTGCCACAGCATCTCGAACACAATCAAGTCCATACTTTGACTAAGCGAGTCCCAAACCTTTATTTTGTCTCTTTTGAGCACACCATCAGGGGCCTCCCATAAAATGGTTGAATTTTATCATAAACCAGTTTTCAATATATTCTTATTGAAAATGAGAATAGCGTAAAATTTATTATCACAGTTTCAGCTTAGATAAATTAGCATCATCAGAACCAAGTGACCTTAAAAAGAGTAGACAAGCAGATTATGAAGGCTGGTTCGGTTCTGGGAACTGCTGAGGAACCTCTGGAGATTATTGTGCTACGAGGGATTCTTAAAATGAAGAACATTAAGGATAACCCTGAGCGTCCTCTTTATGAGGTTGTGATACAACAGCTGAGGGTCTTCCGTCAGAGGCTTCTTAAGACTCCATGTAATACTGACTAGATCGTTAATGCCTCCAGCCATCAGCTAACTCAACAACAAATTTGTATAAAATAAGTTACAACAATATTTAATTTCTCTTTGGGCTTAATAAAGTAATCTTCATTGAATTTGAATGAAAATATTGTTTCATATTTGGATTTAAGATTTGCCAGAATAAATACGTTTACTTTGTAAAAATGTAGATAATAAATTGTATTGCTTTGATTCTTGTGTTAACATTGTTCCAATCCGATACCATAAGTTTAATATTTTCTTTTTTGTTTCAGCTCAGTTTGCTCACAAACAGATCTCAGCACATAAAAACAATTATTGGTTTTAATACCACCCCAATTTAATTTAGCCCCCCCGTTCCCAGATTCCACCAAATCTGTATAAAAAAACTGATAGTGGTGGTGATGTTCTTGACAGGAAGAGGGGCCCTAAGATCCTGAAGCAGCGAAGCAGCAAAGCAAAGCAGCCCTGCACCATCACACTGTCACCACCATGTTTGACTGCAGATATGATGCACTTTTTATAAAAAAAACAAAAAAACAATTTTAGTCTTCCAACATTAAGGCCGCAGCACGTTATTTCTAAAATCTTTGGGATCAAGATGGCTTTTTTTTTTGGTAAATGTGTATTTGGCCTTTGTGATTTTTGGGGAGCAGTGGTCTTTGCTTTGAAGCAGTCCCACGTTAGCCATTTCTGCCCAATCTCCGTCTTTATTGCTGAATCATGAACCTTAACTGAGGCAACTGAGGCCTGTGTTTCTAGACTATTCCATGTTTTCTCCATATTTGTTGCTCACTGTGGTTCAAATCTCACAGATGGCTTTTAACGCTTTCCAGACTGATAGATTTAAATACCTTTTCTTTCTCTTTTTTTTTTTATATCTTAAGTATGATCATTTGTGGGTTTTTTTAGCCCGTCTTGTTAGTCAAGTGAATTCAGGCCTTGGTGTGGCTAGTAAAACTGAACTCAGCTTCACAGTCAGTTATTTTATGATTAGAAATGAAGGGCGAATACTTTTCACACAGGGCCAGGTTGATTTGGAAACCTTTTTTTAATTCATGAAATCATCATTTGAAAATCGTATCATAACTCAGGTTATATATTAAAAATTGATTGATCATCTCAAACATTTAAGTGTGGAATGAAAGCAAATAACTGTAAATCTGTAAAGGGGTAAATACCTTTTTACAGCACCGGAAGTGTTTTATAAACTCCATTTAGACTGAAGGGCAATCCAGTAAACTCTACATATCTGAGGATTGCTTTCCTCCTTTAACAAGGTATAGAAAAAGCAATATCCTCAGTCTCCAAATTTAGGCAATATATTTTGGACTATGACTATTTGAATAGCCCTTGGTTTGTCAAATCAATATTTTCATATATGGTCTACAGCCCTTTTGAAATCACATGGGTGCTATAAATAATTTTCATGGAATTCATTTTCCTTTTTTTGTGGAAGATTCTGTGATGTGAAAGCTGAAAGCTAACATAAAACAAATCTAACAGCTTCTTTCCACTTTTATTTCATCATAAGGCATGTCATAAAAACATATATAAACTGTAGCTGCAAAACAATTTACCAACGTTGAATTGATCCCGACTGTGTAGTACCAAAATGGTGGCCAGTCTTCGTGTCTCTCATATTGCCTTCTCTACAGTTCTGCTTTGCTTGTTTTTCGCTGGAAGTGGAGGTCCAGTTTCATTGCATTATCTGCATGTCCGGAGCGTCCCTCAGGGGGCTCCAGAATGACCAGTGGCCTTGCTGACCCTCAGAGCTGCTGTCACCCTTCATCACCCCTCTCTCCATCTTGGATGGTGTGGTCACCTAGCAACAGAGGCCGGGGTTCACCGCTCATGGACCAGAGGCTATTGGGAAATCAATCGATACGCCTCAGCCCAACCTAGAGAGCTGCCTGGCTGGCTGACTTCCCCTCCCTTCTGCGCTCCTCCCCCTCCTTTTCCCTTGATATGGCCAAATGAAGACGATGCAGTTCTCACTTTTCCACACCTCGCTGTATGTGGATATCCTGTTACAGGATAAGAAATGCCTCTGCTTGCCAGGGGCTCGCAGCTCGTGTGGCTGATGTATTTGTCCTGTCAACCAGCCTCCATTTTCACCAATGTTTGGATTGAGAGGCGGAGAGACAGCAATTAATCAAATTTCAGATGAGGATTTCTTTTTCCTATCACGGTATTGGCCGTGAAGAAGTGCTGACCACAGATTACACTGGTGCACAGCTGCAGCCCACCGCACCCCTCCGCCACATTTATGAATTTCTTTCAGCACACTGGAGGATTCCAGAGTTTTTGAGAACAATAACTACACCGCCAACCCTCGCTTACCTCATACGTATTATTATTTCACCATGGGTCTATGTCAATTAAATTAGATTCCAATCAGACATGAACCCAAAGATCACTTTCATGAGAACAATGATAAATGTTAAAGGGATTAAAGAATCCCTGAAGATTAAAAAAATAGAACTGATTTTTTTTAAGCTCATAGAAACATTTGGAACGTCATATCTTTTTAGTGGGACCTCTATTTATTATGAAGGATTCCTCATTACATCAGGGTGGGGTCAGCAACCTTTGATCCCTTCGGACCATTGTGGGAGGATGGGCCAAATTCGATCAGATTAAATAGTTTAAGACAAAAAGATTGTGGAAGAAGAAGTGGATGATTAAAACACAGGGAAAAATAGATGGGGGGAAGATAAAACGAAGGCTTGGAGGGGAAAGATGGGTGAGGTCAGAAATGACAACAACTTGGTGTTAATCTGTTCTCGTGTCAGATTCATCAAAGCAAACATCTCTGCTTAAACAGAATTTGATGTTCCATTTGAGAGTGATGAAAGTCCAACTTTTATAATACAAATGAACAGATACGGTGTAGCTACTTTCTTTATACAGTACCTATAATTTTTTTCCCTATTTGGATTTTGGGTTCTGAAGAAAATGGTCTTCAGTCCCCTGCTGCCGCCATTACTAAATCACTAATCCTCCTCTGGGTGTTGTCTATCAGAGGATTTTTAGCTTTTCACACTTTAAAATGTGCAAGTTCAGTAATTTAAAAATGTCTGGCCCAAAAAATTTGGATACATTTCTTTAAAATTGCATTTCTTCACCAAATTAACCTAAACTACAGTGGCTTGTGAAAGTATTCACACCCTTTTAACTGTTACTCATTCACATCGTTTTCCCACCTGATAGTCTGGTAGACTCAGTTCGATCGGGGACCAAAATTGTAACATTTTTTAGGCGGTGGGGTTCGCTTTCACACTGCAGTTTGTCAAACCAACTGAACCTTTTGAGCAACATGTTTACCTCCCGCTGTGACGCTGTGGTGGCGCTTTATGTTCATAAAATGTAAACAAACATGGAGTGGCATCAGATTTTTGCTTTGTTGTCTTTGGCATATGTGCCAGACAAATGTTTAGCAGCAATGGGCTCAGCATGAGCAGAGAACAAGAGAGAGCTGTTGCTGCACAGACATCTTGGTTTTATTTACCCAGAATGCCCTGCGCTATAGTCCACTTCCAGCTTTTGGAGTGGCGCATTTACGCCAATGCCCCTAAATAAAATAAAGTGCATTGAACTACCTTCGGTAGTGAACTATTTAATAAATAAAGTCCACCTGTGTGTAATTTCATCTACTTCTAAATTTAGTTCTGTGAAGGCCTCAGAGATTTAATAAAGAACTTTAAAGAACAAACAGTATCACGGAGACTAGGGAACACAGCAAACAGGCCAGGGATAAAGTTGTGTAAAAGTTTAAAGCAGAGTTAGTTTATGAAGAAATATCTCAAGCTTTGGACATGTCAACAAGCAATGTTCAATCAATCATCCAAAAACAGAAGGAGTGAAGAACAACTGCAAACCTACCAAAACATACCTGTCCACCTGCCCATGCATTAATCAGAGAAGCAGCCTGAGAGGCCCATGGTAACTCTGGAGGAGGTGGAGAGATCCACTGCTCAAGAAGAAATCCCTTGTTGAGTGACAGACATAAGAAGGAGCGAGGTAAGTTTGACCAAAAAGCCATGTAGAGGAAACAACCAACTGGAACTTTTTGGCCAACACACAAGACCCTAACGTTGCACATCAACCTGAACACATCACCCCCATGGTGAAACATGGTGGTGGCAGCATCGTGCTGTGGGGTTTTCTCCAGCAGGGACAGGGAAGCTGGTAAGAGGAAGCCGTTAGAGGGTGCCAAAGACTGGGACAAGGTTTATCTTCCAGCAGGATAATGACCCTAACCCCAGCCTGAGCTACAACGGCATTGTCCTGATCACTGCTTATGTATGTTTTAGAATGGCCCAATCCAAGTAAAATAGAAAACAAGACTCAACAAGAGTTGAAAAACTGATGTTCACAGATGTTCTCCTTCCATTCTAACTGAGCTTAAACTATAACATAAATAATTTCAGTTTCTAGATGTGTAAACTAGTAAGATATATCTCAGAAGACTTGCCACTGGGATTGCAGTAAAAGGTAGTTCAAAAAAGTTATGCTTCAGAGGGGGGTGAACACAACTACACTTCACACTTCTCAGATTCTTATCTTAATTTGTAAAAACAAGATTAGAAATGTGTGCATTCCTTTCACAGTTAAGGATTACATTTATTTATCTATTTTGTAAAATCTCAATAAAATGCACTAATGTTGTGGTTGTAACAGAAAGTAATGGAATATGGAAAACTGGAAGGGATTTGGATACTTTTGCTAGGGGCTGTGCAGGCTAAACTTGGGGGAAACAGTAAGATTATTTATAGAATATTGGATCTGGGTTCTGCCCCTTGTTGAGTAGGTGTGCAGCTGCGGTGCCCCCTCCCTCCTTCCACCGGATTACACTGACAGATTTCTTGACTTTTGTTGCCAGTGCCTGCAACTAAGAAGATGATTCTGCTTCTGTTGGGGGCTTCTCCAGATCCCCAGATGGTCATCTAGCACGTGGCCGGAGGTGGGCTGCGAAATGACCCCCCCCAGCTGGACACTGTGGCCAGGTCACTGATCTCTGAGCACCCCCCACCTCCTCTCCTCCTCCACCTCCTCTTTTTTTGGCCCAGCTGCCGACTCCAAAGTCTCATCTTAATGGTGTTGGATTGCCTACCTCTAAAGCCCCCACATTAGTGAGTACAGCCAGGCCACAGGGAGTGTCCAGCTGCCCTCTTCTCCTCCCCTTTCCTGAATCCACTGGCCTTTCACTGGACACAGGAGACCCCTGAGGGGCAAGAATAGGATGGGCTGGTCTGAACACCCCCCCCACCACCTATATGAGGAAAAAAGAGGAAGAGAATCAAATGAGAGTAATAGCCACAAGGATGAGCCATGGCCACATAGGCATGACATTGACATGGATGAAAGAAAAGAACCTTTTAACCATAAAAGTGGAACAGTAGCCTCTGGAAATTGGAGGCGACAGTAAATGCATTTGTGAGAGACGGGGTGTCTCCCTCATTGTCCCCATTACATGTCTCATGGTGTTTGGGACGGAGCATGGCGACAGTAAATGCATTTGTGAGAGACGGGGTGTCTCCCTCATTGTCCCCATTACATGTCTCATGGTGTTTGGGACGGAGCATTTGGGGAACAGGGTGAAGCTCGATAAGCAGAGGGAGGGGGGCCAAAGCCTAAAAGCATTCTCAGTGACATACATGCATCCATATTAAAATCCTGTTTGGCTGTGTGCAGCTAATGCTTCTAGAGAGTGGTACAGTTGGATGACTTGGTATGGGCCCACCCAGCACAGGGAGGGAGGCATTGGTTCTACCGAGCTGGAGCCGGACTGCCTACTGAGAGAGGGGGTTCTGGGTTCGTTTGCCTGGAGTAATGTCGATAAATCAATAGGACACACGTCACTGCAGGCCCAGAGAAGCCACATGAAACTGTCATTGATCGGCATAAGGTGGAGTGTGTGTGGGGTGGGGGTAAGGGAAGGGGGCAGGGATGGATGGTGTTAAGATGGGAGGGGTGAGGTTGTGGGGGCAGGGAGACTCCAAACGCATGGAGCAGAGGGTCATCTATCCCTTTCCTTCTGCTGTTGTGTCTTCCTCCTTCTCCACTAACAATGTGGCCCGCTGCATGTATGGGGTGTCAAAGGTCAGTGCGGTGGCCAGCGGACCCCCGAACAACATCGTAGAGCCACGTGCCCATCAATAGCTCTCTGTCACAGCTCACAAAACACAGAGGGCCTCAAAAGACAACCGCTGAGTCGTCCGCAGTGGTGCAGCCTGCCACAACGCGACAAGCTGTGGTCATGCTAGAGGTTTCCCTACGCTGCCGTTCAGGAAAATCTGCTACGGTTTCTGCAGAAAACACAATTAAATGCTAGCCTCACAAATTAGTGTACGTTAAATGTGTCGCTCTTGCGTTGTACAATATTCAAGGAAATCCCCATTTCTTTCATGAAGTAATGCAGCTACTCACAACCGTCTGATACAGCATCAATGACCGCAGTGAGAAGCCACAACTGACAGCATTTTCCTCCTGCTCACCCATACCCAATTCTGCCCTTTCAGCAGCAACAACTCCAATTGGCAATCAATAAAGCACATAATCAACACAAGTCCTGAATCGTGATATCTATCCCCTTCATTTAGGGGGTTACCCCCGTCTCTGCGACTTGGCTCCAGAGTCTACAAGGCTCCAATTCAAAGTGGGCTGGAAGTTCAATGCTCACCACAGACAGACAGACGGACGAGGAGTTAGAGAGAGGCCTGGGTGTCAAGTTCTCCTGACAACCTGTCTGGCTCCTCCTGCTGGGTTTTGATCTGAAGAAAGCTCCGGCTAACCTCAACTACAGCTGTATTGTCACCCTTCTTTTGGTCTTTACTCTTTGCCGACTCTCTCTCCTGTGCAGGAGTCTTTCTTTGCTCTTGTACTTTGGTGTGCTAATTGCCAACATTGACCACAGTAGCTTAACCTTTAAATTGAGGTCAACCAGAGAGGTGTCTCGGTCTCGACTGTAGGTGTCATCTGTGCGTGTTTGATGTGAAAAATGCAGAAAAAGTAGGACGCAGAGTTATGTTCAATTTGCTGAAACCTTCTTTTTTGAATGTCCTTCAACCCACATTAGGAATATGAGGAGGTCACCAAACCCCCCCCCCCCCCCCCGGAATCCTGAACACCCTCCCATTTACCCCCCCCCCCCCAACCCTTGGCAGCGTTTTTTTCACCAATGATTCCCAACTAGGCATTAACCTTTATGTAATTCCAGAAATTGTTAAAGTCGAAGGCAGGCTGAAGCCCCCCGCGTCACCTTTGCATTCGTTTCCCCGACACTTTTATTATCACGATAGGTGTATGAAATAGACAGGTGCAAAATGCATGGCAGCCCTCTGTCCTTGCTCGAGCGGTTGCCATGGAAACGGCTGATAGAGTAGGTTATCGATCGTTGTGTCCAGTCCCCCTCCATCCCCCCCACCCCCCAACCCCAGTGCACCGACTTTTTTTCTGCAGTGATGGGCGTGGATCAATAGCCTGTATATTGTATGCTATTCTCGCCACTCGTCCTCCATTATGGCAGAATTGTAAAAATGTAAGTGATACTATTTAACTGGAAACAAGACGAGCTGATGATTAACAACTCAAAGGGGAAAAAAATGTGCAGAATCTGGTTACATGTTAATGCTGGTAAAGGGTTTTGTAATTTACATTTTTCAAGAAGGAAAGAAGGGGAGAGAGAGAGAAAGAGGCTTGGGGGCCCTGAACATTTGTTCTGCTCTCCTGTCACAGCCACTGCTTTTCTTCTCCCTGTCACTCTGTTTACACACACATGTCATGGCACATTTACCCACATATGTAAGGTTTTATTTCAATTTATCCAAATCTGCTCCCTTTTATTCAAATTGAACCATCAGCGAGAGCCAATTCACGGCTTCAAAAAAAAAAAAAAGTGACGATGAATAGAGGGGCCGACGCAGACCTGGGGGAGCTCGTTTAAATCTCGCCTCGGGGATCCCTCAAGCGAGGGGTCATGGTTGAAGTCATGGAGCAGCGGATTTAAAGGTGGGCGCTCCTCAAGGTGTCTCTGTCGCCCCGAGGCACGGTCATCACAATTTCAAGAGAGGTGGAAATAAAAGTGAACTCAGACCACAAAGGCTTTTGGACACTTCTGGAGAAATTAGATGGCCAGCTCACGGATGGTCAACAACCTCGGCTCATCTACAAACAACCCACACGCGCCCCTTGTCTACCCCTCTAAACGACTTGATATCATACATCACAATTCATCCCCACAATTCTCTGAACACTGTCGATATTACTTGGACAAATGAAGTTGTAATGATTTCAGAAAAGCAATCTCAAAAGCAGGAGTGCAAAAACCTGACAAGTCCTTTACGTACGTTTTATCTTAGCTCAGAAGTTCAGGACTGTATTACCAAATTTACACAAAAAAAGGAAGCGCAGACGTAAGTAGACTGAAGGAGAGTCTATATGTCTCTGTCATACTGTCCAATTTTTGCCTTTGACACCCGACTGATATTATATACAGTCTCCCCCTACACACATATGTCAATATGTTTGGTCTTCACTGAGAGGAATGTACCCTCAGGCTCCCATATAAAATTAGTGGACCATTCCCATGTTGGCTCCCTTTCATGCCCCCACTTGCAAAGCGGCCAACGCCACTGTATCAATAATTCAGCCACAATTTAGTTGTAGTTGGGCCACATGTTTCAGGTCAGTGGTAACGAGAGCTGTTCCCACTGGACATCCGATCCGTCTGATGGGTTTGTTTCAGCTTTTTGTCCAAAAGGGGCTTTTTATGACCAGTCAGCGTGGCTTGACTTATGTGGAGCCACATGTGAGCCTGTTGATATCATCAGAAGGTGGCACGTCACGCTGATACTTTTAACCAATGCTTTAACATAGTTTAAGCTGTTTTTATCAGAAAATCCCAAAGAACTGTGCCATTAAAATGGAATATAAAAAATTTAGATCATTTTTTTAAAATAGACTCAAACTGGCAGCAGGGAAAATACAATTTACACAGGAGAAACCATCTAAAATGAAAACTTTTCCCACCTTTGATCACCACAAATCAGCTGTTTAACCTGCACTCCATCAGAGTATAGCTTGCAAAACTTTTCATATCCCAAATTTGTCAGAATAAAGCCCTGAACTTCAAATGTTATGGTTAATACATCATTACAAGTTGGTACATGATTCTATAGTGAAACGAGAATGGAAAGTACAAAGAAACATCTGAAATGTTAGGCATTGCATTCATCCCCATTTACTCTGATTTGTCCAATTTCTGTTCTTTCTGTGTCTCTGCTCTGTCTTCTCAAACCCCCAGTCGGTCGTGGCAGATGGCCGCTTGTACTGAGCCAGGTTCTGCTGGAGGTTTCCCCGAGTGAAAGTGGAGTTTTTCCTCTCCACTGTCCCTACATGCTTGCTCAGTATGAGGGATTGCTGTAAAGTCAGCGACACAACGCAGGTGAATGTCTACTGTCGCTACATGGTCGTCCAGGAGGAGTGAACGCTGCAAGTCAATGACTCGACGCAATCTGCTGGGTTTGTGTGTGTGCGTGTGTGCGTGTTTAGGTGTGGGTGTTTGTGTGTGTGTGTGTGTGTGTGTGTGTATGTTTTATAACTAGATTTGTTCTGTGAGGGCCTTAGGGGCTTTGTTGGTGAATACACCAGCCAGGTCATGGCTCTTCACCTAACCGACTGGCTACTTAAGGTGAGTATGATCTTAGTGGCAGGAATAAAGCTGTTGAAATACAATAACAAGTCTTGTTTACAATTTCCCACAAACCATGTACTAGACACAGCAAACGTGGAAGAAGATCTTCCTGTCAGAGGAGATCAAAACTTAGTTTTTTGGCCTGCATGTAAAAGACTATATGTGTGAGGAGGTGGAAAATAACCCTGTACATCACTCTAAAGAGCTCCTTCAGCGACAGACTGCTACATCCTAGGTGCATTAAGGAATGTTATCGTAGGTCCTTTCTCCAGCAGCTGTTAACTCTATAATCATCACTGCTTCCAACAAACTCAATGAATGTTTAATCTGTAATTCACACTATTTTTCTCAGTTCAAATAAAATTTCTGCTGTTATTTGCACATCTCTGTTTGCACCGTTTATAATTTTCACTTTTTGTCACTAAGTTGTTTTTTAATGCACAAATACACACAGTCTGTAAATATTTTTTTATTATCCTGCTGAGCTGTACATTCCTCAAATCTGAGTATCACATTTTTATTTTTAATAACTGCACAGTACTTTAGTTTTGTAATTTTGTCCTTACTGTACATAAATTATTACCTCCGCCAAGGAAGTCATGTTATGTTTTGTATTAACATAAAGAACCTCACCGTTATTTCTGACCAAGAGATCTAATTCAAATCCCATATTAAACAGGTTTCTAGGATTTCCTTCTTTCACCTCTGGATTATTGCTAAAATTAGAAACATCTTTTCCAGGAGTGATGCTGAGTCCATGCATTTGTTACATCAAGGCTGGACTACTGTAATGCTTTACTATCAGGTAGTCCACAAAATGTAATTTAAAGCCTTCAGTTGATCCAAAATGTGCAGCAAGAGTTTTGATGAATATTAAAAAGAGAGATCACATTTCTCCTGTTTTAGCTTCCCTTCATTGGCTCCCTGTTAAATCCAGAATATTATTTAAGATCTTCGTTCTTACATATAAAAACCATAATGATTGTTCCATATGTTCCTAACAAAGCACTTCACTCTCAGACTGCATGTTTACTGGTGGTTCCTAGAATTTCGAAAAGTAGAATGGGAGGCAGATCTTTTAGTTATCAGGCTCCTCTCCTGTGGAACCAGCTCCCAGCTTTAGTCCGTGAGGCAGACACTCTGTTTACTTCTAAGGCCAGGCTTAAAACTTTCCTTTTTGATAAAGCTTATAGTTGGAGTGGCTAAGGTCATCCTGAGCTATCTCTGTAGTTATGCTGCTATAGGCTTAGACTGCTGGAGGACATACTGACCACTTTCCTTCACTCTGCTACTTTTCTCTTCTACTACTCTCCACTTGCATTATTTACTGTTATTTCGACTGTTAATTTTGTTTTCTCTCAGTGTTTTTCTTTCCATAGAAGGTACATCTGGTCTGGTATCCTGCTTAGCTGAAATGCCCTGTTGGACGGGGGACATCCCAGTAACTGAGCCTCCCCTGTGCCCTGTTATCAACTTTTTACTTTCTTTAATATAGAAAGTACTCTTACATTAGTTCTTCTGTTCTTTCTGTGTTTCTGCTCTGTCTTATCGAACACCCAGACGGTCGTGGCAGATGGCCGCTTTTACTGAGCCAGGTTCTGCTGGAGGTTTCCTCCTGTTAAAGGGGAGTTTTTCCTCTCCACTGTCGCTACATGCTTGCTCAGTATGAGGGATTGCTGAAGTTGAACTCTGCATGAATGGGGCACATCTACCAGTCAATGACTCGATGCAATCTGCTGGGATTCCTTAGAAAACTTTTAAACTGACTGGAATGTTGGAATGATTGTATTGAAATTACCTGTTTTGTAAAATGCCTTGAGATGACATCTGTTGTGAATCGGCGCTATATAAATAAACTGAATTGAATTGAAAACTAAATTTTTGCAAGTGTTTGTCTGTTTGTCTGTTAGTTAGCAACATAACTCAAAAAATTATACACAGATTTGCATTCATCTTTTAGGAAATGTCTGCAATGGGACCAGGGGCAAGTGATAAAACTTGAAGCACAATACAAAATAATCCTGAAAAAAAACTGTTGGAGTCTGCAAAACTGCAGAGCTCCTCTTTTCAGCAGTAGAACTGTCCTAAATATACAGGCATAGCTATAATGGAATGGTTTAAGTCAAGGATTATTCAGGTATTGGAGCGGTCCATTGAAAGTCTAGAGCAAAATCCAACAGAGTATCTATAGCAACAATAGTATTTTACAAGGAAAATCAGCAGACATTTCAGTTAATCAATAAATGAATGAATGGTAAAAATTATCAAAATTATCAAATAAATAATAATATTGATAATAAAACAATGAAGGCTTAAAAGTGAGAGAAATCCGTTGATATTTGAGGATGAGGAACTGTGCAATCCTGTAGATTAGAGCAAGGGTGTAACCAGCATCTCAAAAGTGAGGGGGACACATTTCTCTCAGGTCTATTGAGTGATTTAGCATCCTATCGCATTCAATTGCACCTTTCCTCAGTGGCTAAACAACCATTTACTGGTAAATCACTGTTGCACAAAGAATGTGCTGGCTTAGTTATCAGCAATGTTAATAGTGGTTCAAAGACAGTTATTAATTATCATTATTTCTATTGATAAAATGAATAGTTACAACAAATAACTTAGCTCAAATGGCAGTCTCAATTGATTGTTGGTGTCAATCTGGAAAGACTTAACAGGTTAAAAAATGAAGGTGCTAATGAGATCTGCAAATCTTTCAATTGTTACATTACAACCTTCTCAAATCAAAGGGTAAGAAGGGAAGAAATCTTGTAGAAAAAAACCTTGAATCAAAGGAGAATCGACTGTAACAATGAGCAATATAACATAGCTGTAAAAAAAAGTCATATGAAATGCCTTTGATTCAAGAGCTTTACCGTTAAAAGGAAAAGCAATAATGCGATTGTTAGTGTTGCTTGCTCTTTACTTTCCTCTAAATTAAAAGTGAAGAAAAAATAGCTTTTATTTTAAATTGTGACAAAACAATGAACCCCATTCAGAAACATGAACATCTTTTGTCAAACTTTGCCATGTTTATTTTCAATGGAGCTGCAGAGCCCGCGATATGTGAGGCCTGGAAGTTGACAATAAATTGACACCTCACAACATGGCTCATCCTAAACAACCACATGTGTATTTTGAGGATTCATCCATAAAATCCGCAGCGGCCCCAGCCAAGTCTTAGGGGATCTTCTCCCCCGCATGCATCCCACCAACACTGCTGTTTGTCTGCCCTCCTGTCTTAAGCCAGCCTTGGGGTGGTGGAGCTGATAATCTCGCACTATAGCTGAAATGGAAATCCACATGTGTATGAGCACACTGGATGGGAAGAAGGGGCTGGGAGAGGATAGAAGTGTCTGCCCTTGCACCTTGGCTAGATGAAAAACCCTCAGCCTGGAGAAGGAGGGCAGAAGTCAAACTCCCAAGGCCGTAAGAGAAAGACAGAGAGGGAGGAAAAAAAAAAAAACGACAAAACTTTTCATTTCTGCCTCAGGCAAATTATAGTGAAACTGTGGACTTGATGTGGAAACTCAAAGTTATTGTATATGAAACATAGATTTCGTCCAGAAGAAAACTTCTGAGAGGCTGCAAGGCTAGTGTGACCTATTTTTACTAAGTTTTATTTCACTGAATACTTAGGCTAACAAATATGCTCATAAATATAAAAATCTATTCATAAACTCTATCTCTTTGGTTCCTTACAGAGTTGAATCATGTTGTACTCTGAAGTTCAGTCAAATAGATAAAATTACTATCTGTTATGGCTGATGCATATTCTTTGATAAACTGTAACAAGCATGCAGTGACTTGTAAACTTGGGAATTTGAGTACACAAAGTGGTGTTATACAATCACATTTTGCAGCGAAAAGGTTCAAAAGGTAAAACAAAAGGTGTTTCTTTTAAAAAAATGTTTACTTCTCTTTTTCTTTCAACCGGACATAAAAATAAATTAAAGTAGATAGAGATTTGTCATCATTCCTAGACTCATGCATTATCTGCAAAAGGGTAGAAAGTTTACATTTGAGCTCAAGGATGATGCAGAAAGACAAGTGCTACTCAGATTTTAATCTGACCCCTTTCAGTGAACATGTTTTATGTCGTTTTCTCTTCTCCCTTTAAAAAAACAAAAACTTTTGGCTTTTGTCACACGTTCAAACAGAAATGGTCTACAATTTTGCAGTTTGTTGGATTACAACTTTCACAGTGTTAGCAGTGCTGATGGGAGAATACTTTCTTCCTACACTCCTTGCAAATCTTCACGTTTGTTCTGTTGCTATAAAAGTTACTATGCTAGCTTTGTCTAGAGAAGTTGTCTGAGAGCACCAGTGAAGGAAGCAAGATCGTTCAAGGCAGTCAAAATGAAGCATGGAACTTGGAGAATGTTGTTCAGAAAAAGGTAACCTGTGCAGACTTTTGGAGTTTTACATTTCTCTTCCAGGCATTGAATGATTTGCTTCTAAGTCCATCAACTCTGCATACCTAGGGCCAAGCAGAATCACCAACCTTTCTCTTATGTTCCAAGCGAGGAGCACTGGAACACTTCCTTGGTAGCAACACTTGGGAAGAATGGAAATCATCTTTTAAACCTTCAGCACAGGAATAAAGCAGACCAAGCGTTCTTAGGCCATGTACACATGTAGCAGGGTTTTTGTAAAACCAAACATCTTGCCCCTTCCATCTAGAAACAAACTTGGGTCCACACCACATCGTTTTTAAAAAGAAAAATCAAACCACACCTAACCGCATAACTGCATTGCTAAGCACATTTATATGCATGCCAAACCTGTAGGCGGCAGTAGTTCCCCAAATATTATCCAATCAGAACAACTTTCCCATGTAAAAACATGCAAGCAAAAAGTGTTTGGACAATTAATAATGCCAACACAGTTCTGAGGGCATCAATGCTGTTTATCAGAGTAAACACAGGTCACACATGTGATGTCACAGCATTTATGTCCCCGGTAGTGACGTTGTGAAACCTAAAATTCCTGTTATTTATGTCCACAGGCAAACGCTTATAACGGAGTATTCGCAAATCTTCACCTTGATCGAAGGTTTTTGAAAGAACCGTTTTTGACGCCGTAAATCTGCAGTTTTGTGTGGATGACAGGCCAAATCGCAGAAAAATATCTTCATTTTGACAGGTGTGGACAAGGCCTTAAACTTTCAAAAAAAGTAATCATCTGTGAAAGCTGAGGAGCAGCCAAATCCCTCCATAAGCATAATGGCAGGCAGATCGACCATGTCAAGGCATTGCGACAAAATGAAGGTCTGCAGCTACATACATTACACTGACTACTTTGCTCATAGAAGTGTATCAAAGTCCACCAAACAAGTTGTACATCTGGAACTCGCGGTCCTGTGTAGAGATCGTCTGGAGGTAGCCTTTTGAATCTCACTAGATACACAGGAGTCGTTGGTGACTGTCAACAAGCAGTTTGGAAGGTGAAGTGTCTCGCAGTGGAAGTGGGGTGCAGGTGTCTCCTGCCTCGTTCTGTGGTAAGCGCCCACAACATTTGAGGCATTAATGGACAGAAGAGAAGAGCCATCCCTTGCATCACCAAGTGGCTTTGTTTGAGAGGAGGTAATCCATGTATTCTGTCGGGCAAGCTATCTGGACGCACAATGGGGTCTGATCAGCCCCACTGGAGTCATATGGAGGAGGGTGTTTGAGGATGAAAGAACCAAAATACCCAATAATTAAACATAGCTAATTATATGTACAGATATGTTAATCAGCAGATGCATGTTAAAACTCATTGCTAACCTTTGAGATTCAACATGGGGAGAGTTAGAGATATAGATCTCAGGTTTCTGCTATTTCTCAAAGCATTGGAAAGGTCAAACTCAATGTAATATGGGTGGGACATCCACTTTTTATAAGACTGATTAACTTTTTGTAACCTTTCTAGCAGCAAAATGATGGACTCCAGATAGATAGTTTGGAAATGACCTTATCATCCTTTGAAAGTGAATGGGCAACAATGTCAAAAAAAAACTTATTTTAAGCCTGCTTTGTGTGAAGATCAAACTGTGTATGCTACAGTGGAAATAGATAGAAAGATGATTCAGTAGCATTATTTTCCTTTGGTATTGTGTCTTTCTAAGATGCTGAAAGAAACAGCAAATATGCAATAGTGTGACAGGGTACTGATATATTTTCTCCTTGAGATCATGTTAAACATCTTTAATGGGCAAAACCTGCTGATGTTTAACTCATCAGGTTCATACAATCTTAGCATTTAGACCAGGGGTCTTTACAATCCTACGAGCCAATATCTGTCCCAGCTCAGTGAAATAAAACCCGTTTAGAGCCACAAATGTTACTTAAGCTTTTGAAAAAAAGACAATTTATAATCTCTAATAAATATCTACTGTAGGAGATTTGTTGTTATTTTTATGGAACCACCAATTCAGTGATAAAAGTCAACAGAAGAATCCCACCTGCACAGCAGTCTTTATTGTGGGTTCATCACACAATTTGCTTGATTGTTATTTCACTCCCCTTAGTGTTAAAACTCCATCACCCAGCTTTGGAGTATATAAACTACAGTATTTCCTTTGTCCCTTTGTCGTGTTTCTTAGAAACTACTGTAAAAATCAATCAATTAGAAATGATCAGTACTAAAAGAGTCAGGGGAAAGAATCCACTGTAAATGCCTGAAAAGCTGATGTTGGAGGTTAAGTGTTCCCAAGTATAAATTGAGGATTTTATGTTGGAAAAAAATGTGTGAAGCACAGAGGAGATCTATGTCTTTAAGCACCTCTGTGTGCTCTGGCTGGCGAGCTTGATGAGATGTTGCTGTGACTGGTTGGAAAAACAAGTCTAAGTGATGTGGTCCTCCAGTCACCTGACTTAACCACTAATGCCACTGTGGGCGCGTATGGCTGGGTCCGGCGTGCGTGGCGCGCTGACGTATGGCGCGGGTATGAGGCAGTCGGTAGTTATTCATCATCCATAATGTTAACGATTACAGCATGTCGATAACAAACCCAGGAGTTAAATGAGTTTGTGCATTCAGCTACGCCTGCGCAGCGTCGGTTCAAGGTCAATCCCTCCCGTCCCTGACAGGAGGGATGATTCCCGGGCCGAACACAGAGCACACACATCTTCCCTCAAGGTCAAGTGTCCCACTATTTAGACCAAATAGATACACAAAACACTCAGTCTTGTGGGCACTTAAAATATGAAGCAAGACCTTGGGCTGGGATAAAGTTGGCCAGGAGCTTGTATATTTAGTGCTGTACTTGTATTTCAGCTTGACACTTTGTCAACCCACACCTCATCCACCCCCTCCAGTCACCTCAATGCTTAAAGTCCCTTTTTTATGTGACTCAACGCAAAAAGTTGGCATTGATTTTTGTCATGTAAGAGTCTACCGGAGTGAAATGTGGAAAGATCCTCAGCAGTCCAAGGATGACAAACTGTATTTATCATTCAACCTGGTGGCCATCTGAATTTAGGCTCGGCACCCTTCCTTTAAGCTGATGTGTCAAACACACCATGCCTAAAGCTGCTTGGAAGTCTAAAAACACAGAGGGGCCTTTGTGTTTGAGCAGGAGCAGGACAAGGACAGGGCGCGTGGTGAGAGTATACACTTGATTTGGAGTCAGTTAGCAGCACATGCCTATCGTTATGGACAATGGGGCAAGGGCAAGTGTCTCCCTCCCCTTAGCTTTCTGCTCTCCAAAGTCCTGTCTCTTGGCGTGCCTCCCCCATGAGACACGAGCCGGGGGCTGGGCGCTCTGATGGCCAAGCGTGACATTTAAACCCCTGCCCTGCGGTAGTTTTATGTGGGCTTTGTAGAGAAGATGGGGGGGTACACAGAGGTCCATCTGAGCACATGGAGAAAAAGAAGCGGGTACGGACAGAGGCTCACCCGACAAACTCTCAATTACTTTATGTACACGTTCCACTCACCCCCCACAAACCCTCCCCTGCAGAAATCTTCAGTGTGTCAGTGTGGCAGGGGCCCCATTGTGTGCAGGCCTGCTGCTGAAGAAAAAAGGTCCTTTGGTGGTAAACAATTCAGCTGTCCACTCTGATCACAATGGGGGTACATCCCATTGCTTTGAGCATCTGTTTCAGGAAGGTGTTGGTCCCCTCGCTGCTCAGCAGCGCTGTCCTTACGTGCATGGTGTGCGACTAAATCCCTGAATCCACTGGCCCACTACCACCTGCTCTCTCTGCCTCCCCTCCTTTTATCATTCTGTATGCTGATCAATATTGTCGACTCCACTGCAGAATCTCCTAAAAGACTCGCTGAATAGCCTTGTGCAGGCTGTTCACTTCCAATGTATGTTTCCTTAAAAATTGTGAACAGTGTGATGACCAACTGTATGAACTGATTGAAGCATGCATGAGAAAGAAGATGCTTCATGGAGGCGGGCACAATAAGTTATCTATGGAGACCATCAGGTCAATGTGTGGCTGCCTATTACCCCCTTGTGGTAGCTTAAAGTATTTCAGTTCCTCTGTTAAAGGTTGATGCAGTTTAATGTTCTGAACTTCATGTTTAAAACAGCTTAATGTAAAACATTACAGAACAGCTTGATTTCGTATGATATACAAAATTTGTATTACAACAAATCTGCTTTTACTAACTTGTTATATGAAAGACTGAAGAAATACCAGTATGCCTTTTGTTGTTACATTTTAAGAACCTAATAGATAGATAGATAGATAGATAGATAGATAGATAGATAGATAGATAGATAGATAGATAGATAGATAGATAGATAGATAGATAGATAGATAGATAGATAGATAGATAGATAGATAGATAGATAGATAGATAGATAGATAGATAGATAGATAGATAGATAGATAGATAGATAGATAGATAGATAGATAGATAGATAGACAGACATTCATTCTATTGTCATGTTGCTGTTGGATTTTATACTGTAATATTTGTTATGGGGGGAGGGTCTTCCATGCATTAGTTTGAAAAAGTTAAAACAAATGTTGTCCTTTTGATTAAAAAACATAAGTAAAAGGTGGTATCTACTTAGAAAGTTGCCTGCTTTCAAGATTTAAATATATTTAGGTGGTAAAGTAGATATACAGTATAAATAGTATTTCCTGGGCAAAGACACTGAATAATCTGTTGTTGCCATTACAATGGTAACTAACCTCTTTGTTTTCTTGCCATGGACAGTTTTACCGCTTCAGTGCTTCTCTGTTCTCTTCTAGATGAACCTGCTAACTGGGCTAACTGGTCACTCTCTCTTTCTTAAACATAGAAAGTACTCCTGGATCAGAGTGTCTGTGTTTTTCTCCTTTCTGTCCTCCCAACCCCCCAGTCAGTTGTGGCAAAAGGCAAAGGTCCTGTTGGATGTTTCTTCCTCTTGAAAGGCAGTGGTTCCTTTTCAGCACCTCCATATTCTTGCTAATGATGGTTGATTGCCAAGAAGGTAACATCGTAATGCAGAAAACCGTCAACTGTTGACATCTGCTTGCTCAGGGGGAGAGATTGCTAAAAAGTCAACAGCTCGAGGCAATCGACTGGGCATTATATGATCAAGTGAATTTGATTGCACTGTATTGATATTAAAGTCAAATTGCACTGCATGTAACTTGAGTTGAATATGACCGTGTGACTGGATTGGACCGTAAATAATTCAACAGATCTGCTCTGAATGAGATTACATCTGTTGTAATTTGGTGCATTGAGAAATGAGCAAATTTCATGTATATTTATTAAATTGTTCATAATCTACAAAGAACAATAACACAGTGTCATACTACCCTAAATATCTGTATGCTCTTGAATAAAGTTGTCCTCTATTGTCCACTAAAATGCACTAAAGAAAGTTTATGACTAAAGAAAAATAAGAATGTTATTTTGGTAGATTTGTAGTTTTTGTCAGTTAACTTTTTTGCAAAGACCTGTGTAAAATTTAATAAAAAGCAAAAGAAAGTTCATATATACATGAGTGCAGGTTATGATAAAGTTTAGTCTTCTCAGTTGTTTTAACTGCACAATACATCATTTATTATGATATAATATAATATATATATTTTTTTATATAATCAGGATTTTTTTCTGCATCTCTTACAATGTGTCCGCCCACTATCCAATTCCAAAGGGTTAACAGCAAGCGGGGTACTCTGCTGGTGAAGCGCTAATCAGCTCGGAAACATTTGCTGGCCTTCTGGCAAGGTCACAGGGGTCACAGTCTTTGGGCTGGATGTCCACTCTGCGCCTCGTTCCTTCCCCCTCTCGTTGTACAGTCAAGCCTCCCCTTGGGCCCTATAGGCCCTGCAGGCACAATCATCTCATCGCCGCTATATGCTCATAGAAGCTGGCTTTAATCTATACAGAGCCCTGGGATGGATTGCGGCTGTCTGTCCATCAGCCTGTCAGTGGGTCGTGCCTAAAACATACAGAGGTGGCCCCAAGACCAACGCAATCGACTCAGACAGGCCAGGATTCGACTCTCTGATTGGTCTGCAGAGGTGTCCAGCAGGAGTCCCTCCTGATGTTTGACCAGCTGATTGATCTGTCAACAGCAGCCGGCGGATGTATGTCCCTGAATTTAATTTTTGAATTCATTTCTGGGAGGGGTGTGTGTACAGAAATGATGAAAAGTCCCAGAATCAGAGTCAAGGATTAACGGTGGAGGGGAAACAAAATTGATATTCAGATTTATTTTCTTCAGCAAGTTGTTATAGGTTTCTTGTTTTTCTTATTTTAACTACAATGTGAATTGGAACTGTCAATGCTCACTTTTAACTTTATTTGCAGCCTCCAGGGCTGAATTTTATTTAAGTAAAAAGAGTTTTTCAGCATTTTTCATCATGATTTTCATTCTTCCAAGCTGATTGGTGCATTTTGTTGCTTTACAACTTTTATCATTTAATGTTAGGCATTGGTAAAAAGAAATTGGTGCAAAAAAACATGACTAGACCTGCAAAGGAACTTTTAATTTCAGCATTCATCAATACCCTGCGAACCATCTGCTGTTAAATTAATAGAACGTGTTGAAAAATGCCACTGGAGTCAGGCTGTGAGGTTAGGAAACCCTGATTCATTTCACAGCTCATAAAAAGCCTCAATGCTCTGGTGAGTGGGGATTGTCCGCTACAGATTTTCCCCACCGCTCTGCTTTATGCCTCTCTGTTATCCGAAATGCCCATAAAAACACAGACTATGAAATAAATGTGAACACAACCGCTGCCAGGAAGTGAGGACTGATTTGATCGGAGTCTTTTCTTTTCTTTTTTTTTTTGGCCCCTCTGGCCTTCCGCTGCAGACATGTGGAAAGGAGGGGCTGCTTGGATATGCATCACAAAGGCTTCCTGTGGTATTGATCTGCAGTGGGTTAAGGCAGTCTATCAGCAAATGTCCCCCTCTCTGGGAAAAAAACAATAGGAGATTAAAAACACACAGCCTGCCGGGCGGGAGGCTGCTGATGGGCCTTTATCTGGGCCCAAAGGTCACTGTGTACAGATTTAATCCACTTTCACTTAACAGCTTCATTTTAGGCACCTCTCATGCAAATAGTGACATTTGAGAAAAAGGGCTTTTTGGTAAAAACAGGAAGGCAAAGCTACCATCTACATTTAGTCTTTCCGAATAGATAACCAATTAAAAGCACATTAAACTGTTCTATTCAATGCCTAGACTGTACAGGTGTGTTAATTATCAGTTAACTTTATTACAGACATCACGGTTCAAAATACCCTCACCTAACACTTTGTGGAACCACTTTTCACTATTGCAATTGCAGCTGTAAGTGTTTTGCAGTTTGTTTCTACAAGCTTTGCACATGTATAGACTGAATTTTGTGTCCATTCATCTTTGCATAAGAGTTCAAGCTCATTAATATTAGCTGGAGAGTTTCTGTGGACTGCAATTTGCAACCCTCAGCTGAATTTAGTGCTGGATTTTGACAGAAACCATATAAACCATGATATTACAACTATGGCTGTGTGTTTAGAGTTTTGCTAGAGGTTAAGCTCCACCCCAGTCTGAAATCTTTTGCACTCTAACAGCTATATCTTCCCATTAGGCCTGTTTCCACTAGACAAGGAGGGGGAAAGTTGACAGCAAAAATACGTTGTGTCTCCATACAAAATTGGCCCTTTAAGGAATTTGCTAAGACGTCAGCATTTCGCAACCGTTTTCTGGAGTCAGTGGCGTCACTGATCAGCGCCAAAAGGCGCCCACAGTAGCAGAGAATACGAAGAGATCCACAATGGAAGAAGCAGGGAGATACTTCGTTTCCGTTTGCTATGTTGTTATCGAACGGTTCGCCAGTAACTCTTCCACATTTACAATTGCCGGTTGTCTGGCGACGTCTGCTGATATAATATCCCACTGAGTTACAACAACCAGTATGTGTTAACAACAAGTTCCACTCGCAGATTTTTCCAGGCTATTTCTAAGTACATATGCTGAGGCAGGTACTCGTTTGGTTCCTGAAATGGAACGGAAAGTGGTCCTTTTGGGTCGGCCCGGTGAAACTGAGACACGTGAATACTGTGAAGGTGCCGGCGGGGTACCAGACGTTCAGCCTCCATCCTGTAGGCAGACTCATCCCCGTCCAAGATGAGTCCAGTAACAGGGGTGGCATGACCAGCCTCCAGTGAGGAGTTGTGAATACCCGAAAACACTGGCCCCAGTTCATTTGCACAGTGCCTAGGAGTGGCAGGAGACACACCGTCTGGGCGGGGGCTTTTCTGAGCATTCAGGCTCTTAAAACTGCTTCCTGACTCTAAAAGGTTGTGTTGGAAGAAGGTGATGTGAGATCCTCATAGATGTGGGGTGAGGCTGAGGGTGTTCACATAATGAATTGAAGAGCTCTGTGAGATGTTCAGATTGGGATATAGTTTTATAACCTGGATGAAAGTATCCCTGAAACGTCTGGTGTGTTCACTAATCTTCTCTGGACCCTCTGCAAATGATTGTAGAAAGAAGGGTTCTTCATAAAATGAACATCAGACAACCCGAAGCATCATCTTCATCAGACTGTCATACAAAAACAGAGTCTTCAGTCAGAGGATTCTGTACTGTAATACAGACTGCTGCAGGAGATCCTTCTGGCCCACAGCCATCAGCATCTACAACTATTTGAGGAACTTGGATACGAGTAACATTTAGTTTCCCTTTGGGATTAATAATGTATCATTGAATTAAATAAACCCCCAAGACCTTAATTGCAGTATTTATACAGAATATAAGTTATATACAAGTGGAGTTTATTTTCTAAATATGTGACAATATCAGCAAAAAAGGGAACTGAATATCAATGCATACAACAATTACCCAATTTTTAGTTGTAAAATAAAACTGAGAACGAAGTATAGCCTGTTGGCACATGAAATCCCAATAACATACATTCAGGTTTGTGGTTGTAACGTGATAAACAGTGAAAAAGTTCAAGAGGTCTGTATACTTTTGCCCAGCAATATAGGAATAAAACACACATATCGTTGGCGTTTTGGTATTTTATTGAAATTTGCAACATTAATCCTTCTCTGGGTTGCAACACAATAATTTATTGCTGATTTAATTCATCACAACGATATTAAAGAGGATCCTGCACAGCTTT
Source organism: Valencia hispanica (assembly GCA_963556495.2). Taxonomy (NCBI): domain Eukaryota; kingdom Metazoa; phylum Chordata; class Actinopteri; order Cyprinodontiformes; family Valenciidae; genus Valencia; species Valencia hispanica. The sequence continues at coordinate 7,674,481 of OY747710.1, forward strand.
GCTGGTAAATATTCCAAAATCATAGATGCAGCACAAATGACATCACATGACAATCAAAGCAAACACAACAACTTTTAACTGCTGTAAAGTCTGAACTTCAAAACGCTTCTAAAACATGTTCATAAACAGATCATTGTTCTCTTTTAAAAACAACTAACTGCACAACTTGTCAGAGCAATGAAACAACACGACTTTAAACCAACAAAGTGCTTCATTTGCACTGAGGTCAATGGTGATCTTTAGGCTCGCTCAACTTGCGCTTCTTCACGGGTACGGAAGCAGAGGATGATTCCTGGCTGCTGAGGATGTCATACTGAGAAACCTGAAAACAGCAGAAGCTGCTTTTTAAACCCCACATTCACAGTAAACAGTTTGCATTTCCATAGAATAGATGGTTTGTTTTCTCACCATCTTTTCCTTTGCTGCCATTGGCCGCTTTCGGTTCACAGTCATGGGTGTCTCCTGCCCACAGACAGAAATAGGGATGTGTATTGGCAAAAATCAGGTGATATGATATGTATCGCAATACAGGGAAGAAGATATGATATATCGTGATACTATGAGTAAGACGATATATTGTGATTTTTAAAACTCAATTTAACAGTAGGAAAACTGTCACAGCATTCTAAACGCTCCAACCTGTTTCATACTTTAACACGTCCAGTTTTATTACTAGATCTAGTTGATCCACTGGAACGAAGAAGGTGACAACAGCTACAAACTACCAGTTATACTTTTGATGTTACTACAGAAATTACTGTCATCATTAATGGTTCTATTCAAATCCTAAAAATAAAAAAACAACCACAACAACAACAAAAAACACGATATTTTTCTTTTGAATATCAATACAATTTTGGGGAATAAAATATCACGATATATCTGTGTATCGATATTTTCTTACATCTCCAGACACAAACATGCGTTTTTTTTTAAAACAGGTAAGCATGTGTAAAAAGTCTTCGTCTTTTATTACTGAAGCATAACCTCACTCAGACAAAGTTTGAAAAATTCAAACTTTAATTTAAGTACCAATACACTGATTCAGTAGGGGGAAAAAATCCCACATTAAGGAATAATGGTACCACTTTGCAGTAAGACTCCCCTTATAAATGGCTAATGAACAGTTTATAGATATGTTGTTAATTAACCAGTAAACACTTTATAAACCATTAAAAATCTTTATTGTGAATTAAGTAAAGGCAAAAAAGGGACCAAATCTGTTCACCTACATATTTCATCTAGAGGTGCTAAATGAAATATTTCAGACTAAGGCACTACCTTGTAGTAGGTAGCTTCACCACTATACAGTAAGGCTCTCTTTGATGGTGCATATTTAGAATGGAGTGATAAAGTCAAATACTATATGCTAAAGAATTATGTTTACAAATAATCATTGTGCTTACAAGGTTGTAACTCAGTCTGAAATGTTTAATTTAGCAACTCTAGATAACATATATAGATTAGCTCACTATTTAGCAAGAAACCAATCGGTTTTGTCTCTTTCTGTCCCTTAGTTAATGCATAATAAACACTTATTAATGATTAATAAAGTGCCTACAGATGAATTAATGACATATCTATAACCTATTACTAGTCATTTACAAGGGGAACATTAATGTGAAGTGGTACCAGAATAATCATTCTTAACAAAATCCCTTGAGCCATCCTTAACAATTTCAATAAAATAAAGACTTTATTAATTTGATCATCTAGGACATTTTAATTGATAATTCACCACTTCCTGTTTCCCTGGTGTACAAATATGAGGTGACACAGGGCTAAAAGGCTGAACGAGGTCCCAAGTTTCTGATGCAATCACACACAGTGTGGAGGACAGTGGTGAGCCATTAGAGCCTACATTTAAGCAGTTGTTTGGGAGGTGTGCCAAGAAACCCTTTACTCCCCCCACATTCACTTTAACTGCACCATGTGCTCTGGTCAGATGAAGGTAGGACATAGCCTTTTAGGGATTAACAGATAAATCGGATGAATCCAGCTTGAAACAAGAAATGGATATATGGAAAGGCAACTCATTCCCACCATACGGTACAATGGAAGACCTGTGATGCTGTGGGACAGTTTGTCTGTCAAAGGCCCAGCGAACTGTGTTTTTTAGGAGATTATAAAGAAACATTTTGTGGCCTCTATGAGAAAATTACAGACTGTAGCTGGTTCTGTAACCATGGTAATAAGCCCAACTATATTGTCAAATCAACATAGAAAGCGTTCTCAAAAATCAACCATTATCCATGGTCATTTCAGGCTGCAGACCTTAATCCTATCCTATAGTGGGGGGAGGGGGGGGGGTGAAGAAAGCTTGAGAGAGGACTTTTCATGATCTAAAAGAGATCGTGGAGGAATGGTCAAAGATATCTGTCTGTTTGCTTTAATCATGTGAAATATTACAGAACAAGTTAACAAGCTGTCCAATGGGAAAAATAAGATGGGGAAATATAAATATTCTCAAATGAACACTTTCCATAGGAAATAGTATGGATATCAGCTGTAAATTGGGATTAATTTAACCTAACTGTATTATATCTAAAACATAAATATTTTATTATAGACTAGCAGTGGTGCAAATTAATTCAATCAAAAAAAATCACATCTTTCAACTTTATCACATTTTAATTAATTGAATAATCACTACTTTCATTGAAAATAAAAACACAGGTAGAGGGGCGTGGGCTTAATAACCATGCAATAAGCATTTTACTGATTTACTGTCTGCATGGGATTAGAAATAGCAGCAATATACCCAAGTAAAGGAGGCTGCTCAGTTGGTAGCTGTACATGTGTGGGTTCCCTCCAGGGTACTCCAGCTTCCTCCCACAGTTCAGAAACATGACCGTTATGTTAATTGGTCTCTCTAAATTGCCCTTAGGTATGAGTAACCCTGCAAAGGATCGACTGTATAGATAATGGATGGATGGATGGATGGATGGATGGATGGATGGATGGATGGATGGATGGATGGATACTGGATGGATGGATACTGGATGGATGGATGGATACTAGCATGAAATCTGGTTGTTTTAGTCAAGATTATTGCAAAATGTGTATCTTTCCAACTATAATTAAAATTTATGGCAAGGACAATATTTTAAATGAAGAGTTTTTTCCCCTGTTAATTCCCATAAACTCACCTGGAATCCCTGAATTTTCCAACCCTATCACTAGCTGGTAAAGAGTAAAAACAAACCTAGGGGTTGATTCATTTTAACTAGGTGACTGACCGTTATGGACTTGATTATCCGTCCACTCCTAGTTCTCTTCACACCCATCTCCATGTCTGAGGTTTTCATTATCATGATCTGACACAGGGGAACAATGTTAGGAAATGTTTAATGGCCTCAGACATAGAAACTGTTCCCTAACATCCTAAAGTCATTGTACGCTTCTGAACTGCTAAAAGACTTCCGATCATTTCAGTTTTGCTTTTGAATCCCAAGATTCTGTTTTAAAGACATTTTTCGGAGTTTCCACTTAGTAAGAATAAAAGTGCATCAATTAGCATTATAATATTACACGATTAGTGCTCTTTGTGTCTGCAACTCTCGCTGAAAGCAGCTCTGGATAATTGAAAATGTAAAATACATAATGTGTGAATTAAGTCTTAGTCAGTAGGAACAAACCTACCTCTGGGACTTCCTCTTTACTCTCAGTCATCTCATGGATGTCCATCTGGCTCTCTTGAATTAAAAAACCCAAAACAATGCTGTTAACAAGGTGTTTAGTTATAGGAGTTATATGATTAGTGTTATAGGAAAATAAAAGATATTTAAAGGTACAAAATAAAGGTTTTCACAATGAAAGCATGCTTATAGTACTATAGCTTATAGTAATATAAAGGCATTTTCCCATCAAGGTAGAAGATAAACCTCATGGAATCAGTTATTCAGAAAATACATACTAAATTTGCTACTCCTCCGACTAATTTGATACACTGCCTTCTTGGGGTTCTGTACTTAACGAATAAAATAATCAGTTGGGTTCCCTTTTTTACCTAAAAGCTGAAAGATAGACCTTGAGAGTTGAAGCTTTTGATTTTGATCATTTTTAAATATCCTGATCATAAAAATATCCTGTTATAATCAGGGCAGTTTGCTGGACATGCAACTGAATGTTTGATTTATTAGGATGCATCTGTGGCAGGATGAAAAATATATTTATTTTCACCAAATCCATTTTTGATTGAAAAGGATATTGTGTGTGACATTCAGCTTGACATTGTTTCAGGTGAGTCATTCAGTTCAGTGCAGAGCGTGTTATGGACCTTATTGCTGTTTAAAGATGCGTTCGCTGACAAAGTTCTGGTTAAGTCATCTTTCTTTTTCTACTGTAGCTGTATGAGAAACCAATAATGTTCCCAAATAGCAGAGTTTAGAGATAGCTGGGAGTTCTTTCTATTTTGTTTTGGTGTCATTTTCTAAAGATGTGTTGCGGAAAGTTGCACTGCGCTCTGAGTTCCGCACATAAACATTCTGCATGCGTTCATGTTAAAAAAAGATGGCTTCATTCGGAACAAGTGTGTACCGAACCGACAGGACCGTACCAAAAACAAAAGCAGCATTCTCTGACCTCAGTGGCTCCATATTTTAGTTACGATCTGTATTTCAAAGCACTTGTACCATCCAAGCATAAGTTTTTCATTTCAACATAATACTGAAGTTTTAAGACACAATCAGGACCAGATTTGACTCTGTAGATGTAACTTTGTATCATTACCGGTGTTACTGACGTCTGTGGTGTGGTTCTCAGGCTCCACCGGCCGTTTGGGCTCGGGACTCTAAAGGTTAAAACAAGTTATTTGAACACCTAGATCAGAAACAGTACACACACATGCTACTACAGACCCCTGATAAAACATTCTAATAAACACTCTGATTTAGGCACCGTTTGCAAGATGGTGGATCTGTTTACACCAGGCATTAATATGCATTTTGGGTAAACTGATGCCGATTTGTGGGAGGATTCATATGCAAACAAGTATGGATTACTCAATGTAAATATACTAATGAGGAAGTAAGTAACTCAAAAGCGGCTGTAGAGGAATTAGCTGCTGTATGAGGAAACTGCAGGTGATAATTTGCGCTACAGGACTGATTGAATCACATGTTTGTTTTCCAAGAAGCAAAAAAATTCCTAACTGTGAAAAGGAAGACAGGATCCTCATTGCATAAAAACACAAGTCTGCGTAGGAAGCAGCAACCCTCTCTGTCTCGTTCTATTATTTATTCTAAAGAAGTGACTTGTGCTCAGACCTGTGATTGGTCCACTTGATCTTCAATCTTCAGAATCCATTTTTCCTTCACAGAAACACTCTCTTCCACCTGCAAACATAAAAAACATTAAACAGCCCAGCGGGGGAGACCTTGACAACGAAACCAATTTGCACACTAATTACATAATACGAAATTCAAAAACAATAGTGCAAACATTAGAAGGATATTTTTTAATTGATCTATTACTCCACCTGCTCCAGTCTGCGTTTCTCTGTGGCCATGTCGAACTTCACGCAGTGGTAGGGGGTGGAAACTTTACCCATGGTCAGCTTAACTGGTTCCTGCTCAAACTCTACTGTGTCTCCTTCAGACTCTCTGAAGCCTGGAGGCTGGTAGTCCTGAGGAGTGACTTCAACCAAGAAGAATAAAACACAGAAAAATTACAGGCTAATCAAACCATTAAACAATAATTATAGGAGAAGGAAACAGCAAAGACAGCAGGTTTTAACACGCTAATGTTCTGAAAAATAATGATACAAAATATTTCATTGATCAGTGCTGGATGTGACATGATCTCCATTTTTATTTTCTTTCTTTTTTGACTGATGCTGTTGCATTAAAGAATCTAGTGACATCTAGTGGGGCATTTGTATGTTGCAACCAACGAATTACTCCAGTACCTTGACTAATGACCGTGGAGGGAGAGCTGCAATGTTCAATTAAAGGCCTGCCCAATACAGAAGTATTGTGTGTAAAAGTGAAATATTGTCTGTTTGTACTGCTCATTGATGTTGAAAAATGCTTTTATTACTGCAAAAGCACAAAGTGAGGGGAAGAAAAACATACATTCAGTGGTGCTGTTTAGCAAGTTCTGTCATATCAGTGACTCTGCGCTTCTTTATTTCAGAGATTAAAAAGAAAACCTGACAGTCGTCAAAAACCCATCGTGCTCCAGAAGAAGACAGACATCACTGATGTTATATCCGGGACTGAAAATCCAGACTGGTGTCACTCTGCTGTCTACAGTAAAGCACCACTGTGATTAAATGTGTCTGAACTCTTCAGGTCAGTACTCTGTGCAGCGACCGGAGGTTTTCAAACCCACATAAAGCTGAACAAGTGTCAGTGTTCTTTAAAACACTGATTTTCCGATGGTGGACAGAGACTTTTGCTCATCTATGATGATAATATTTTAATTGCATGTAAACAGGTTGCTGCTTTTAAGGGTCTAAATGCTTCATCGGTATCTCCACAAGATGTCGGAAAGACTCTACGAATGAGCCATTTCCTGGCCATGTCGGGAAATCCCGCAGCATGCGCCGGTGGTTGGCACGACACCGGGCTTTTGGGAGCGACGCGGTCCAAAGCCTCAGTAACTCTTCCTGTCAGAAACATTGAGTACGTTGTCCAGGTCTGAGATGACGCTCAGATGCTCTCATGGGAATATTTTATTCTGATTGATTTAGTTACCTGTACTTTGTGAATAAAGTTGAAAATGTCTGCGCATTTGCACTAAGTGTTCAGGGGCGTTAATACTAATCCGTAAAAATGACAGATTTTTCTGTCACCATTTTTTTTTTTATGGTCAAATAGAGAAAATATTCAGTTACAGCGACCCCTGCAGCACAAGGACTTGGGAAAGTATATAACAATATGATTGATAAATATCTCACTTAGGTCAAAAATCACTATTACATTTGGATACTAATAAAGTAGAAACATAGACAGATGAAAGACAAAAAGTGAAAATGCACGCTACACACAAATAAAACAAAAAACCCTTAAACTGGTTTAGAAAAAACTTTTAAAAAATCTAATCAAATAAAGCTTAAAACTGCTGTGGTTAATTACTTTCATAATGAGCGGGATTAACTTTTACATGTTTGTGCTGATCTTACCATCATCATAATAAGCCAGCTTCATGTTGAGGCAGACGTTTTCAGGCAGAGGATCCAGATTCTGCATCAGGGTGTAAAGTTTCCTCACCAGCAAGATGCTCTCTTTCTTGGTGTTACCTAAAGACATCGTCGACAACTTCTGGCTGCTTTTGCTAGTGAGGAGAAAGAAAACAGTCAGAGCATGAACCCTTAGGGCACTGCGCTCAATCAAAATGTGCATGGCCTCTGAGGAGTCAAGGCTACAATTTAAGTCTTCCTTAATCTGGATGGCAGTGATTTAAAATGATGTTTTTGGCCATGGAACTGTAATGCATATTATGTCCTGCCACTGCTTTAACTTCATGCTGCTAAGCTGATGGAAGTCTTTTTAGTGTTTCCTCCTCCGTAGCTAGGCTGAAACTGCTGTTGGAGGTGGAAAAACCTCCCATAGTTACAATTAAGTCTTATAGATTATTAAAAAAACATTCTAGTATATAGATGTGATGCCTATCCATCAAATCTATTTGGGGAGTACTAAACAGATACTAGGTTTTCCATATTTTATGGAATCCAGTCACATTCAAATGAATATGGAAGTCCTGGACACTGTGGAGTGGCCTTATCCTTGCATGAAGGGGTCAAAAGCTGCTTATGCCTCGTTTCCACTGAGCGCTCCGATCCGGCTCGGCTTTTTGTCTGTTTCCATTGTAAAAGCGGCCCATACAACAGGCCCATACCGGTTCAATAATGGTCCCCCTTCAGGTGTAGGTCCACAGGACAATGGTCCGAGACTGTAAGGGTGGAGCCACTGACGTCACATAACACAGTCCTTTGACTGGGTGAACTCATAAACACTGCAGTAACTTTAAACGTCACCCCGCGACAACTTTACACACCAGTCATCTGTTCCACACGTAGCCTTTTACTAAACACAGCGGTCGTATTTGTGTAAAGAAAAAAACAAAAAGCAAGAAAGACAACCATGAGCTGCTGGATGGACTCCATTGTTGTTGTTTCTTCCTCCTCTGCTTCTGTGTTTTTCGCAAGTCGCCCACTTCCTCGTCCCTCCAGTATGACGCCACGCAAGCGTTCAGGGTAAACCCCGCCTGCTCAAGGAGAGTTCAGTAGGCAGTGGAAATGCTCCCATGAAAAGTCAGAATTACGCAATAGCGGACCGGACCGAGCCGCACGTTCTACTCAGTGGAAACAAGGCTTTAGTTTCATCTATTTTGGCTTGTCTGAGATAAGTTCTGAGGGTGGCCAGTCACTGTGTATGTTAGGTAATATATTACAGATTCCACAATAAAAGTAACTTAATACCATGTTTGTTGACTTTCAGTACATTTTTTACAGTCTTAACAGTTTTAGAGCTGAGCACTAAATGTGGCAGTGCGAACAAAAGATGAGGAAAGTTTGCAAGGTCAAATGAGAAACTGAATTAAAAATAAACTTAAAAGAATTGTGTGCACCCCTTCACTATCAGTGATAGCCAAATATCCAAGCATGAAAATACCTTTCGAAATCCACATGTGTTCCTTCTGTAGTGTATTGGATCTTAAACTGGTAAAACTCAGTCACTTTCTAAAAGAAAAGAAAATCTAAGTTACAAAAAGTACAAAATTATTGGTGAACAACGGCACAAAGACATTTTGAGCAGTACCTGGGGGTTGCTTGGGTCAGTATAGATCTAAAACAAGGCAAAAAAAAAGTAGTTAACTTTTAAAAATTTAATTACAATTAACTATTTGGAGGGAAAAAAATAAAAGCAAAAAATTAAATAATACTTACTGACATTATGACAGCTCGCAGCTGGTTGAGAACACAAACAGGAGAACATTTTGACCATAGTAGTTTTGATATGAAGACATACTATGTTGGTTAGGTGAATTTATGTTGTTTGATCTATAATCACTAAACCAGATGAGAATTATAAATGACCTCACTGAGGGTAAGAGAGTAAACGTGACTCACATATTTCTTCTGTATGGCATCAAAGCAACCCTGCATCCTGGAAGAAATCAAAACAATTTGTTATTTTTCAGTAAACATCAAAAGATTGTTGTTCTGAGTCACTAGTTCTCTGTAGAAGTAAAACACAAAGTATATTAAACAATAGCATTGAAACTAATTCTGCACATATTTGCTAAATGTAAGCTTTCTTAACAGTGCAGTGTATCATCAATGAGTTTTTCTGACCCTAAGTGACCGAAAGAAATGCAATTAAAATTAGTTAAAAATGCTGCCCACTGTGTGTAAAGCGTATCACAGATTTCCACACTGAATCATCTAAATGTAATGTATCTTTTTCAGTAGCCCTTATGTTCACAAAGAGCTCGGGTACATTCAGCTGATCAACGGATCTGGCTGCCACGTGTCCAGTTAGTGCAGTTTACCACTGGAGTATCTGAGAAGTTCCTGGACAGTCACGGTCCCCTTTCAGGATCATCACTTTCTCATCTGAAAAAAAAAAAATAGGTGGGAAGGATATTCTCTGTAAATATTTCCATATATAATAGATGGAAACAACTGACACAGGTGGCAACTCTGTTTTTTTTCTCTCTCGATGTGGCCTAACCTTCGACATACTTGCTCCCATAGGCTCTCCCTGGGAATATGCCCCTGAGGTACGTGATGCCAGACACAGCGATGGCCAGAAGCTTCTTTACAACAACAAGGGACTGTTGCTCAGAGACAACCTCATTAGGCAGCAACTGAGCTGCCTGCAGGAGCAAGACAAACAAGTTTATCGGAGTTAAGAAGGTTTTAGTTGTGCAGTTACATATTTTAAGCTCAGATCTCTTAAATTACATTTATGCACCTAATTGTTTGGATATTTTTTCTTTCTGTGCATCTTTTTGGTATTTCTGTTCACATTCCAATTTATTCTGAGCTATCATTGTTGTAATCAACAATTATGTTTACTTGATCTAGTCTTAATTTTCTTTAGAGATGGGAAAACTTTTGTTTTTAATTTTATCACAATATTTTCTGGCATTTAATCCAATGATGATCGCAGAGATTTTTCAATTCAACAGTCTTTCTGGCTTTGAAAAAAAAAAATTCTTTTTGAATAAAACTCCATGAGTAAATACATCAACTACCTCAACTGTGCTGAAGCTGAGCATAATAAATATAAATTTTCAGTCCTTCTTTTAAAACATGAATGCAACATTTACCAGAAGTTTCTCCAAAAATGTTGTTAAGTTATTTATAATATGATTATTCATAAAGTTTAAAAACACAATGCCATTTTTAGAACATCAAGAACAAAATAGGAGTATTTTTGCTATGCGGAGTGGAGCCAAAATAATTTTAATAATCATATTTTTTCACTGTTTTTGAAATCATTTGGAGCCAAAGCTGAGATTAGAAAATAAATGCAAATTTGATTAACTGAACTCAAGTACATGATGAAAATAGTGTTGATACTTAGACTAATTAATAGTATAGATCAATTCTGATTTTACTTTTTGCTGCCTAGATGCAGCTACACATTCATAGATGAGTTTACATAAGATACAAGCCGAACAGCTGCAACTTAAACCAAAATACAAACAATCAATTTATTAATTATAAATGTGTATTAATCTCATTGCCCTATTAAATAATGCAATGAAGCATTTAACAGAACTGCATAAAGAACAAGTGTAATGTATGTACCTGTAAAAAGAGCAAGTCAAAATTTTTACTTATTTTATATTTTTTATTAATTATTGGAGATTTAAATCTGAAAACCTGTTGAAAATGTAAAGGAAACACCAAAAATATAGTTCATTGTCTATTTTGTAATAATGAGACTTCAGAATGATGAAGTTTAAAACAGTGTCTATCTTCATAGGAATACTATGCTACTACTATCTATGTATATATAAACATAAATGGTTATCATATAAATATATATATATATATATATATATATATATATATATATATATATATATATATATATATATATATATATATATATATATATATATATATAAAACAATCATATAATCAAATAATCATACAATATTACAATAATAACATACAATCATATAAATTGTGGAATGAATTTGTCCTTTTCATTGTACTTTACCAGATAAATGTATTTGTAAATGTAAGCTGAACTAGTTCTTACTATGGTCCAGATGCAAAAAAGTGAAGAAAACCCTTTTCATTGACCTTTCACAAATTAAATAAAGTTTTCAACTCAGTTTGAATGATTCTGAATAATCAAATCCAGGTTTATAAGAGTCTAAGTATTGTGGTTTTAAACTTAAGCAAATTTAAGATGCTAAATGCAGTGAAATACTAGGTAGAATTGCGCTTTAGCCGTTTCCGTAATCGGAACCAACTTCAGCTTTGTCTAACATTATTATCATTTTAAGTTTAAGTAATAATTACCTGAGAAGGCCTCACTTGCTGAGCACAAGCCATTGATTTGGTGAAAATTATAAAACAAAAAAATAATAATCTGAAAACATACAAAAACATCAGTAAAATGTTTAGCAACAAAATCTATTAAGGTGACGTTTCTAAATGATAAACTTAGCTAGCTAGCTGTTAGCTAGCTAATTATCCTGAAACAAAAACTTACATTTCGACCTTTGCCAGGAGATAAGGATTTCTTACAAAATAATCACGCTAAAACTATATCAAGGAGAATTAGAATTTTCTTTTAAATGGAAGAAATAATAACTAACTTTTAAGGATTAGTTTAACCAGTTATCAGCATTAAAAAGACCGTGAACGTCTTTTTTTCCCACATCATGGGGTCGTGAAAAGCAGCCAATCACAGAGCAGAAAGCAATGATTAAACGTTATGCCACGGATGGCTTTCCATGCGAAGAAGCAACGCTGTTTTATTCAGCCAAAATGTTTTTCAACGTGTTGGTGAATTATTATATATGTATTAATATGATTTTATAAAACTATTTTTGAAAACATGACATTTGAGTGTTCCTTATCTAATTTGCGTTGATACAGCGTAGCGCGGCCCCCGCATTACAGGTACTGGCTGCCTTGAAAACCCATTGGGCCATTGGCTGTCTATCACAGCGCGTGAAGGAAATGGCTACATTTCATTGGCTAAGCGCAGAGGACCGCTAGTAACCTATTGGCTAAAGTGCGTGTCAACTTGTAAACAGGACTTGCCTCATGTAATGACGTCGCATCTCGTTACGCCATCTTTGTTGGGGAGCTGTCGTGTTTAGAAAACCAGGATTAGGTTCACTGCAGGTTTATCTACCGCTGCCTGGTTTATAAAACCGCTTGTGTTGTGTGGCAAACGGGCTAGCAGCTGGTCCACCGCACTCGGACAATGTCGTCGGAAAACCTCGACTCGGACACCCAGGTGGAGTACGAGGACGAAAAACAGGTGGGTTTTCAGACTGCTAACCGCGGAGGGAGCTAGCGAGATAGGGCTAAGATAAAATAGCTCAAGTGAAGTGTTTAAAATGCCTAGTGTGGCAAATGAAACAAGAAGGCGTCTAGAGAAAGTGCAGAGCTGTAATAAGCGATTTACTGTGTAATAAGACTGTTATTATATACATCAGCTGTCAGAGGATTCAGTGCATCCAGCCTGTGTATCACTTTGTTTTGTCCCGTTCCTTGTGTTATTGGTTGAAGAGTCCACAGCAGCTCAGGCCTCAGTGGTTTGTGCTGCTAGTTTTCCCACGAAAAATCACGAAACTGGACATGTTGCAGTCTGTTAATACACATATAAACGATTAAATAATTGCAGTCTAGAGTAACTATCTACTGACATCTATCCACTGCACCACTGCTCTTCTCTAAGAGGGCTGTGGTTTCTAGATAATCAGTCAAACTAATTTATTCCTTTCACCTAACTTTGACATCTAGTTACAATATGTTTTCAAGTTTGTATGTTATCCCATATATAACACTGGGCCAGGGCTCTGTCAAACTGTGTGTGTAAGCAAAAATCGAAACAAATTGTATGTGTCAAAACAAACGACTTATATCAATATTTTGTATGCAAGTTATAAATGAACACATTTGCAGTTGAAATTATCTGACAATCTTTTATTAGTTAGAATAAATGTCAGTTAACTGACTTGTTCGTTATTCACCAAGAAGGACATGTTCGTTACCATACTTGCACTGTTAAAGTAGTTACAGAGAAAATTCAGCTTTTAAACATAAGATATTCTTCTTGTATTAGTTTAAATTAAACTGAAAAATTATAGTTACATCCTAAAATCGACATAATAATTATTTAAAATTTCTATTAGAATCTGTACAGTGCATTGACTAATCAAGCATGTGCTCGTGTATGAAATCAGCTTATTTTAGGTATACAGTTACTTGAAAACATGACCTAAATCTTCTCATGTTCAGGTAAAATCAAACAAGCTTTTATCTGACCATAACGTCAGCTATAAACCTTAGCTGTGACTTACAGAAATAAGTTTTTATTTATTTTGTTATGTAATAAGTTGCATACTTTTGCTCTACGTTATCAGAACTTCTCCCAAAAAATATATATATGTTTTTTACGTATAATAAAAGTCAAAGAAAGTGAAGGCTTTGCAGAGTTTTAGGAATCACTTGAAGAAAAAACATATTTGTGTTTAACTGTCTCAGTTATTTACGACCTGATTGGTACATCATAGCCTGGCCTAATCTATATAACCTAAGTCCAAGGTTCTCGAACCTGGCACTAGGGTTGCCTTTACTGGTACCTCAAAGAAATATTGGTATCAGCCATTTAGAAGGTAATTACAGAGATGAACTGTATTGTAGAGCACAGACAGTCGAGGAGGTGAGTTTTCAAACACATTGATCTGTTATAAAACATAAACTACTCTGAAAAAAAGGATTAATCTGAAGGGAGCAAAAGTAAAATAATACGTACTTTAAGCTTCTTTTGCTGTGCTCTATTTCTTTTGTAGTTGGAACGTGGATCTGGGAACTTAAATCATATTTCGGTTGTAAACTGGGCAACCATTGCTAATTGCTGTGCTCAGTGACAATTTGTGTATTTGCTGTGTTGAAGTTTGAAATAAACATATAACAGAGATTGTGTAATGTATGTGATAGATTTGATGAGATAATGAAATCAGCAGCACAAAATAAAAACATTAATTTCCTCAGCCGTTGCTACCTCTAAACATGCGGCAGCCATATTGGATTTTGAGTTGCATGTTGGTTTCCCATTTGGAATTTCTGTTTTTACTCAGCATTGCAGAATAAAAATTTTAACATGCAATTAAAACAAATCTTTTAACCAAATATAGTTTTAATGGACAATAAATATTTATATTTTCATGGAAATGTTTCATTTTGATATGCTGGTTATAAAAATAAAAAAAAGACACAATATGTAGTAAAAGTCCTTAAAACAATGCCAGACCTACGTCTAATTATATCAGTCTTGAGGTAGAATTTCTTGCAGTTGTTTAGTTAACTCTGTGAAACTGAATTATGTGAAGATGATGCACCAGGGACAAAAGCAGATACCATGTTTAACTAATGCCTGCTGCTAAACTGTCAAAGCAAGCTTAGATGCTGCTAGAATCTTTCAGCGTTCCACATGCCAGTTCAAAGCTGCAATAGCAAATGCACAGAATGTGGTGTTGGATATTGCAGTTTCCCTGCATTAAGAGCAAATATAGTACCCAAGTGAACCAGAATCCACTGCTGCAATAGCAAATGCACAGAATGTGGTGTTGGATATTGCAGGTTCCCTGCATTAAGACCAAATATAGTACCCAAGTGAACCAGAATCCACTGAGTCACACTCCCACCCCTCCTCCTAAGGGAATCTGTTCATCGGCTTCAGTGTCCTGAGTCACATTTTATCCCTGGCCCAGCAAGCTTTGCAGCCTAAATGCCCTATCTTATATGCATAGTTGAGGTAGAACCACAACGACCTCTGAGAGCTCAAGACAAAGATAGTTTAAATGACGTTGGTTCCATGCACTCTTCAGAACTTTATAACTTCCGTTTTTTTCTGTGAGGTTTGCGATGCAGGTTGAACTTTAGTGCATTTCAGTCGTAAAGAGTGAGGCGAAAATTCATGGCTTCAATATTTTACTTTGACTGGCACTTGGATTATAGCTATCTTGCCTGACCGGGTACTATAAGCCTGCAGAGATAACGCTGTCACTTGCAATGTATTTATTACGTGTTGTACTTATCTGTACACTGGTCATAAAAATAAATGCATTTAAAAAAAGAATACATTGATATTGTAAGAAAATCGTGAGTCATTGTCAAATTATTTCAGGGGTTATAATATATTACCTTTTAAAATGAACTTCTTTATGGTTACAGTTAGTAACGAAATTAGATTTGCAAAAAAGAGTTTGTAAGGGTCAGAGGTCATCCTTTGGTATAAAATTGAATCTGTAACGGGGGCATGGTGACTTTTTCTTGCAGAAATCTTCAGAAAAGACAAATTGTAAACAGAAAAGTGTTTATTATTAAGATAAGCTTCACAAAGCCCTTTAGCGTCCTCTTTTATGAAATGTTTTTAGATAGATTTGTCTACTTGCTCAGCTGGTACATCTCAGGCATGTTGGTTATATGAGAATCTGCAGTAGGAGAAGATTCATGCTGTGACTCATGTTGTTAGGAAGTATCTCCAGCTCCCACCAGGCTGTGTCATAAATCTAAGCTCCCTTTACAGAAGTAGGTTACATTTGTCAACAGTAGTTTTAAGTTGATGTTTCAAGTGAACTCTTCTTTTTCAGAACTATTTATTTTATAGCTTACTTAGAGTTTTTTTAAAGACAAAAAGAAATCAAAATTAAATAGTTTATGTGCCATTACTAGCTTTTTAGGTTATGCTTGTTCTTTCCTGAGGATGTATCAGGTAGCAAGATTAAAGGCAATTTTTTATTTTTTTATGCTTCTGTGTTCAGGACTCACAGGAGAAGAATGCAAACCCAGTAAAGGAAGAGGAGGCCAAGCTGAAAGCAAAGTATCCTGGCCTGGGCCAGAAGCCTGGTGGATCAGACTTCCTGATGAAGAGGCTACAGAAAGGGGTGGGTGACCCCGGCATGTCCACAACGTAGCTGGAGACGCAGTTGCATGTGTTATTGTCTGTCAATATGAAAGAAAAACTGAGATGTGTTTTCAGCTGACTCATCTTCTTGGTACTTTTACTTTAATCAGTCAAGTTCCTTCGCTAATTAACAGAAACCCCTACTTTTACAAAACCAGTTTAACGCATATTTTTATTTGTCACTAAATTTCTTAATAAAAACTAACATAATATTTTACCGATTTAAAACACGACCCTACATTGTTTTCCATGACAGTATCCTTGATAGCATCCTCTTTGTGTCTCCTCCCTTCTGTCTCCTCAGAATTTTTTTCTTCCAGTTCTTTTTTCCTTACTTCCCTCTTTCTGTTTATTTTGTTTAGCACATGATAATTATTACCTCCACCAAGGAGGTGTTGTTTACGCCGAGGTTTATCTCTCTGTTGGGACGGGGGCGGAGCTGCCTTGGGAAGGTCTACGCTCTCCGAGTGCTTTTCTAGTTTCATGTTGCTAAACTAAAAACCCCACCTGCAAAATGACAAACAAGAGGGCCCTGCAGGGGATGGGGAGGGGAGCTAAGGAAGTAAATAAGAGTTTTTCTTTCTTTCTTTCTTTCTTTCTTTCTTTCTTTCTTTCTTTCTTTCTTCTGAAACCTATATGGTGATAACGGGGTGTCAGGGTAGGTGTGACCTGAGTAATGAAAAAAGTGAACCTAGTGATTTTTTAGATCGCAAACCGTTAAGTGATTCACCCATCTTGCTAATGTTTGTTTTGCAGGTGTGTTTGGATTTTCTATGTAAAAAACAAAATGTGACCACTGGAGAAATGTCTGCAATGGTCTGTCTCATTCACCCACAGATCTCCAGTTTTGGGGAGTGAAAAAGGAAAGAATTTGGAAATGAAAAATTATGATGGAACTATAAGCTGGTCGATATCGAAAAAGAATTCTATCATGATAATATTTTTATATATAATATCAGTCGATAGGGCTGGACGACAATTCAGCAACAATATATATCAATCGATAGAAGTGTGGCGATTGGAAAAAAAAAAGGGTTCAATAAAAAGTTCAATAAGAAAAAAGGTTCCTTTTCATCGTAGCTTGTTGAGTAGCTTATTACTACAGCCATTACTTAAAGTCATTTTGAACCCATACAGGACCCACATCAACACTAAATGTAACAATAATGAACAAAATAAAACAGGAAATACTATGGTCAGCAAAGATGTCATGGCGGGAACTCCCCCAGACTTCCAACCTGGTCTGCTGTCATGTTTGTGCAGAGAAGGGCACATTATCGCACTGCTAACAACACCCACGCCTTTTAAAACTTCCACCCGGTACTCCACCATGTCCTCAGAAGCAAAAACGCTTTCAAAAATACAAAACGGGGAAGGGAAGACCTGCTGGCTTCAGCTCTCAATCACTGGACTCAGCTCCTGTGTTTAGGGCACCGTCTACACTCAGCCATCGGTGAGTAGCTTGTTAGCTTTAGCGTCACAGCTGTACTGAATCAGAATCTGCTATATTGGCCCGGTTTTTGCACACAAACTAAACCGATAGTCTGAGAAATTAATATGATATGATATTTTCTACATTTTTTGCTAATTATCTATGGATCAATATGATAAATCTTCTTCTCGATATGTTCTTTTTCTATATCGTCCAGCCATATAGAAGTATATATAATACAAAATCTTCCCCCAAAATGTTTTAATGCCACATTCAGTTTTTATAAATTAAGGATTTTTTTTCTCTCCCTTTCTATTATTTAAAAAAAGCCTTTTTATTTTAACTCAAAGTCCAAATAAAATACACGTTGTAAAACAAGATGGAAGGCCTAGGGTGGGCTTACATCACTTTGTACTATGGAAACCCAAGAAGTACACTGGTAAAGTTTTTTTTGTTTTTTCTCTTTCCATTTGGATTTTTCTCGATTTAATAAATCGATATGATCAATATATTGCCCAACTCTGTATGGAAACCTGGAGAGAGAACCAGTTCTCTGCTGCACGAAACCTGAAACTTACAGCATGCGAAATGGAGCGCGTCTGTCAGGGTTCTTTAATTTGTATTTTAAACTGGAAAGCAGCAGTTTGTTTTGTTCTTCTTTTTCATTTTGCGATGACTCTGTAAGCTCCTGCTCTTTCCACCTCCACATACTGTAAACCGCAGCAAACCTGCACCTCTGGAGGTTACTGAAAGTCATTCTGGGAGATGTGGGAAATCACTGGCTAAGAGTGGGAGTAGCCAGGGCAGGCCATAGGAGAATGCAGCTATTTTCCATCTTAAGATTATGAACCCCATCAGGGAATTATTCATACACTAGTGCCTTTAAATCAGATTCAACCAAATAGAAACTTGATGCTTTTCATTGCCGATTTCTTAGCGCCGAGTGAAACAAATTGTGATGTTTAAATATGGCAAAGTTTTAAAGTTGCTCCGAATCTGAATTCCACCTCTGGCGTTTTGTTTCTACACAGCAAAAGTATTTTGACTCAGGAGACTACAACATGGCCAAAGCCAAGATGAAGAACAAGCAGCTTCCTGTGGCAGGACCCGAGAAGAACCTTGTAACCGGCGATCACATCCCAACGCCGCAGGATCTACCGAGGACGAGGAAGTCATCCTTGGTGACCAGCAAGTTGGCTGGCTAGCCTTCATCACCCCAGATGCGTCGTCGACACCACCCCACCCCCCAGGACTCCACCTCACCCCATGTTCCCAACATGTCCACTCCTCCCCTTCTCTTTCTTCCTTTCTCATCCCGAGGCACCACTGGCTTTAACATATTGGGCAGAGTTGTATAAGTTGAAGCTCCCGTTCTGCTTGTATGTGGGTGGGCTGGGCTTGGGCGGTGGTTCAGGTGGCCATAAGGCCGCAGCCTTCTCTGCCTTCGCACCACACACAGCTCTGTTCCGTCTGCGCACTCTGCTCCACCGCCTCCCTTATATCTTGGTTTTTTAGTGTTCCAAGATGCATCACAGTAGGTGTGTGTCATCAGGCGGGGTTGGAGGGGGTGATTTAATGCACTTTGTATTCTGTATAGTGTGTTTAGTTGTCTTTTTATTGCATCCTGAATTACACCAAAATAATGTGTGTAAAGGCGTTAGGAACCCTGGCTGCAGTTCGACCTTTGTGTTTTTTTCCTTTGCCGGGGGCTGACTTCAGCGGGTGGTGTCGGAAGAAGTACGTGAATAGTTGCTTGCATACCAAATTGATGAGAGGTGGTTTTGTTTCGACCTGCTGTTGGGGAAAGAACGGAGCGTACGAGGCATCTCACAAGTCAGTCAGTTTTGATCAAATCGAACCTGAGGTCGTCTGCTGCAGCTCAGGCCAACCAGGACTGGGAACGTTTTTTTATTTTTGTCTCTCTGCTGATGTCGTCCTACCCCCTCTGCTCTCGTTCTCGCTAAATATGCTGCATGATTGTTAAATGACACAAAATCTAAATATTTCTAACAGCAGAGGGGGCATCTGCTTATTGATTTAGAGGGAATATCAAAGCAAACACTGTCCTGACAATCCATTTACATGCACACATATTTGCATCTAGACAAAGTGTTTACTAGAACCTAAAGGATTTATGGTGGGGGTGGTAGTATATGCTTTGGTAAATCATTCTCGCACAAGCACGTAATTTGGGTTAACCTTGGTGCTTTGAGGACTAGTCCAGATAGCATGCCTTAGAGAATCTGGAGCGCAGAATCAATTCATTTGGGATTATATTGTTGGATTTTAGGCTAGAAGTTGCTTTGCTTTAACAGAAAAAAATCAAAATATTCCACACTCTAGCTGTCAGACTCCAAAGCCTTGAAATGACTCTCAAAAGTGGCTTTTACCTTGTAATTATCTGTCTGACTCTGCATTGTGGTGAGGCAGAATGCTGAGGATTTGGAAAACATCCAGCTAATTTGACTTGCAATATTAAAATGTTTGCTCCATGTTTTTTTTTTTGTTTTTTTTTTTTTCTCATCCATGAAAGTCCTTTTCAGGAGACAACAGTAAATCATTACTTTCCTACTGATGATGTGGAGCCACCCATGTGAATCATCATCATCTACAACAGCTCCTTAAAGAATTAATCATATGAGCTATACCAACACTTAATTTCCCTCTGGGATCAATAAAGTATTTTTGAATTTGAATTGAATTGAATTGACAGATAAGATGGATTTTGAAGGTACTTTGGAACACTTTCAAAATGTATGTCATGCTCGTACATAGTGTCTTTGACATCATTCCCAATTTCATAGAAACTACTAATATAAAACACTAATGAATAAAGTATATTGTTTACTTTCCTAGATTGGTTGCTGGAATATAGATCTACTATCTGCTTTTTTTCTTCCCAAACTGACTTTTAAACAGACTTGATTTCTGTTATCAGGGCGTCTGCTTAAACGGCGAGCAACCCGATCGGCATTGCTTCAAAAAGCCTTGCCGGTTTTTAAGTGGGTTGCTCCGTGTCTTCAAGAGCACATTTAGCTAAGCAGATAGAGGTTTTATAACACATGATGAGGGGGCAAAGTGTGAGCATGAGCAATGTGCCACCTCTAACCAGGATACAGCCTGTAAAACAGGTTTAAGAGAGTGATCGCAGCATCTCAAGACTTTGAATGTGCACCCATACTCGAGTCGAAGAATCTTAACTGGAAATGTGCACTTAATCAAGGGAAAATTGTGTATATTACTGCTTCAGGGAACTTTCACAAACTTACGCTCCATCATGTAGGCGAAACCCACCACATCTGCAACCTCACTTTTTAACGTGTCAAATTTGCAGTGTGTGAAAGAGAAGTGACCTGTGCATATGATCTTGTTATGGTGCTGTATGAATGCAACACTTTTCTTCGTCTCATCTATTGTAAATAGACTTCTACAGGATTTAACTTTTGTTGTTTCCCACCTGCTTTTTTTTGGTCCTTTGTAGCCTGACTTATTTCTGATTCAGTGGTTCCTCTCTCCTCTCAGTTTTAACACTACTTCTGCTGTATATCGGTGTTCTGCAGAGGCTACATGAATCTGTATGATATGAAAAATGTGTGTAAATGATGCTGATTCAAAGACAAATCTAAGATGATACCCTGTTAAAAAAATGTCTGTCCTCTTTAGTTTGACTGTGTGATTTTTCTTTTACTCTCAGTAATTCAGTTTCAGAATTGTTTCGCTTCTGAGGTAACGTCTACCGGATATAGGACTGTTTTTAATTATCTGTGACTAGTGCTGAAAGTTGAATTCAGAAATAGTTTTTGCCATGTTAATTATAGCAAGAACTCACTATTTAGCCTTTTTTGGTTCAAAGTTTTACATTTTGTGCTTTCAGACAAAAAAGGTTTGTTGAAAACAAAATTAAAATGTATAAATGTTGATGCACAGAGCAGACCAGAGGAAACTGACAAGGCATGTTTTAAACCTTACAAACAAGGTGTGATATCCAGAAGAGAAATACATGCCAGAATGTATAAACAAATGACAGGCTATGTACTCTGAAATACATTTGTGCTGCTTTTATCTTTGTGTTTTCTTGTTTTGCAAGCAAATGTTTCCCTTTTTTTGTTGTTTTCTTTTATTGCACAATTGGTATATCTCATCCTATTTCTGACCCAAGATAGCTGCAGAGAGGTCAGATGCAGCCTTCCTTCCTTTACAAAAAGAGGGGGGTTTACATGATGAGTATCACTGGAGAACAAAGGAAACATTTTAAATCTTCAGAAAGTGCAGGGCTATTTGGAATGTTTGTTGTGTGGAAGATGAGAGGATTTTTGTCAGTATTTGAAATAAACTTTTACATTAAGAAAACATCATGTTTGCTTTTCATTGCAGTTAAACGGTAGATACGTTCTTAGGTGGTTCTATGTCACAAACCTCAAAAATATAACGCACTCTTAGAATTAAAAATCTCAAACTACAGTAGAGGAAATAACCCAAGGATTAGAAGATGTAAAAGTCCAAACGAACACTAGGGGGAGCCAGAGCAGTACTTTGGCTGGGCGGAGAACGGAAAATTCCAGTTCCTTCCAGAAAAACCAAATCCAGAAAAAGAAAAATCCAAAAAGTTATGTTGTGACGAGTTTTTGATTATTTCTTTTTTAAATACATAACGGTTACGTTGATTATCTTGATTTTTACTCTTTCACTGAGAAAATCCAAACAACTAAAATCCATCAGGACACACTTGAAATGAAACATCCAGTTGTATAAAAGAGTTTTCGAAATGAAATTCATATTTTTGTGTGTGTGCACAAAGTTGACGAATAAAGCTTATTGTGATTGTGGAAAGTTAAATGATTTTTATTTATTTTTTTTATGTGGCGGAGACGTCATGTCTATGGGAGGCGTCATGGAGTGGGCGGGATACTATAAGAGGCTAGTGAAGCTCTGTTTCCGCTCTTGACAGAAGCGGGATCTGGCAGGATGTGTGGAATTTAGTTCAAGGCAGGCTTATTTAAATTACTTGCTAACTCTTTCTTCTATCAGGTTACTATTTATTGGTAATCAGTCCGGCCGAATTTAAAGGAAACATGTCAGCGAAACCGACAACCGCGTTATCTCAAATGAGCTGTCTCATTCTTTCTCAAAATGGAGTCGTGGATGGAGAAACGCACTACAACCCGGGGCTTCATGTGCCTGCTGTCGCAATGGGCTCGGCGGTGGATGCTCTTCATTCGAGCAGGGAGCCTAATGGGAACTTAAAGAAGCGCCCGTCGAATCTAGGAGTGACTACGGCGAATGGATATGTCGGGAAAGGCCTGGAGGAGAGCGTCGACGACGGCTCTCTGCCGTGCACTCCGGTGCAGCACTCCGACAGTGAAACCGTCGGGCCTGGAGGACATGCGGGCGACCCAGTGTTGGATAACGACACAAGGGAGCTTATTAGTAATGTCCTACGAGACTTTACAGGACTTTCAAAGTATCGGTGGCATCGAAGTAAACCCCAAACTGCGATGAAAACGGTGGTGGAGGACGTTTTGGCGAAGCACAGATACGCGTACAATGGTAAGTAGCCGCCATTGTAGGATGTATTTTTCCCCCCCCCCATAGTTGGTTCATAGACCGCCTCACCCACAGGAAATGTTTAGTGTTTATTTAATAAAGCCGGATTCGTGTCTGAAAGGGCTGTTTTGTGAGGCCTTTTGTCCCTACTAGGCGTGGAAGGAAGTGAAACTTCATGTAAAATGTACCTCATATTACGCAATGGCGGATGTAAATGGCTACAGAAGTGCTGTTATCCAGATGGATCTGTGATGCAATTATTTTTTCTCTTCCCCTTGCCTCAGGTATGGTCAAGAAGCTTGATATAAATAACCAACCGGACGATATGGGGTTTGTAAGCACAGTAGCCAGGAGCCTCTTTTCAGATGGGATCACCAACTGGGGTCGGATCGCCAGCCTGGTGGCGTTCGGTGCCGTGGTGTGCCAGCAGCTAAAGGAGAGTGGCAGGGAGCACTGTGTGGAGCTGGTGAGCCAGGAGATATCCACGTATCTGCTGACAAACCAGCGGGATTGGCTAGTGAAGAATAACTCCTGGGTGAGTTGTTGCAACAGAACTGCTGTTTTTCGCAGCAGATACCAGTGTGCTTGATTTGGTTCTGCAGATTTCAAACTAATGTATTTTTCTTTTATTTCTTTCAGGATGGCTTTGTAGAGTTCTTTAGAGTAGCAGATCCTGAGTCGGCGGTCAGGAACACACTCTTGGCCTTTGTTGGAGCCGCTGGTATCGGGGCCACATTGGCCTTTCTGATCAGGTGACTCTGAGAGACTTTTTGGCTGCTCGCCTGTCACCAACTTCTGTTTTGGACTCGGACACAAATGGGAGCTTTTACTTTACTCTGTGAATATTTCACCAACTGTGGCTTAATGATGGAGCTTTTTTTTTTTTTTCTTCCCCCAAACACCTTCTAGCCACCTGTATTTTTGTGTAAATTAACATTTTTTGAAACTTATTTAATACAAATAAATTTATTTTTCTAATGAGAAAAATTTGTATGCAAGGTGGATGATTGAGCCTATGTTTAGCTGATTTTTATTTAATTTCTTTGGGCGGGGTGGGTGGGAATTTGTGTTTACAACTCTTTATCATTATGTGTAATTTTTATCTAGTCAAATGAAACCACCAGCCAATTTGGCAGAAACTGGCTGTATTTCCTTAACATTTTGCAGGCATGAGATCCATTCCACATAGAGAACTTTAGTGAGCATTTGGACTTTAAATCTGGATATTTCACAAAAGTCTGGGGTAGAGGAATCGATTTGCACATAGATTCTGTGTCCAGAGACACCAATGGCTGCATTCACAAGCTAAAAGCATATGTACAGAACAATAAAAACAAAATTAAAATCATTGTTTGACCTGTTGATACTGTCTTGCTGATAACAAATCTCATTAAACAACCATAGGATGTGTGTTGTGACAAAGTAAAGTTCTGACACGTAACCTCTGTTTATTCACACCACAACCCAATGCTGCGCTCGCTGCCGTTTTCCTAGAAATTTAAAACTGTGCTAGCGCC
Organism: Valencia hispanica; assembly: GCA_963556495.2. NCBI lineage: Eukaryota > Metazoa > Chordata > Actinopteri > Cyprinodontiformes > Valenciidae > Valencia > Valencia hispanica. Next base: position 7,699,092 of record OY747710.1, read on the forward strand.
TCCTATTTTACTGAGCCCAGGGGTTGCATCTGCAGTTTTGCAAGTTGCAGTGTCTATATGCAAAGCTGGTGCACCAGCTACACTCATGAACCGGGGTCAGATAAGTTCAGAACATCTTGAAAATTGCATAACATCCACATCCTGATTCAGGCAGACACCAACTACCTAGAAACTGATGACTTGAACTTATTTTTGATTGGTTGAGTTGACCTTCTGTTTAAGTCACATGCACACTAAGGCCTTTAAACATCTTGTTTCCACCACATCAAGCCTCCAGAAGGGAAAACCATGGTTACGATGCAGGGCTTCACCCTTGTTTTTTTTTCCCCAGATCCTGCTGTAGTCCAGGGTTACAGAACAAACATAACCAGAGGTCTGTGGAGGATCTGGAGAAATGACTCCATGGTGACTATTCACAGCAGACCACCTCTGGTTTACCCCTGTGACTAACATTGATACGCCACCTTCCTGGTTACCTGCTCATTGACTGATTGGCTGTTCTGCACTGGGGGGGGGGGGGTAATTCATACAGCTGTTTGCAGCATCCACCAACAAGAGGATTGTTTGTGCAGAAAGCAGGTGGAGCTCTATAGGGACTGATAGATATGGGAATCAAGTTTATTTGTATAGCACATTACAGCAAGAAGGCAGTTCAAAGTGCTTTTATCTAATGAATAATATGGAAGTTAACCAGGTTTTTATATTTTGGCTTGTAATTCACGTTTCTCTAAGAATCCTTATGCAAGTTCAAAGACTTTTATGTAGATCATGTCAATTTCAGACAATTGTGCTGCGGATACAAATATTTCTGCTGTAGTGAGTTACTGACTACAGTACAAAGCTCAATGAAAGAGGAACTGAAATGCTACTCAAAATTTGAACTGGTTTGGTCAAAAATGAAATCTTTGTTTTCAAACCTGAACTTAAATCTCAAAGTGAAAAGGAATCTTCTCAGACGCAACTGAGTGACAGCAATATATGCCAACCAAAACCCTTAAGGGAATCTGCACAATCAAGGGTTTGTTTTGTGTAGTTATTTTTTAATGCTTGCAGCTTGCTTTAAAATTGTACATCTGTTGTGGTTTAACAGACTTGTCGACTCGAACTTTGCAGCTTCTGAACTTCAAGTGCCGCAACTGCAAATAAAGGCTTTGAAGCAGGTAAATGCATTCCTTTCATGGGATGGTTTAAAGGTGTGGTTTTAAAACTGCTCTCTGCATACTTTAGGGCATATCCCTATCAGCACAGATAAAGAGCCTTAAACTAAATTTTCTTTAATGAATACCTTTGTGCCTTCAAGAAATCGACATTGTTTGCTTTTATAGCAAAGTTTGTCCTGATGCGTGAGAAAACTATCATTGCACAGTTTTCAAAACCAATGGTCTTATTTCTACACTGTTGCTTAAATGTTCTGCTCAACAGCTTCTCTCTGGAACTGAAACCTGATAACGGGGAGGAGCCACCTTGAGCCTGGGTATTGGTTCATAGCCGTCTGCTTCCCTATAGCAACAGCACGCCCTTCAGTTTTAAAAAAAGCACCAGTTTCTGGGAAGTCAGCTGACGCACAAGTTAATCTTAAACAGAAGTAATCTATAGCAAATGGGCGTCAAAGACGTCCCAATACCGAGAACTGTGGAGCTGAGCTGAACAGATACGGTTAAGTTTTCAAAACTTTTTAGCTGTGAAGGATGAACAAACTTCAATATTAAAACTTTCTGGAGCTGCTTTACAGAATTGAGACTTCGCATTTGACTGCAAGCCTCATGAATAAACACTGGCTCACAGTCACTGCTGTTTGAACATGGAGTTGTTTATATAATCATGCAGAGTGCCCTGAATATACCTGTTCTTTCCAGTTAACAAAGGTGCCTTTTAGTAAAATGCATAGTGTTACTGGCTCAGTCTGTGTGGAGGAAAACAGTAATTACTGTGACTTTTGATCTATTTTGCTCTTTAAAGGCTTGTTTTTCAGACTTTGCAGCTCAACTCTACCTTGTATTTACATATAAGCAAACCCAAAATGTTGCAGGGGTTTTCCTGTAATGTACCTTTCCACCACAGTAGCTGGTTCTATCATTTATGCAGAAAGTAGGCATGAGCAAAAACAGTACCCGAGTTAATGGAAAACCCACCAACACAGAGGTTATTGTAAGGGTTACTGGATTATTTTTGTATGTTTTACATAAAGGGGATTTCAACTAATCCAATCGAGTGGGTTCTTGCTTGGTCCTTGTCCTGAAGCACTACCAAAGAAGCATTTGATCAGATAAGCTCTTGCACATGACGTCAAATTGAAGATATGACATGTTTTACTCAGGTTCTGCTCGTAGGTTTTGTAGAAAGTCATTCATCTATTTTTCTCTTTTTTTTATATATATATATACTAAACATCACACAAACTATTCATCTATACAATTTAAATGCAGGTATAAGCTGGCAAAATATAACATTTTGAAAGACAGGCTTAGGGCAAGAATCAAGTCCCAAAATTTTGCAGTAGTTTTCAAGTACTTGGTGTGTAGAATATTTTGATCTGTAATTTTATTTAATAGAGCAACACAAGCAAAGCTAGATCATATTAGCTGGGGTTGCTAGCCTGCAGTCTGGTACTTAACAGCTGTCCTGCTAATGGCTTTCTAACTAGTTTTAAAACTGATGACATAACTAAAGCTGCCATCATCACACTGCTTGTTATATTTCGTAGCATGTGGTTTTTCAAGTGTCAAAAGTCTTTAACGGCCACATCTGATGTACATTTTTTAATGGCAGGCTAAAACGCATTGTGGTCAAGACATGTAATGCTAAAGAAACGAAAGGTTAAGAAAAGTGTTGGTTAGTTATCAATGTTACTGCACTTTTTAAGCGATACTCTCACAATTGGATACTTTCTGATAGGGTTGTAGTCAAGTCACCACCTCTCGTGTCCAAGTCACACTTGAGTCGTTAGTGTTTGTGTCAAAGTGGCAGTCCAAGTCACATAGGGTTAGTCCAAGTCAAGTCGCTGGGTCCTACAGGCCAAGTCTTGAGTGAACGTCCCAAAAAGAATCTTTCAGTCGAAGAAAAGTCATTACCTGAGAGCAAGTCAAAAATAAGAGAGGAGGGAGTAAATTTTAAGACTAGAATAATGGCAGCCATACATGGTTTACTGAAAAAATAAATTGGACTCTCATGTCCCCTTGCTATTACCAAGGCAATCCAGTAGCATGTGCAATATAATAAATGCTTAAAATAAACGTGAAAACGATATATATTCGACATGTCACTGGTAGACTTGCAAAGGCTTTGGAAGTTATTAAACTTGTCCAGTAATCTGACGTAATTTAACATTAGCATGGGCTATATGCTAATTCCAACAATAGCAATTTTTCAGATCATAGTCCAAATCCCAGTCCTAACATCCCAAGTCAATGGCGTGCTGCTCAAGTCAAGCCACAAGTCCCCTGAAAATGATTTGAGTCCAAGTAGAGAACTCGAGTACTCCATCCCTGCTTTTTGATATCGTGCCGCCCAATAAAAACATTGATGCATCAGAATACTTTAGCTTTCATACCAGCGAGGTTGGGGAATATTTCCACAGTTATTTCTTTTTAAGCAAAAAAACAAAACAATTTTAGCCTTATTTCAGCCAGCTGAAAGGCCATGTGCAGCAAAAAGTGGGGGATTAGTGGCGTTGCATAACTCTTTCCTCCACACAACCCTAAATCCGGCTTTGTCTGCCCAATAAATTGACGTTAAACCTCAGAAACCGTACGACGGACAGCTTTTGCAGTTTTGAAAATATAACTGTTGCGTGCACACACGGGTGTGGGGATTTCAGTGTTTACAGATGTGTTCTTGGACTGAGGTTACCACAAATGCATCTTGTAATAATCAGTACCGTGAGCTTTCCAGTGACCCTGTTGTTTGTATATCCATTTGTGGGTTGTGGTTGTGTAGTTCTCAGTTCACATAGTTTTGTTTTTAATCATTGATTTTTTTTTTTACTTTCTGCCGTCCTGCAGGTGTAGATGCAGACTAGGATGTTTTCTTGCATTTTCTTCAGTCTCCTTCCTCTCATATCTTAAACTCTCAACATTTTTTTCCTACCTCTCTTTATATTTTTTCCCTTTATTTTTCGTCTCTGTGTCCATTATATCTATTAAATATAACCACACCAATTTATAATAAAGATTTATTTAACATATATCAAGAGGAGTACTATAGCAAAAGCCATAATGCTCCACTTGTGAAAGTAAATCTGTTTTACTTCTACTTGGTACTTGGACATCAATTCTCAGTTCCACACGGCCAGAGAGTATGTAAAAAAGAAAAGAAAAGAAAATACAACTGTTGCACATACTTCACTACCGCTAACCAGCCATTTCTTACATAGCAGTTTCAAAAATGAATCCACAAAAAGTTACGTTCAGCTAAATGAGGACTATTGTGGTGCTCTGATGATACTGTTCTGGCTCAGCTGGATTTCTTTGTTCTTTGTTTGGCTCTGGCTGCTTCCATGTCCTTCAAACCCACAATTGTGTTTTTGAACAATAAAGTGCATTGTTAGGACACTCGGTGAGAAGAAAGGCCTTTAAACATGAAGGTAAAACCAAAAAAAAAAAAAAAAAATGGAGATCAGAGGTCAAATGGCTCCCATTCATCTGCAGTTCAGTCTGATCTCTTGAACATTAGGCTCCTTTTTGTGAGTTGATACTGAAACTCGGATCAAATTCTAGGTGATGTGTCATGTTCCTGTCAAAGTAGAGTCATCCTGTCTCTTGAAACTTTATTCTTTGACTGACTATAGTGCAGTATAACATTGTCTCTTCATGTTGATGGTATGACGCACTGGCTGGCCTCAACTTTGGAACAGCATGAGATCTTTGATCAGTCTGTCCCCATCACTGGTGTCTTTCTGCTGGATTGATCTACTGTATGGGTGATCTATTCTTCCACTAAACCTTTTACGTTGATTGCAGTGTTAAGCAAAGTGGTGCAAAATGCACTTAAACTGACTTTATGTTCAAAATAAGGACTAAATTTAAAGTGCCAATGTTTCAATGTTTTTCCTTAAAACTTCTTTTTATTCAAACTTTATAAAGCACTTTTCATTCAAAGATTGCAACTCAAAGGGCTTTAGATATTAAAAATGACCCCACATTCCCATGCCTCCCCCACAGATTTAAAAACACAATCAGATTTATACATTTATGCCCCTCTCCCTCCAACCCCCATGCACACACACAAGAGTTACATTAAAAAGGACATTGAGCCGAGTACAGATGAGCCAGGTGAGTTAAGGAAACGTCATAAAAGAAGCCATTTGCACTGGCAGCAGCACATCAACAGCAGCAGCCAAGGCACTGACTTAGGGTGCCCAGAGGAGGCAACGCCCAGACCCCTTCTCCATTTAAGCGGTACCTGGAGAGCACCCAGGGAGCTACAGCCGAGCACCGCTCCCGAGGCAGAGGGCTCCCACAGAGGAAACACTGGAAGGAAGATTACAATAACAGATTAAAATATAAAAATAGTCGATACATATATAACACTAAGTAGTGAAACACTGATAAAGTATAAGCAAAGCATTCCGAGCAATTAAACGGCCCAATAAAAATAATCTGTTAAAAACTAAGCTAAAAAATGAGTTTTGAGCCTGCTCTTAAAAACATGAACGTTTCTGCAGCCCTGAGGTTCTCTGGCAGCCTGTTCCAGAGGTGAGGGCCGTGGTACTGGAAAGACGCCTCGCCGTGAGTGTGTGTCCTGACTTTACGGATGACAAGGAGACGGCTGCCAGAGGGCCGCAGAGAACGTGACGGTTCATATGGTAAAAGCAGTTCTGAAAGATAAGGCCAAGACCATTAAGACACTTAAAAACCATTAAAAGAACCTTAAAATTGATCCTAAAACATACGGGAAGCCAATGCAATGAATTCAAGACTGGTGTAATGCGTTCCCGCTTCCTGGTCTTCGTTAGGACATGTGCTGCTGAATTTTGTAGGCGTTGTAAACCTGAGATACTCTTTGGTAAGATCAGAAAGCAGGGTATTACAGTAATCAATTTTACTGGTGATAAAAGCATGAATCAGTTTCTCCATGTTGGCCTGAGAGAGAATAGGCAATGTTCTTTAAATGATGACCTGTTTTAGTAATGTTTTTAATGTGAAAGATAAAAGTCAGAATCAAAAATCATGCCCAGGTTCTTCACTTGTAAAGAAGGGTTAAATGACAGTGATTGTAGTTTTTATAAAAGTTTCTCTACCTGAGCTTCAGGACCGATGACGAAAACTTCAGTTTTGTCCTGGTTGAGCTGGAGAAAGTTTTCTGCCATCCAGGATTTGATGTCTAAAATGCAGTTAAAAAGTGCATCCATTGGCCGTTTGTCATCAGGAAACATGGAGATGTACAACTGTGTATCCTCAGCATAACCGAAAATTAACTCCATGTCTTCTGATGACAATGCCAAGAGGGAGTATATAAAGGTTAAAAAGTACTGGGCCTAGAATTGAACCCTGGGGCACACCACATGTAATCTTGTGGACCTTAGAGAAGCAGGTATCTAAACTTACCATAAAAGTACTGTCTGTGAGATAGAATGTGAAGCATTTGTGAACAGCACCAGAGAGCCCAACAGGGGTTAAAAGAATAGTGTGGTTTACTGTATCAAAGGCAGCACTTAGATCCAGTAGAACCAACACTGTCACCTGAACTATATAGCTTCTGGCTTAAAACATTTCACCAATGAATGTTTCATTAAATTCTTTTCTTGTTTATAGATTTAGTTTAGATAACATCACAACTTTGCAGTGTACTTGTAGTAAAATGGAAAGTACACATTCTTTAAGTTCGAAGGGTTTGAAAATATCCAGAGAAACATGTAGTTTTTACAAGGTTGATAGATTAATTTAAATCCTGTTTTAAGTTAACAAAAACACAGAAAAGAGACCACATTGGCATTTTTCATTGAAACTAAGTGTGGAAGTGAGTAAAAACCAAGCACCTCCCATAATTCAGTAGTTTGTAGGATCACCCGTAGCTCCAATTACTGCGATCATTTTCTATGAGTTTATCAGTCTCTCACACCATTGTGGAAGAATTCTAACCAACTTGGCTCTCAGTGTTGCGTCAGTTTACTGAGGTATTGATGCATTTGCTTCTAAAGAACTCTCTTGAGGTCCTACCGCAGCACTTCTGTCAGATTAGAGTCTGGACTTTGATAGGGAAGTTGCAAAACTTATTTTGTTTTCCTGTTCTTCTTTTGTGGCATTGCTACTGTTTGGGGTCATTGTTGCCCTGGCTGTTGGACTGATTCCCTCATTTTTGACTGGAGAGTAAAGATTTCAGGATCTATTCAATTACAGTTTGGTGCCTTGATTCAATTTTTGCAAAACAAGCCCAAATCATTATCCTTCCACTACCATGCTTGACAGTTTGTTAGGTGTTAGGTGTGCTAATATGCTGCGCTTGGTTTTATCTGAACATGGCGAGTTGTATTATAAGACAATTAGAGTCTGCAATAGGGAGCTTTGTTTTTAGCAATGTCTCAGAGCATTTTATGATTTCTAAGAATAATTTTGTTGGCAACTTTTAGAATGACTGGTTGCTGTTTTAAAAGTTTTCCACTTGTGTGTAATCTTTCTCACTGGAGAATGCTGCACCGTTACAACCTATAAAACAAAAGACCCTCATCTATTTGTGATGCAGCAGTCACCGATTCTTCAGTGGAACGTATCTCCAAATTGTTTACTGAATTCTCACATATTCGAGGATCTTTTTCCTAGACCATATCTAAATTAATCAAAACAAATGGCGGCTCGGGAAGCTAAAGTACATAGTTGCAATACTACCTGACATGCTATTGACTGTCGATTACAAAGCAGATAATCCAGGACCAACATTCACTTTCTTTGTTTCTGATTCGCTGTACCCCCCACATCAGCAGAGATGAGAGACTGTAGATTAGATACTTTCTGTGATTGTGCCATGGCAGATTCCACTGTGCGTATTAAGGTATATTTGGTGTTTGAATGATTAAAATATGCAATTATACGTGTTTTTATAGGGTATCTAAAGTATTCAAGGATTTCAGCTATTCGCGGATGGTTGTGGTCCCTAAACCCTGGGTATACTAAGGGTTCATTGAATAGAATGTTAAACTCAGCAAAAAAAGAAACGTCCCTATTTCAGGACTGTGTATTTCAACAGTAATGTTGTAAAAATCCAAATAACTTTACAGATCTTCATTGAAAAGGATTTAAACAATGTTTTCCATGCATGTTCAATTAATCATAATCAATTAATTAACATGCACCTGTGGAATGGTCGTTAAGACCATAACAGCTTACAGAAAGTAGGCATTTAAGGTCACAGTTCTAAAAACGCAGGGCACTAAAGAGACTTGTCTACCGACTGTGAAAAACACCCAAAGAAAGATGCCCAGGGTCCCTGCTCATCTGCGTTAACGTGCATTAGGCATGCTGCAGGGAGGCATGAGGACTGCTGATGTGGCTAGGGCAATAAATTCCCATGTCTGCACTGTGAGACGCCTAAGACAGCGCTACAGGGAGACAGGAAGGACAGCTGATCATCCTTGCAGTGGAAGACCACGTGTAACAACACCTGCACAGGATCGGTACATCCGAATATCACACCTGCGTGACAGGTACAGGATGGCCACAACAACTGCCCGAGTCACACCAGGAACACACACTCCCTCCATCGGTGCTCAGACTGTTTGCAATAGGCTGAGAGAGGCTGGACTGAGGGCTTGTAGGCCTGTTGTAAGGCAGGTCCTTACCAGACATCACCAGCAACAATGCCGCCTATGGGCACAAACCCACCTTCGCTGGACCAGACAGGAGTGGCAAAAAGTGCTCTTCACTGATGGGGGTCCTTCATGGTCTGGGGCGGTATATCACATCACCATCGGACTGAGCTTGTTGTCATTGCAGGCAATCTCAATGCCTTGCGGTACAGGGAAGACATCCTCCTCCCTCATGTGGTACCCTTTATGCATGCTCATCCGGACATGATCCTCCAGCAGGACAATGCCACCAGCCATACTGCTCGTTCTGTGCGTGAGTTTCTGCATGACAGCAATGTCAGTGTTCTGCCATGGCCAGCGAAGAGCCCGGATCTCAATCCCATTGAGCACGTCTGGGACCAGTTGGATCGCAGGGTGAGGGCTAGGGCCATTACCCCCAGAAATGTCCAGGAACTTGCAAGTGCTTTGGTGGAAGAGTGGGGTAACATCTCACAGCAAGAACTGACAAATCTGGTCCAGTCCATGAGGAGGAGATGCACTGCAGTACTTCAAGCAGCTGGTGGCCACACCAGATACTGACTGGTACTTTTGATTTTGAGCCTCCCTTCATTCAAGGACACATTATTCTATTTCTGTTAGTCACATGTCTTTGAAACATTTTTAGTTTATGTCTTATGGTGTTTACTTTTTTAGTGTTCATACAAATATTTACACACATTAAGTTTACTGAAAGTAAAAACAGGTGAAAGTCAGAGGACGTGACAGAGGAGTTTAGTTTGCAAGTTTCTTTCCAGTGTCATATTGCAAGCTAAATGAGTATTAGCAATTATTTTGGAATAAATGAGTTTATTCACTCCCATAGACATGAGAGTCAGCAGCTGTTTCTACTTTCTTTTTCGCATTTTCGCAGAAGTTGCTGTAACTGTTCCATGAATGTCAGCACACAGTGTCCTCTACAGCAGCAGTAGAGTCTTCTGACTTTGCTTTGGGACCTTGGAGGCTTTCCATGTTTTGTTCAGTCTGTTTAAGAACAAGGCCAGCCTTTTTTACTGGAAGGGGCAGGATGTTCCCACCAAAGATTCCCAGCATGTTACCAACAGGAAGGAAGCTGCAGAACATTTAAACTAAAAATACATGTTTGGCGCACAGTATTGTTTGGTTTGACATTCAGCTGGCTCATTACCAAGCTAAACATGTTTCTGTTAGTCATCATTCTTTTCTAATTATTCAGTATTCCTTTCCAGAGGCTGACTAAAAGAGAAAATGGAGGATGAAGGAACATTTTTGGCAATAAAGAGGAGATATGCCTCAGATTATTTAAATTTAAAAAATGAATTATTACAATTAATTTGTCATGGTTGTTAAGCCTAACTGTAAACATGAACTTAAGATGTGTTTTACATATATTCTTGAGGGTTTTTTCTAATGTTTTTTTTATAGTAACCAAAGCACTGTTCAACCCTCACATCTATAAACTGTATGGTTTTCAACGTGCCTGTTTGCAGGAGAACTCCACCTGCAGTGGATCAGTAATGGAACCTCTCTTCTTACAGTAATTTCTCTGAAAACATTTTTTTTTTTTTTATTGCAGCAGAGGAATTCTCTGATATGGCCTGTATTTTAGCCACACAACACCATAGTTGTGGAAAATTTAACAGTAACAGTCAAGAGTGACAGGGTTAAATCAAAGAGTCATAATGAAACTGAAGATAAAAATAAAAGCCTGACGAGAAATTTGTGGTTTGAAGGTAAGCCTCTAAAGAGAGTGGGGTGCACCCAGGCCTATGTTCAGTTTCTCGGAAGCTTCCCCCGTTTGAGCATTTAACCGATTCAGTCCTGTTATTCCTAATCGAGTGCTGTCTGTTTCTTTTTCTGATTGGTGGCCCAGTTGCTAAATCTTAGTTTTGTTTCTCAAAACAGCGACGTGTAGAAAATCCCTCAAATACATACAGGTAAAATACAGACTCTTTCCAAAAAATTTGACTATCATAAAAGTTTATTTATTTCCGTAATTCCATTCAAAACGTTAAACTTCCATAGATTATAGATTCAGAGCCCTCAACTTAAACCATTTCAAGTATTTAGTTGTTTATTTGTGTATAATTTGGGCTTCCAGCTCATAAAACCCACAAAAACTGGAATTCAAAAAATTTGAATACTGTGAAGAAATCACCATTTACTTCTCAGTTTTTGCAGAAAAAAAGAAAGAAATTAGGCTCAAATCAATCAAAATATGGTACTTTTAAAATAATATGTCAATCTTCAAAACTTGGTAGGGAATCCGTTTGCCTTAACCACTTCCTCGATGCGCCGTGGCATTGAGGCGATCAGCCTGTGCCATTGCCTGGGAGTTATGGAAGCCCAGATTTCATTAATGCTTGCTGTCAGCTCTTCTTTGTTTTTGGGTCTGGTGCCCCTCATTTTCCTCTTGATAATGCTCCATAGGTTCTCAATGGGGTTTAGATCCGGCAATTTGGCTGAACCAGGTTTTGGTGCTTCTGGCAGGATGGGCAGGGGCCAGGTCCTGCTGGAAGATGAAATCTGCATCTCCATACAGATCCTCAGCAGAAGGAATCATGAAGTCCTCTAAATCATTCTGGTAGACTGATGCGGTGACCTTGAATTTAAGAAAGCAGAGTTTACCAATACCTGCAACGGACATTGCACCCGAAATCATGACTGACTGTGTATATTTCACACCGGACCTCAAGCAACTTGGATTCTGTTCCTCACCCGTCTTCCTCCAAACCCTTGGACCTTGATTCCCAAATGAAAGGCACACTTTACTTTCATCAGAAAAGAGGACCTTGGACCAGCGGCCATCACAGCCAGCCTCCTTAGCTATGAACTTTTGTGGCTTACCCATCCTATGGAGGGTATTAATGATGGTCTTCTGGACAGTTTTCCAGTCTGCAGTCTTCCCAATATTGAACCTAACTGAGACAATTGAACCAAAGTGAAGCAATTAATGACACCTGGGAAAACCTGTGCCGGTGCTTTGAGTTTAGTAGATGAATAGTGTGTGACACTCAGTTTAAAACATTCATGCCCTGTAAAATTTAAGCTGATTTACAGTGGCTTGCAAAAGTATTCGGCCCCTTTGAACTTTTCCACATTTTGTCACATTACAGCCACAAACATGAATCAATTTCATTGGAATTCCGTGTGAAAGACCAATACAAAGTGGTGTACACATGAGAAGTGGAACGAAAATCATACATGATTCCAAACAGTTTTTACAAATAAATAACTGAAAAGTGGGTGTGCGTAATTATTCCGTCACCTGAGTCAATACTTTGTAGAACCACCTTCTGCTGCAATTCCAGCTGCCAGTCTTTGAGGGTATGTCTCTACCAGCTTTACACATCTAGAGACTGACATTCTTGCCCATTCTTCTTTGCAAAACAGCTCCAGCTCAGTCAGATTAGATGGACAGCGTTTGTGAACAGCAGTTTTCAGATCTTGCCACAGATTCTCGATTGGATTTAGATCTGGACTTTGACTGAGCCATTGTAACACATGGATATGTTTTGTTTTAAACCATTCCATTGTTGCCCTGGTTTTATGTTTAGGGTCGTTGTCTTGCTGGAAGGTGAACCTCCGCCCCAGTCTCAAGTCTTTTGCAGACTCCAAGAGGTTTTCTTCCAAGATTGCCCTGTATTTGGCTCCATCCATCTTCCCATCAACTCTGACCAGCTTCCCTGTCCCTGCTGAAGAGAAGCACCCCCAGAGCATGATGCTGCCACCACCATATTTGACAGTGGGGATGGTGTGTTCAGAGTGATGTGCAGTGTTAGTTTTCCGCCACACATAGCGTTTTGCAGTTTGGCCAAAAAGTTCCATTTTGGTCTAATCTGACCATGGCTCCTTCTTCCACATGTTTGCTGTGTCCCCCACACGGCTTGTGGCAAACTGCAAACGGGACTTCTTTTGGTTTTCTTTTAACAATGGCTTTCTTCTTGCCACTCTTCCATAAAGGCCAACTTTGTGCAGTGCACGACTAATAGTTGTCCTATGGACAGATTCCCCCACCTGAGCTGTAGATCTCTGCAGCTCGTCCAGAGTCACCATGGGCCTCTTGGCTGCATTTCTGATCAGCGCTCTCCTTGTTCGGCCTGTCAGTTTAGGTGGACGGCCTTGTCTTGGTAGGTTTACAGTTGTACCATTCTCCTTCCATTTATGAATGATCGCTTTAACAGTGCTCCTTGGGATGTTCAAGGCTTGGGAAATCTTTTTGTAGCCTAGCCTGCTTTAAATTTCTCAATAACTTTATCCCTGACCTGTCTGGTGTGTTCTTTGGACTTCATGGTGTTGTTGCTCCCAACATTCTCTTAGACAACCTCTGAGGCCGTCACAGGGCAGCTGTATTTGTACTGACATTAGATTACACACAGGTGCACTCTATTTAGTCATTAGCACTCATCAGGCAATGTCTATGGGCAACTGACTGCACTCAGACCAAAGGGGGCTGAATAATTACGCACGCCCCACTTTTCAGTTATTTATTTGTAAAAAATGTTTGTAATCATGTATGATTTTCGTTCCACTTCTCACGTGTACACCACTTTGTTTTGGTCTTTCATCTGGAATTCCAATAAAATTGATTCATGTTTGTGGCTGTAATGTGACAAAATGTGGAAAAGTTCAAGGGGGCCGAATACTTTTGCAAGCCACTGTATATGCTCCATTTAAGTATAATGGAGCATATGAATCATTTAGAAAATATCAATAATGATTTTTCTAAAGCTAATGAGATGAAACAACACCAAAATCAGCCTACATTTTTCTGTTGCATTAGATTGTGACAATTTACATGTCATCTCAAAGCAACTAACCGATCAAAGTTATTTGCAAAATATTTAAATTCAATCCAATCTTCTAGATGGATTCAAATTAAGTTACATGCATTCCAGTGATACTCCAGGTATCATGCAGTATGGTTCTGTTTATTTTATCAATTGGTTAAAGAAAGGTTTTCTAAAGAAACACATCTTATTTGGCAAAGTCACTGAAAATGCAACAATTCTTCCTCCTGAACCCACATGTTGCGACAGTGGACTGCTGATTACATTAAGTTAACTTTGCAGCAATCACTCATTTTAAGCATGTGTGTGATACAGTGGAAAAGAACACCACCACAACAAAATACTAAAAAACAAAAAAAAGTTTTCATTTTGATCTTTGCTGCACTGTGCATCTTTTTGGTTGATCTGTGGGCTCTTTTCAGGTTATGCATTGAGCAATCCATTTAAAGTGAGTAAAAGGCCAATATAGACTGAGGTGCAGTAGTTCAGTCTAGAAGTGATGAAGGCATAAAATGCTTAATTTTTTCAAAGAAGTTTGAAGGAAAAGGTTTAGCTTTGACCATTTGCCAAAACTGTTTGACTGTTCTAACATGTTTCTCATATTTCAAAGAGCTGTCTGAACGCACTCAAAATATTTCTAAATGTGTGGCATCAATTATGGTTTTGATGTTGCCAGAGTAACCATGAACATTAAATAAAATTTCCTGAATATCAGACACAAAGACGCCACATGTAATATTAACAGAGTTGGACCCAAAATGGACCCTTGAGATGTACCGCAAGAAATAGAAGACCCATAATCCTCAGTAGAAACAAGGAAAGACTTAACAAGGACAAGATTAAACCTTTCAGACCAACAAGTCAAGTTCATGGTTTGACAAGAAAATCTTGTGATCAACTGTGTTGGAGGCTGCAGATAGATCTAAAACAACAGAACACCTTGAGTCAACAGTTCAAAGACGATCATGCTATCTCAGTGTGCAAAGCATATGGCTTTAAAACCAGCGGCATGCATTGGGCTGAGGAATGGAGCACATATTGAAATTTGCAACATCAACCTTGGGTTGAGCAGCTAATTAAACTCCTTTGAATAAATTATTGTTAGTTTGATTAATTTGTCCGAAACTTCAAATATGTTACTAACGTCGAGCCAAAGTCGGCATAACTGAAAGATAAAGCTAAACCGTTTTAGCTGAAGTTTATTTTCAACATTACATGGTGACCAATTTTTCAAAATCTGTCTGATCCACTTTACTGAGATGCCTGGAAAGCTCCAACCCTGTGAAATTTTCTACCTGTCAACATTTGCATCACTTCGCATTCTTGGATATAGTAAAACAAATATCTCAAAGTTCCTGCTGAAACTTTGTAATGCTTTGCATTTTTTTATTTAAGACCATATTGGGTCTCTTTACAAATTTGCTATGGTCACAGTTGTGGAATGTGGAAAGTTTGTCTATGTAAAACCTGACCACTGATCAGCTGTATTCAACAGGTTTTATCATAGCCATTTTATTACAGTGCAACATAAACCAATGGCTTTTTTTTCCAAATTTAAAAATAATCTTTATAAAACAAAGCACACAGTAAGCCAGTGTACCTCTGTTGTTTACAACCTCTTTTTGCATTTTCTTGCTCTGAGGTGCTGGTGACACAGTTCATATGAAGCTATGCGACAATAAAACTGGGTAATAAGCATCTGAGAGTCGATTTGAGTCACTGGACCCGTGAACCATGACTGAAAACGCATTTTGGTTTTTGGCACCCATGTTTTCAAAAGCTTGATGATTGAACTACCATTTACTTCTGCTATTTCAGGGTCAAACTGTGACAAGTCTGGACTTGCTTGAGCCAAAGACTCCAAGGTGCAATGTTGTTTGGACAAGGAATCAGGTTGGTGAAGGGTCAAATGGTCAGTGTCATTTACAGCGTGTTGATCCCCCACTGGTTTACCTTTCACTTGGAAACCTCATAATGGTTGAACCATAACAACTATTTGTTTGTTTTCTGAAAGATGACGGACGAGAAGTCTGTGGAGCTCAGTGGGTCAAAAGCCATTGAACTCAGATGAATGAGAGACCTTGTGATTGTAAGTCCTTCATTTATGAGGTCATTTTGGGAAACTACATAACGTGTATGGCTGCACACAGCTCATATGACCGATCTATGATTTTGTCACGCTCTTCGAGGAATCACACATTTTTGGATCACATGCTTTTTCCTGTCTCACTTCCAGGGGAAAAAATGAGGTAAACTCTTTTGAGTTTTGGTGACTCTTGGCAAAGTCCAAGACCTCATCGTCAGCAAAATAGTTACACAATCTTTTTCTTTTTCTTTGTTCTTTCTACCCAAGCTGCGATCAGCGCTTGGGCAGCAAAATCTAATCACAGGCCTCTTGGAAATGAGAGACTGCACAAGTCTGGCGTCAGGATAAAAAAGGTACCACCCAAGCACAACTGCAAATCTTTAGTTGGGCAGCCAAAGATATGTGCTGCAAGTAGGAACAAAGGAATGAGTTGTACAACACTGATGTCATGTGCAATGTTAACCTGAAGTTATCCCCAGTCATCAAGTCTAAATCAGCACAATCCTGTGGTTCTGTGGCTTCTGACTTCAATGGGAAACCCTGCTCAACTTTTGGAACAATCCAATGCAGTAAAATAAAAATAAAACAGTTTTCACTGTCACTGTAAAGTTCTGAATAGTAGTCAGAAAACTAAAAAAAATCAGCATTTTATTCTTTAAACCTAAATGATCAATGCAACTTTCTATGAAAATCGAATAAGTGTCCGATAGTAATGTCAGGGATTCATGGCATAATAGATCAAAACCAAAACTTAATCAAATGCAAACAGAGATTAAAGAAACTGCTCACTATAGTTATCTGAAGTTGAGAGAGCTCAGTCATTCATGATGAAGTATTCTGTATAAGTTATAATTTGATAAAGAAATTAAATGTTGGTACAGTCATGAGAAAAAAATATCATCTTTGCTTTTATTGGTTGGGGTGGGGGTTTATGGAGCAGCCAGGTGCTACAAATCAAATAAACTTTATAGAATTATAAGCAGGTGTGGCAGCCTTTATGACTGAATGTTGGTGGATTTACTAATCTGGGGCGTAAAGGTGTGTGAAAACACCGTGCAAGGTGGAAAGCAATCATTTCTGCCTATCAGTTTGGACCGGGTTGTTAGGTAGTTTCCAAAAGATTGTTTACGAGTGCAAAACATTTTGGACAGCTGCCGTTCAACTTGATAGTGGACATCAAGGCAAATTCTCTCCAAGTCAGACTTTGTAATTCTCAGAAATATTCTTAAAGACCCAAGAACTCCATCTCAGACTCTACAGATCTCGGTTAGCTAAATGTTAAAGCGAAACAGTAATTGCTTGTTTGGAAGGATTGCTAGAAGCATATATATTTCCCCAAAACAGAACAAGGGTTCCTTGACTTTTGGAATAATGTTCTTTAGAGAGATGGTCCAAAGTAGAAAGGTTCAATCTTAAAGCAGCATTCTGCAACTTTTATACCTTAATATATTGTTGTTTTCAAAAGTTATGGTGGAATTTTATCATCTTTTATGTTCATTTTTAGAGTTATCACCACCTTACAGGGGTCCATGGCTTTTTTCTCCACTATAGAACTTTTGAGCGGTGCTCCGCCGCCAGAAGTACCGACTAAGTTCTGGGCCTCGCTGTTTAGAGACTGTAGAGATAGCTGATCTACCAAAGAGACCGAGAAATCCCATATCAGAAGAAGCTAGAAAAAGAAAAAGAGAACGTAATAGAGAGAGAGAGCAAAGACCAGAGTAAATATTGGGCCAGCTTTTCCTCGTTGGAGAGTTCTTTTGGAACGAACGTCATGTACTACGGACGCCGAGTTAGCCGTGCTGCTAATGGATAGGTAAGTAATCAATGATTTCACCGGGGTTATGGTATTTGGTCTGGCATGATGTTGTTATACAGTCCTGAGAAAGCTATATATTATGTGTGGAGGTGGATGAACATAGTTTGCACGGTATGCCTTACAGTAGTAATGTGAATTACACAACCGAGTCGATCTCCGTTAGCCATCTAGAGGCTAATGTGATGCTAACGTGTAAGACTCGGTTCTGTAGATAAAGCTGCAAAGTCTGGCGTAGTCGCTGTATTTCAGTATATAAGTCAAACTTTTTTCTTTTGATTTTGTCAAGCTAGTGATTTATATTTTTGTCGTTGGATTTTTTCCTAAAAACACCTAAAGATATAGACTGATTCTAGTGTCGGGAGGTGTTTGCTACGTGGCGCTTATCTGTATCTAATCCCACTGTTTTTCCAATTACCCCGACCTCCCCCACAAACTGAATACTTAGCTGTGAGGTCTAACTCTAAACTATCCCGATTGTTACAGTTGAATTGCGAACTAAAACGGCGCTTGTTTGTTGTTTGGGCAAGCGATTTGGAAAGCAGCCACTGAAACATGCCTCTTATGAGCGAGATTTGATTTTGCGACAGTGTTGTTGCGCGGCAAGCCTGAAGAGGGCGACAGAGAGCAAATATCATGAAAGTTGCGGAGTATGCCTTTAATGCACAGTACACTGTCAGTAAAAAAACAAACAACACATCAACACAAACCTCATACACCAAATGTCAGACATGGTGGTAGAGGGCTGATGATTTTGGCTTGTTTCGCAGCCACATGACCTGGGCATCTTGCAGTCACATTGACTAGACCATAACCCTCTCCACATACCAACGTAGTCTAGGGCAGAATGTGAGGCAATACGTTTGATGGATGTTTTGACATGTCTGTGAATGCTCAACAGGATAATGACACCAAACACAACAGTTAATCTACAACATAATGGCTGATAAAAGAAAAGAATCAAGGTGTTGCAATGGTCCATTCAAATTCCAGAGCTCAACCTAACTAGAATGCTGTGGTAAGAACTTAAACAGGCTATGAATAAACAAATGCATGTAAACCACAAATAACTGAAGCAATGTTTCAAAAAAAGGGTTAGCCAAAATGAAGATCAACAACATATTGAATTATGAGCTGTATGTCATTAAATGCACTTAATGTTTAGAAAATGTTTTTTTACCATGTAATTTCTTGGAAATTGACAAATAGGAAAATAGGAAATTACAGTTCCGTCTTTAAACATCATGTTGATTAACCATGATATTCTTCTTTACTGTCAACGCTGAAGGAATTTATTGCTTTGTGTGGACCAGGCAGATGCCACAGGAATACATCATATCTTGCAGCATTAAGAAGTTGTGCTCATTTTAAGGTGTATTGTAAAAGATTTGTAGAACTTTTTAAAAATTAAAACAAACATTTCATTCAGCTCAACCAGTGCTGATATTCGCTGATACGCAGAATAAAAAAGGATTAATCTTTTGCAGGGTAAATATGAACTTATTACCATGATGTGGAGCTAATTCAAGCAAATTCTTGAAATACTTCTTCAGAAAATAGAAGTGGGTAGGAGTTTCAAGAATTCTTGACCCGAACTGAAGTGACTTGTGTCAAGGAGTGACACCAAACCCAACTTGTTCTGGTTAAAAGTTTGAAAACCAGAGGGATTTGTTAATTAATATGCTTAGTGACCAGACTAACTTTTATATATTCTAGCAATTTATATGTACTTTCAGACATATTTCACAAGATCTTATCCAAAGGTAAAGTGTGTAAAATATTTTCTTTCACAGCTATCATCAAGTTTCATAGGCAAGGCACCCTCCAACTTTCCCCCTTGGACATCAATATTCTAGAGACCAGTCTTTTAAATATTCCTACTTCAAACTTGGGATTTACAACATCTGCGTAACGGTTAATCACATAACTACACTATGCTCTCAACATCATTAAATTCCAATATATGTTTTTTTTTAAGACAGGAAACCCAAACTGAAAAGGTCCAAGTTCTGTTATATGTTGGTACTTGGAATTTTTTTTTTTTTTTATTAAGGTGGTACTTGTTCTAAAACGTTGAGCAATAAAAACCCTTTATTCCAAAGATTCCAGCCACTTGGAAGTTTTGTTGGTATTTTGTTGTTGTTTTGTTTTGGGGTTTTTTGAGAGGAGAATTGGGTTACATTGCTGATTTGGACTCTTCTGTGCAGTCGACAGTAAGTTTGAGCGCCATTGTCTTGCTGGTCCACATCATGTCAGCCTTTGTTGGCCTACCGTTGAGCACAACAGGGTATAACCTGGTGTCATAATGGTGCCAGGTAGAGATAAGAGTTTGACAGAGTAAATCAGATTATTGTTTTCAGTGTGTGCTTCCCCAGAGCATTGCCACACAGCCATAAAAACAATAATTAGGGGCTTTTCTATACGGTTTGCTTTTGTTTTGTCTTAAAGTCTGAGTATGAATTTGGGTCACGGCTAAAGTCTTTCATCCTCCGCCATAGATGACGATATGAAGGATTACCACAGAGACAAAATAATAGCTAAGCTGATAGCCAAAGAAACAAAGAGGCCTGCCAGCTCAAGGCTCTGGTGCCTCTTTTTTAACAGAAAGAACCCTGTTCAGTAAACCGTTGACTCTTCGGCTGTTAGTCCCTCATTTCATGGAGACAAAGAAAGGGCTGCTCATTGTTTTGCAGAAAACATGATTTGAAGGGGTAATCCAATCAAATTCTACCATGAACGCAGACCATTTTTGTTTTAAAACACCATATACACGTATCATTTCATGTTTCCTGACGGTGGTTTAATCCAGTGTTGCGTTATCCTAATCCTGCTGGGACAGAATTCCATCAGACTACCTCTAAACCAGAAAAAAGAGGTTTAGGAGTTTAACAAAGGATCAAATGTGATCAAAAACATCCAAATTGAAGAACACACCAGCTAATGTTTACCTTAGTAATCAGCAATCCTTTTGAAAAGAAAAAAATGAATCCAACAAACCAGTACAGAATCACACATTTTGCCAAAACTTGGTACAATTTATTCCTCTTTGCAGAAAGGTTTAATGATATTGGCTGAGCTTTTTCAGCTGGGTGAGAAGTCTTCATAACCACAAAACACTTTGCAGCTTATCTAAACTCTATATCTGCTGTTTATTGGAAGCAGAGTGTCTCGTGTGTGTAAATCCAGAATAATCCCCAACAAATGCTCTTCCTAAACTCTAGGATCAGAATTTAAAGAAAATTAGGACCCTGTTTAAACATGTTAATCTCTAGGACCTACTGGTCAAGCTAATGCTTAAAAAAACATTTTTTCATAGAAAATCTTATAGTATCTTCTTTTTTCCCCTTCCTCTCTTGTATTGTCAACGCACCCTATCCCTCATAACTCTGTTTTCCTACCTATTACCTTTTTTTCACCCCGTTATTTTCCGTCTCAGTGTCCATAATATCTGGAACAAAAACCACAGCAATTTCTAATAAATATTTCTTACACATACTGCGCACAATGGCGCAGTTGGTAGCACTGTTGCCTTGCAGCAAGAAGGCCCAGGTTCTAATGGGGTCTTTCTGCATGAAGACTGTTTGGTTAATTGGTCTCTTTAAATCGTCCTTAGGTGTGTGTGTGTGTGTGTGTGTGTGTGTGTGTGTGTGTGTGTGTGTGTGTGTGTGTGTGTGTGTGTGTGTGTGTGTGTGTGTGTGTGTGTGTGTGTGTGTGTGTGTGTGTGTGTGTGTGCGTGTGTGTGTGTGCATGGTTGTTTGTCCTATGTGTCTCTGTGTTGCCCTGCGATGGACTGGTGACCTGTCCAGGGTGTACCCTACCTCTCGCCCATTGAATGCTGGAGATACCAGATAGGCACCAGCCTCCAAAAACAGGTATAGATAATGGATGGATATATCAAGTGGAGTGCTATAGCAAAAGTCGTAATGCTCCACTTGAGAAAGTATATTTGTAGAGCTTCTGCTTGGTACTCAGACATCATTTCTGAGTGCAACACTGCCTAACAGGACACGTTAAAGAAAAGAAAAAAGGACAACAGAATGAAAGTCAAACATTTAGCAGAAAAGTATTCAGTAAATGTAAAAAAACAGGTTCTGGTCATTTCATTCCTAACGTTCTCAGTTACAAGACAAATGTTTATACCTACCTTGGTGAGCAAGGGCCATAATCACTGGCCCCAAAAAAACACAAACCAAACACCAGCCAAAATATGAAAATCCAGAGATTTTATAATGAACAGGTTTTCCATTATGGTTTGGTTAGATGTGTGAATGTGTACGTGAATGACTGAATGTAATGTGAAGCGATTTGGGGTCTTCAGGACTAGTTAAAGCACTATACAAGTACAGGACATTTACCATTTATCACATCTAGCGACCAATATGGCAAAGCTGAAATGGCAAAGGGACAAAATGACCAGGATCTATTTTAAAGTGATTTTTTTCACAGCATTTACTAAATTTCTAAGTTTTTTGTAACCCTAACAGACTCAGAGATTCAAACCAATTCGTTTGTATTGTTCAAACCCAAATAAAAGGAATTGAAACACTTAAAATTAAAGTATTCAACAAAGTGTTGTGTTGCCAATGAGCTCTCTAAACCTCAGTAAAACATATTATTGGCAAAATGATCTTTGCTGAGTGATCACTGCTGTTATCTGTTTGGTATTATTAAGTACTAAGGTTTTTCATAAAGTTTCTAGAACAAAAATTCAATGGTTCTTTGTAAAACAACACATGTAGTGTGAAGGAGAGTAAGTCTGGCCCTGCTATGGTAATAGTTACATAACATTGTTAACATATCCACCCTACCCTGTTAATGTAGACTTTGTTGCCTGTCAAAACTGTGTTGCAGATTTTGCAGCAAAACGCAGCATTTCTATCTGGTCATTTTTGTGTAAAAAAATGTAAATCAGCTGTGAGAATGTAAAACACATATTGATTTCAGTGTGACTGAAAAAAAACTTAGATGTCAATGGATCATACATGAAGTGATAATCTTAATGTTGCTGATAATTTTCTAAAATTAGGACAGATGCAACTATAATCAGATTTCTTTGACTCTGTCACGACAATTAATTGAAATGATCTAAATTCATTTGAATATTGTTCAAAGTTGCTTGTACTTTACAATTTGGTAATGACGTTGACGCTGTTTAGCTGGCAGATCATTAATAGACTGAATGATGGATTTAGAAAGCAACCCTTCTACTGCGCTCTGAAAACTTTGTATCTAAACAAAATAAAAACGTATCAAAGTTTATTAGATCAATCGAGCCAGTGTGGGGAAAAAAACTACCTGGGAAATTATAGCGTGGACGTTCATTATGTTAAGGAAGTGTGTAAAGTTGATTGAGAATCAGATACCCAATTGGACGGTTGCCATATTTTGGAGATGAGCAGCATTATTGATTATTATATTCTAAGCTTTACACCTAGTGATGACAGAAAAGCGCACACTGAAAACAACTCAGAGTGATCCAACGGTTTCTGAAGAGCTGTTTTAATCAAACAAAAGGTCAGTGTTTTTTTTTGCTGTGTATTTGGGCGTAGCCATGGCAGCTGCTCTCTGCACTGGAGCACCTGCCTAGTTCGTTTAATTTTCTGCCTAATGAACAATAATGACAGTACTTTAAAAAGAAGAAAAACTCAGAGGTGCCAGGTGCTCTAAGGTGCACAGAAGCATGAAATGAACATATAGTGACTGAATGCATTGTGTTTGTTATGGCCTATACAACATGTCATGTGATCAGGGTGCGTGTGCTAGAGCGTTTTGTTTGGTCTCTGCCTGTTCCAACAACAAGCCTTAGTGTGTTTAGTTGGTGTGCTTCTTTTAAGGCATATGACACATATTTCCTGAACTGCTGATGGGTGGATGGTTCCCTTTTTATTATTACCTTTTTTTATTGAATATGCAACAAAAAAAAACTCTTTTAAATGTCATTCAATTTTCAGGAGAGGTGAATCGTGTGCATAAAAGGAACTATTGTTTCTGAACCCAGATGATGGGATTTTTGTATATATATTTTTATATATATTGCTGGGTGCATTCTATTTTCTCACAAGGAGTTATTTTGTGTTTGCGGAACGAGACAGTTGAGATAAACAATCAGTTATTCAGAAGTGGAGACACAAATTTCCCTTTGCAGAAAAACTGTCTGGATTGTATTTCCACATTGCACCGCCATGGCGAGTCTTTCCTCATGAGTTTTTCCTCATTATTCACGTGTTACAGCCTATAATAGAAAAGTCTGAAACATGTTGAACTTTTTTTTATACATGTACAAAATATACAATATATAAGATGTTTTCGGGCTATACGGCATATATGGTCGATGGACAGGTTTTTCCAAAGATTTTTGGCTTCTTCTTATCCATGAAATGTTGGAGAAGCCCATGCATTACTAAAAATGAAGCTTAAATCTGTCTGTCCATGTCCCACTCCATTCTACCATTACTGAATCACACAACTGGATACACAAGGTCAATTCCAAATGCTGTTTGCTTTTTTAAAAGTAATTGTGCTATCTTTCCTTCGTGGTATTGAGTTATTGATCCAGATGTCCAAATTGTGAAAAGGTATGCTCAATAAAAGTGACTGAAGCTGCTTATGATTACATTTCATTAGCAGTATGAGCGTCCTTTGGAAGCAAAAAATATATAATCCCTTCATCTTTTCCACATCTTCCATTAGTATTTGTTAAAAATATAATGACAATGTAATAGCTTATTTGGTATAGATTAATCACAGATCTTGTGCAGTTTATTGTGTAATAATATCATAGACATCATTATTTTTCCATGACCTTTAGTTGTGTCATATTAATATAGCCTTCCACATGCCCATAGCACAGGAAGCTGTCACCATCTTTACTTAAATGTATAATAACGGAAACCCAGTATAACCAACCTACCACTACCCATGACAGCATACGAGTCAGGTAAACCTTTGTGTGTATCTCATCTTGCAGTCCCCACCCACACAAAGGTTAGTGATGTCACTACCTCTGTGAATCTGTTTAGTATTCAGACGTTTTTGTTTATGTTGCCCGACGAAGCTGCGTTGGGTCGTTTATTTGGTGCTGACTGTTAATTTCTCTTCCTGATAAATCTGTGACATGATATCTGACCCCCGTGAGAACAGACGGCTGCTCTCAGGGTGTTTGATGTTGAATGCGCTGTGTGTGCAGAGTTTTACGTGTGTGTGTTTGATTTGCCCTCAGAGGAACATCTTATGCATTGTGGATGTTCAGCAAAGTCATTGAGAACTAACTGCTTTACATATATATTTACAGGCAATCAGAGTTGTTGCCAATTTCCGTTCAATTGCGTTTAAAGAGGAAGTTAATGGAACTGTTTAAAGAAAAATTCCCCTATATTACAACTGACGTGTCTAATATTCAAGCTGTAAGCGTAAACCTGTTTACGTGGAAAATTTTCTTTAATGATATAATATAACAAAAGAAAACAAACACTATTTGTGCATGCCTTGGTGTATTGTTGGTTCCTAATCAGAATGTCAGCAAGCCCACACAGCCTGCAGCCAAAAGGCCAGGTACATAAACTGCATGTCGTTTGGAGAATGAAACGTGAGAGGAGTGAGACACAGATGAAACAGCTAGGAGAGAACATTCCCACGTGAAAAAGAAGGTGTAGCATTTATTGATTAATAATAGAGATAATGTTCTAAGGTCAGCAACGACATGTGATTAAGGACGGTCAAACAATGTCAAGGAGAAACCTTTTGAAGAACAGCTGCGTCTGTGTTTACGGTCATTGCTTTCCATATTTACAGGGTATAAATGACAGATTTAAACGCATAAAATGATTTAAAATATTGTGCCTTATTATTCCCAGTTGTTGTGCAGTGGATATTTAAAATGTGCAACCTACTGTTAAAATGTCAGGGTTTTGAGATGTAGAAAAATATAAGACTATGATAATTAATTAATATCCTTTGCAATTCAACAGAAAGAAAAGAATAAAATAACATCAAAATATCATTAATACCTTTGTCCTTTGTCCACAGATTTCTTCAGGGGACCCCACAAATTTTATTTAGTCCGATTTGGATGCAAAACTTAAATATTCCTCATATGAAGTGGATCTTTTGTTGATTGAATACTACTTAAACTTATTGTTATGTTGAAAATGCGTGAACCTTCACTTTTCCATTGATTGGTGTTTGGAGTTGTTAACAACTTTTTCTGCTTTAAAAGAAGCCCTAGTTCCATCTGAAGATAAGTAACATGTTGGGTGACTGTGGCTTAGTCGGAAGAGTAGTTGTCTTGCAATTGGCATGGTGTCAGTTTGATTCCAGCTTCCTCCTGTCACATGTTGATGTGCCCCTGGGCAAGGAATTTGACCCTAAGTTTCCTATCTGTGTATCGGTTTATAAATGTGTGCCTGTTTGCGAAGCAAAGCAACTTTATTTGTATAGGACACTTTCAACAACAAGGCAATTCAAGGTGTTTTACATCATTAGGGGATGAAATAAACGCAACGATGAAACAACAGTAAAAGCATAAAAAACAACATTAGAGACAAAACATATGGCACAATAAAACATATATACCATTCCAGCTATTATTAATTGCTTATTCACTAGCAAGGACCACGCTACAGATTCAGAATTTAACAGTTTATTGAAGGCATGTAGAATTGAATGGTCTGGGGAGAGGCGTTGCCAAAGATCCGGAGGAAGACTCGGTGTGGGGGTGCAGTCTTTGGGAAATCGTCTTTCCGAGCCTGCTCAGGACCCCCCCCAGACGGAACCTAAAAGAGAGAGACGTTAGAAGAGGTGGTACAAGAGTGAACTGGAGCGCAGAACGGGGAGGCTGTGCCCAATGAATGCTGCGTAAAAAAAATAAACGAGGGGAGGGTCGGCAGGACCCGGAAAAGAGTAGGCGGGTCGGCAGGACCCTGAAACGAAAAGGCGAGTCGGCAGGACCCTGAAAAGAAAAGGCGAGTCGGCAGGACCCTGAAACGAAAAGGCGAGTCGGCAGGACCCTGAAAAGAAAAGGCGAGTCGGCAGGACCCTGAAAAGAAAAGGCGAGTCGGCAGGACCCTGAAACGAAAAGGCGAGTCGGCAGGACCCTGAAACGAAAAGGCGAGTCGGCAGGACCCAGAAAAGAAAAGGCGAGTCGGCAGGACCCTGAAACGAAAAGGCGAGTCGGCAGGACCCAGAAAAGAAAAGGCGAGTCGGCAGGACCCAGAAAAGAAAAGGCGAGTCGGCAGGACCCAGAAAAGAAAAGGCGAGTCGGCAGGACCCAGAAAAGAAAAGGCGAGTCGGCAGGACCCTGAAACGAAAAGGCGAGTCGGCAGGACCCTGAAACGAAAAGGCGAGTCGGCAGGACCCTGAAACGAAAAGGCGAGTCGGCAGGACCCTGAAACGAAAAGGCGAGTCGGCAGGACCCAGAAAAGGAAAGGCGAGTCGGCAGGACCCAGAAAAGGAAAGGCGAGTCGGCAGGACCCAGAAAAGAAAAGGCGAGTCGGCAGGACCCTGAAAAGAAAAGGCGAGTCAGCGGGACCCAGGACCTAGAGAGAGGGGAAAGGAGGATTGAAAACGAACGAGACAGACGAGGGATGAAGGGCATGCAGAGTTTATATGTGTATCTTGGTGTGATTAGAGACGTAGAGCACGCGTGAGGTACCGGGGGAATCGAGTTAAGACTGATTAGGATTTATGAAGCGGGTTTGAGGCGTGGCCTTGCTCCTGAACCTCAGCTAACCTGTTAGCTCCATTTTAAAGACAGTTCTAAACAGATGGGTTTTAGCATTGATTTAAAAGGACAGCAGTGTGTCAGCAGCTTTGCACTAGTCTGGAAGTGTGTTCCACATAAGGGGAGCATAGAAACTGAAAGCTGCTTCTCCATATTTGGTTCTAGGGATGATTAGATTAGAGTTGGAAGACCTGAGTGGTCTGGTGGGTTGGTATAGTAACAGCAGATCTTCAACATACTTTGGTTCTAAGCCATTCAATGATTTATAGACTGGTACAAGTATTTTGAGGTCTATTCTCTGAGCTACAGGGAGCCAGTGTAAGGACTTTAGAACGGGGGTGATGTGCTCTACCTACTGGTTCTAGTGAGGACGCGAGCAGCAGCGTTCTGGATCAGCTGCAGCTGTCTGAATGACTTTTTAGGCAGACCTGTGAGGACATTGTTGCAGTAATCAATCCGACTAAAGATAAACGCATGGATGGGTTTTTTGAGGTCCCATTGTGATATTAGTTCTTTAATCCTAGAAATGTTCTACAAGTGATGGAAGGCTGACCTTGTTATTGGCTTCATGTGACCCTGGAGGTTCAGGTCTGAGTCCATTACTACACCTTGATTTCGGGCCTGATCAGTAGTTTCTAGCTGTATTAACTGAAGCTGTGTGCTGAGTCTAGATCGTTCCTCTTTAGGTCCAAAAAAAATTACTTTAGCTATGTTTCTATACAACTAGAGAAAATTATGGCACATTCATCCCTTGACTTCCTTACAGCATTCACTTATGGTTTGGATTGGTTCAAAGTCACCTGATGACATTGTAATGTAAAGCTGAGTATGATTTGCATAGTTATGGTAACTAATCTTATTGGTTGTCATAATCTGGGCTAGCAAGCGCATGTAGATATTAAATAGGAGGTGCCCCAGAATGAACTCTGGGACACCCCACATGTGATTTCTGTCTGTTCTGAAGTGAGGGCGAAGGGTAAATGTGGCTCTAGTGTAAAGCACTTACAGAAGTCAGAATAATTGGAAAAGAGCTATTTAAGTTCAGTTCATGAGAGCATGATGCTGCCACCACCTTGTTTCACAGTGAGTATGGCACTCTTTTGGTGATGTTCAGTGGCTTTGATGCCTCTTGAGCCGTTTTCATACAGAAGTTCTGGAATATTTGCGGACAATTCCATTGTGTTATCAAATACGCCACTTTTTTCCGGAACATTGCCTTTCAGCTGCTTTCACACAGCAAGAAATGTACCGGAGAATCCTGATGAATGTCTGAGGGGCGGGGGGTTTGATGTGGATATTACGTAAACTTAGTGCGGCGGGCGAACATTTCATTTCCCCAAACAAATGGATTATTGCAAACATGGTCGACGAAACAGCAGATCTACTCACAGGGCTCGTCTTTGTGATGTGTGCAATTTTGCGCACTTGGAAACGCTTAAGAGACATCGATGAAGAAGCTGTAAGGAAAATAGTGACATTTATACGTCATCATTGTGTGCGCTCACAGCGTTCCCTGTCTCTCTCCCCTTTTCCCCACCAGTTTATCCGGAACATTACCTGATAATCTGAATACGAACACCATACCGCGAAAAGTCCGCTCTTGTTACTAGGTCTTCATCCGTAAAATTACTGGTAAAGGGTATCCGGACAAAGTCCGGAAGATAGCTTTCAGACACAAAAGCAAACCAGACGAAGTCTGGAAAATTACCGTTTTTCATGGCCTGTTTGAAAGGGGCTTTGGAGTTGTGCTCAAAAGGTTCCTCTCAAGAGGTTTTGGAAGACATCCGCCAGCCATATATGTTTTCCTCAGATGTATGCTTCTGTCTTGCAGACCTGCTCTTTACTTCAGGCATGGAATACAGTTTACTGTTGTCACATACGGAATACAAATGGCACTTACCAGAAATTCCAATAGGTTCTTTAGTGTCGCAGATGGCCTCTTGGCAGCCTTAGTTTTATCAGTAGTTTGCACCCCTCCCCCTTAATAGAGTTTGTGTTTATTACATAGCAGAGGAAAATATTTGTTTCATCCATACCCTTTTAGAAATACCTATGTCCTCTCTGGAAAAACAACCTGGATTCTTGCAGACTTCTTAGGTGTGCTGAGAAGCTTAGATCTGGACCCTGACATGCTGAGGTGATCACACACAAGCTGCATGAACTGCACATGGGCTGGGATGGATTAACTCGGTGGTTCAAGGCATTTTTCAAGCTTCACTTACATCCAGAATTCCCCTCACCACCCACGAAAAAACATACACTCGGTGTAAAGGAATGTGGAGAACCCTTTAGTGCAGTGGTCCCCAACCCCCGGGCCGTGGGTCATGTGGTACCGGGCCGCGAGCCACACATAAAGAATAAATAACTTCCAGTATTTCCGTTTTATTTATTATCCGAGGGTGACCGCTGTTTAATTTAGAAAAATAACCGGATATCTCCGTTACATAGCTCAGTCTTGACAAGTAATCCCACAAGCAAGATGGATAGAAAACAAATGTCTCGACCGTTTCTTTGGAAGGGGGAAAAGGCCCAAGGCTCTCACTGATTCAGCGTTGTGGTGAGTTAGATTTTTCATGCACTTTGTATTTGTTTTTGTGAAAAATCTTGAATTAATAAAGATATGTTTACATGTTACCATGGCGACCAGAGAGCGTTACAGGGCTGAGTGTTACTCGTGTCATGTTGTGTGCTCGATGTTAGGAGGACGCTGTTAATAAAGCTGCGAATACACATTGGATGTACGTCTATTGTTATAATTTTAAAAATAACCCGTTTTTATACCGTCCGTTATCATTTATCCGCCACACCTTAAAGGCCGGTCCGTGAAAATATTGTCTGATATTAAACCGGTCCGTGGCGAAAAAAAGGTTGGGGACCACTGCTTTAGTGGACCCTGAGGAGGCTCACAGCAACACCTCATTGCTCTTTTCTCCTACAACAGGAGGGAGCAGTGATGTGTTTCCATGCATGCCCTTTATTTAGCAATCCTTTTCGTTTCTAGATGAGTCTTTGTTTGTTTTTTATTAATACGTGTTTTCTTTTTATATAAATGCTGGAAGCTTTGTTATACTTTAATTGCAAGGCAGGACTTGGTGAGTTAGTGTGTGATCCTTTTACAGCTGGCTACATAATATGCATCCTTCCCGGATTGGTTGTGGGCTTATCTAATGCCACACAGAGACATTTTGGTTTGTGCCTGTCGATAACATTCCTTGGAAATCTAAACTAAACTGAAATGTGCCAGACTAATTTGAATGTTTGTTGTGATATGCTAACAAGCATTTGAAGTCTGAAGCATATGGCAGACTCTTCAGGCGACCAACATGCAATAAAACTTTCCTTAAAACAGCTTGTGTCTCTGTGGTTTCATGCTTTTCTAAATTAGTTATATCGTTATCATGGTTTCAAGTTGGAACCAGAAGCAAAATATTTTTTTAGCAGCTTTACTTGGCCCTGCGCACAGAAACATTTCCTAGCCTCACCTGAACAAAGAAATGCAAAAGCTGACACCTCCAGTGTTTTGTGTGAAATACAGACCATTTTCTTCAACCCACATATATACGATGTTTGCTTTCATTAAAGGTCCCAACACTTTAGCCTGTGGATGGGGGAAATACACAGGGCTGTTTTGACTTCATTTGGCTGCCTCTCCTTACATTCTTTCAACCGCCCACACTGCAGTGGTTTCATATTGCACTCCTACTCAGTTTCTGTTTCTGCCTTTGGTGATAGCTCAGCTAATGTCACATGTATAAAGCCCTGTAAAACACAAAATCAGTGGGGGTTTTAAACTTGAAAGAATCCTCCTTTGGGAATTTAAAAGTCATTGAATAGTACAAAGGTTCTGTTCCATGATCAGGACTGCTAATACGTTTTCATGAGTATGCTACTAAATAACTTAATAGACGCCAGCGGAACAACAAGTTTCTGATGTCTTTCTGTTCAACATTTGCTGATTACCCTATTTGTGGAGTTTTCTGTGGAACGCGATTCCAAATTATTCTTGGAAAATTTGCCTGTTCATGCATTTTATTATAAAGCATATCTAACATATTCAAAACAGCTTTGGAAGCTGAAATACCTTGATGCAATGCTACTTGACATGCTATTGGCTGGATTTGCAAAGCAGTCAATTCAGGAGAGTCATTCTTTTTTGTTGCCACTACAGTCTTCCCAATTTGGGTAAGCCCCAAGAGCCGAAATTGGGAAGACTGTAGATTGTAGCTTCTGCGGTATTGCCAAGACAGTTTCCACTGTGCGTATTAATGCATATTAAGATAAATTTGATGTTTGAACTATTAAAATATGCAATTATAAGTGGTTTTTGAGGGTATCTCAATTATTTGTGGATTTTAGATATTTGTGGGCGGTTGAGGTCCTTAACCCCCATGAATACCATAACGTCCACTGTATATCTGTAGACTAGACAAACAGAGATTGATTGCAGGAGCTTTCCTGCAAAACAAAGCTGTAGAGCTAGGGGTATGGAAGCACATCCTTAAAAGGACGCTACTCATAGGATAGGAGAGTAGGGCAATTAGCTTCCTGCTGGCGGGTGCAAATGATCAGGGAACAGACCACCACTGCTGACCCACCAGCTTGAGAGTAGAGGATGGTTGAAAGACTTAAAGAAGTTTAGAGGCTGTTAAAACGACAAAGTTTTTCAGCAAAACAAAGGTTTTTCTCTGCAATTCAGCCTCTCGTTTACACGACTACAGAAAAACGGGGGGTTGAAAACGCAGCTTTTTGAAAACGACTTCCAGAGTGGAGAGTTCTGAAAACGTTGGGAGATTCATTACCATGTAAACGCAAGCCGGATACTTTTGAAAACGATGACGTCACTGCCAGCCACCAACGGCCATGTTGGACTTGCGCACTCGGCTTTTCTACAGAAAAACAACAGCAATGGTGGATCCAGGTATGCTGTTACTGCTGATGCAGCTTCTGAAGTTATTTGGTCTCTGTAAGCAAAACTTAGAGATCATCAGGCTTCTATGCGATCGCCAACGAAAACGCATACAGTACGTGCGTCAAATAATCAATGCCCCTTTATTTAGGCGGAGGAGAACTACAAGAAGACCGCCATTGTTAGTTATCATGAAATGTTTCTTTTCTGGGTTGTGAGGGGGAAACCTTGGAACACTGCATACATGGGGCACACTGCCATCTAAAGGCCGGGGATATGTACTACATCGTTTTCCATCGCAAGCCCTGTTGTGTAAACGCAGTGCGTTTTCACCCGCGTATTCAAACAAAAACGACAACGTTGTCATTTAAACAGCCCCTTAGATACCATCTATGATGTTCACTCCTGGCTGAAAGTAGTTACCGAATTGTTTAACTCTTATAGCAGTGGTCTCCTACCCTGGTCCTCGAGATCTACTGTCCTTCAGGTTTTATAGGGATCCCTGCTCCAACTCAGCTGAATCAAATGATTGAATGACATCTTCAGCATGCCATCATGTTTGGCAAACATTTGATAATGAGGTATTCATTTGATTTAGCTGTGTTGGAGTGGGGATTCGTCTAAAACCTGCAAGACAGTAGATCTCGAGGACCAGCGTTGGAGACCACTGACATGACATTGAATGATTGGTTGTGTTTCTATTAGCTTCCCTGTGATGGACATGTCTAGGGTGCAACCCACTTTTCTCTTTTGTAGCCCTGGACATACGTAGAATGTAACCTGCTGCAACCCTGTACAGGTTTAAGGAGATATGGTGAATAAATTAATTAATGAATAAAGCATGCAACATGTGTAGTAAACTGAAACCTCATTCTGCACTTTTTTTTAATCAATGTCCCAGCAGCTTAGTTTGGTTGACCAGTTAGTTTAGTTTTATATTTAATTGTCCAGACTTTTTTCTAATCCACTGTCTGTAAGTGTGATTAACCATTAAAGGGGAATCTATACCATCTCACCATACATAAGGCGTTTTCAAAAGACACACCATGGTGGCATATTAGGGTAATATTGCCGGCACGGTGTATCTTTTGAATGCACCATAGCGGCATGGCAAGGGGTGAACATTGCCGCAATGCTGGACTTGCGAGTGAAGGTGAGGCCTTGCCGCAACAGAGGGTGATGTCATGATTATGTGTGGAATGTGACCTGAGCCCCGGCATTCAATGGTATTTAAAATGCATGTAAACATGGAGAGTGTGAAGGACAGCCACTTTTTGGAGGGGCTCACATAAACACTTGAGAACCGGAGCTTCAGTCGGGATAAAAAACAACTTACATCCAAGCTATTTTGTCTGTTTACCAGGACACCACCCCCACACCCACCTTTATCCTGCCATCGCGTAATCTTTTGTGAAAACCCATGTTCGCACTTTATTGCCGCCACAGGCTGGCTTCTTATGAATGACCAAAAGGCTCACTGACGCCTGCACTGATTCCGGCATTGTCATTTGAAACAGCCTATAGAAAACACATGACCTCATTAATGATAATAATCACAATCATTCTTAAATGCAAGTATTCTAAGGTGTGTCACCTTTTTACTGGGCTGCTTGGAAGCCCAAATGGAGCTCCTAAGAAGCCAACTCATCTGTTTGAAGTTTCTTCCTTGTTCCTCGGTGTACAATTGCAACACATGAAGGAATGTTGCTTCGGGGGTCAAGGCCTGCCTTCTATTTTGAAATTCTAATTTTCTTCAGTTTGGACCAGCTAGTTTAACACAGCTGACAAAAGCGCAAACTCGTGGCCAAATAGGAGGCCTGTGAGGCATGTGTCTGTTTATGCAGAAACATTTCATCTTCCAAACAGATGAAATTTTTTGTTAACAGATGTCTTGTATCACATTCCAATCAGTCTTCCTCCTTTTTTTTGTTTTTCTGACTCGTCTATCAGCTGATATTTGCCTCCTTCTTAAGCAAATTTGAACAATCTTTAAATGCCCTGTTGCAAGAGCAGACCTGCTGGGAGAGTCACAGATCGGTTAACACATCAGGAAGTAGCTCTGGTTTCCAGCTGAGTCCTTTTGAAGTTTTCATTTTAAAGAAAATCTCCATGAATTAATGTGAAACTTGTCATACATTTCATCAGCAAATCAACAGCAATGCTTAAAAAAACAAGGCATCAATAAGAAGGATTTGGATTCAGACATCAGCAGATCAAACAGACAGGGAGTGGAAAGAAGACTGACTTAGAATAATTGCATACGTGTTTAATTAGCATGCAGGGGTTGTTTCCTTCACTGCAACCGAATGTTAAAGCTGTAATGAAAAGGCAAATCATGCCATGAGTACATTTTGTGTGAGGGATGTTTGAGCACAGGTCGGTTAAACAGGAACAGAGGAAAGCCTTTGCTTCTTGTGGAGTGTGTTAAAGCTTTTCAGCCTTGGCCTTTGTCCGTGTTTTGAATACCAACATAGACTTTGAATCTCTGCCCAAATAACACCATTGAAGGCTACCAACCAACAGCTGGCAATGCAGCTGCTGCTAGTGTTTTGTTTAAATAATGGTGCAACCTGCTTTCCTCATTAGGTTTAGTTCTCAGTTTTTCCAGTTTTTGTTTTTGTGCACACAGGAAGGTGTGTGTGTGGGAGAGTGTGTGTGCCGGTGATTGTAGTTAACATGGAGCAACTGGAGGTTATCTCTGGGCCTGTGCTGAATAGTTTCCCACGCATTTCCAAGTAACTGTCTGGTAAACAAGTTTTAACTGCATATCTCAGCTGACTGTGAACAGCCACACGCCCATCCGGAGTCTAAAGAACCGGACTGAGTAGTGCAGCACTGTTTACACCTATCTCTGAAAATATGCTGAGGGATCCAGGTTTCTTTGGTTGCATATAGAAAAACAGTGGTGTAACGTTACTATGATTGGGTTTCACCTCATGCATTAATTGAATTTGGTTTTGAGTTTTTGGTCTTGCTACCATTAAAACAGTCATAAGTTTGGTTATTATGTTGTAACTTCATGTGCTCCTAACACCTTGTTAAACTTGCTACCAGCAGTTGCTTATTTACATATTCAACGTTTATAAGAAAACTTTCATTTTAGGTTTCTGGGCATCAGTCCAATGTTCAATCTATTTTACTTTGAAAGAAATATCTGCTTCATCTGTTAATGAATGCATTTCATGCTTTTGTCAGTTATGGTACTTGGGTCCAGTTATGCTGCTGCTCAACTCCTTCAAAATATTGGGGTGTTCTTTCTCAACAGTGTTGCTGACACTGGGAAGCAGTACCAGTAACATCCCAAGCAGTCTTGAGGTATGGTCTTCTCTGTTGTATTATTGCTGTTTTTGGTTCTGTAGCATTGCTACAAGTAGAAGAGATGGAGGTCTTAATGGAGAGGAAAATCCGTGTTTAAATGGAATAAATGGGGGACTGCAGGGGTTGTCTATGTTTTTGCACACTTCTAATTTTTCAGACATATTATAAATAAAAACATTGTGCATGACTGATAATTCAACACAGAGACATCGAATGGAGAATGAATGAGCAGAGCATAAAAACAGTTTTTTAACCAAAAAATATGTTCAGTATGAACTAGGGGTGTAACGGTCCTCAGATTCAGATTGTTCGGTATGGCCCTGTTGGGTTAATAGCTACGTGTACCAAACAAGCTGTTTTCAACCTGAATACCTGCAGGATGTTTATGTGCAGAACTCAGAATGCAGTGCAACGTTCTGCAGCGCAACTTTAAAAAACAACACCAAAACAAAAACAGAAAAGACTCCCAGCTGTCAGTAAACAATGCTATTTGGAAGCATTAAAGGTCTCGTTCAATGAGAAACCGTGTAATACTTGTTCTTTGTGAAATACAATCGGTCACTCTGAGCTGCATAAGCATGCTGCACGGGAAACTTTTCTCCAACACCCCTTGCCTGCCTGCATTAGTTATAGAAATAAAACAGACGGCAAAACAAGCGAGTCAGAAAAAGCCAGTTACTTCTACATAACAGGGAAAATTAGTATTCATTGTCTGGCCTTCCTTGGCTTGCGACCGCCCACAGGATTGCTGGTTTTGCAGCCTGGAGAGAGTAGAGCACTTCTCTGCTAGTAGAAGCTAGAAGCTGAAGCGAACTGTTAGCAACAAAGCTAACTGTTAGCAACTCCACAGTATGGCAGAACAGGGTTGGGCTTGGATTATTTGTGGACATAGCACATCAGCTTTGCATTTTTTACCCAAGAAAGCCAAGCGCACGTAAAACAACTCACAAGGCATTCATTCATACTGGAGACCATGGCTGATTTATGGTTTCTCATGCAGCTATAGTAGAAAAAGAATGATGGACCTAACCAGAACTTTGTCAGTGAACGCATCTTTTAACTATCTGTTAAAAGATGCGTTCATAACATGAGGTACATAACATGCATTGCACTGCACTGAATTACTCACCTAAAACAATGTCAAGCTGATTGTAAACATCACTGATACAAGAGAAAAAGCAGCTGATGTCCACATGGCTAGCAGTAGCATCCAATCAGCTCTCCTTATTTTGTATAGAACTCAGGTTGGCAGAATCTCCATTGATGAGAAGGGATTTTTCCAACAGCTGCCCATGCTGCATTCAAGTACGGCTGGAGAGCTATAGGTTGTCGAAATATCAACTTAACTCCCAAATGATTTAAGCATGTTTTATTCTCAAATATGGCCAAAGTATTATTTAAACATTTCTAAACATTAACAACTGTTTTCGAATAGTTTTCTACTCTGTCTATGTCTACTTGTGATATTTTATTCATAAAAAAAGAAAGAAAATCAATTCAAATCTTCAGTCAGTTCTATACTTTCAACTTTTAAATTATAGTAGCCTACATAAAAAAACAATAAATTTCAGGAATTGAAAGGAAGGAATTCAGGAAAATAGGTTCTTTGTTTAATGCTGATCAACGTAAAAAAAAAAGTCATATGCACATTTGCATTTATTCTTCTTGATTAAACATACTGAACCGTGACTTTTTGTGTACCGTTACACCCCTACTATAAACCCAAACTATTTCATAATTCTGTTTTCTAATATTAAATGTTTATTGTTTGCGCACATCTAACTTGGATTCATGCCTGATTAGAGTCTATCTATAGGCTACACCTAGCCATTTTCCATCTACTAACTCCTTGGAGTGATCATATGTCATGGAGTGAACATGTCCCTGAAGATCTGAAGGGGGTTACAGCTGACAAGTAACAGAGCTGCATAATCAGAGACGTGTAGTATAACACTTTACTCTGTTATTGCTGGGTTTCTAGATGTGCAAAGCAACAAACAAACTAAGTGAGAGGGGGATACCCCTCTTTGAGACCCACACCTACAGAGCATTTGCATGAGTTCCTCTTTCAAACATGAGCACTCTGGAGAAATACTAACTCGAACAGCCTTCTGTTGCACCTTCATTAAAAACATGAATAAATATTATAAAATAGTCAGCAAAAGTTGTGTAATTGTTTTCTTGAAGCTTGGAAATGTCTTGTAGACTAATCGATATACTTAGCGTCTTTGATCAAATTACCTGCTGGTCTCTGGAGAGCTGGACGTATTTTAAAAGGGATTCAAAATAAGCACTCTACAGAAGACAGAAAAACAAAATCATATTTGACATTTCTGGCTAAGCATAGCCAAGGCGAGCAGATTTTGAAACTTAAAAAAGCCCTTCGATGAAGGCTTTGGTGAAACGCCTGGCTGGTTACTCGGTTACGTCAGCGGGCCATTTTTTGTTTTGGTTTTTTTTTTTTTGGGTAGAGAGGAAAGTACCTAAATTTTAGCATCGGTTAATAAACCCTGTAGTCTGAAAACTGCAACCAAGACTAAATTAGGGACCTATTGTGACCTTGCTGAACTCGTAGATTTGACTGAATGGAACTGAAAATACCACAGCTGGGACATGAAACACTTGGCAGAGGCAGGCACTGTCATTACTATCAAAGGTGTGCCTCTTCTTGTAAGTCAGTATAAACTGATAAAAAAATAAAAGAGCAGAAGGGCAAACCAGGTGTGCTTTTAAAACATCAGGACAAAGCTTTGTTCACAATGTTTGATCTCTTTTTGCTTCTATACAGCCTTGGGTTAGTGTGTGATACTTCTACATTTACACTTTTCCTTTTAGTAAACTTGGTAAAACATTAAACATATAACTTTTCCGTTTTGTGTTTTCAGCAGGTTTCGATTTTTGATAAAAGTATTGTCATAATTTTTTTTTCATCACTAAAATTCCAAAGTCCAAAATTCCCTTCACAGGTTGCAGGATGGACTATCCCTAATACAAACTGAAACCTGTCAACAATCAAAAATTCCCCTCAAAGAAACTGAAATGATGATTAAAACGCACATATCTCTGCAGATTTAGAAAAATATGCATATGCACAAGAAAAATGGCAGCATAAGCAAAAGGTTCACAAGCAATATTTTGTTTTAAGGTGAAAATATAACAGAAAGATATTCTGGTCTGATTCCAGGTTTTGAAGCAGTGTGCCAATTATTACATTTTGACTTATCCTATTTGAAAGACAAAATTCAACTTGAAATGCTTGTTGTTAATGTCTGTGATTTTATGTTTGGCAATGAGCCCATCTTGAAGTGTGTATGGTTCGAAAAGCTGTTTTGTAGGTTGAGAATTGAAAATCTCTGTTTTAAGTCAAACACCACTCATTAGATCAACGTTCAAACCAATCTTTAAAAAGCAGGAGAAAAACGTTCCACTTGGGGCAGAACCTTGTACCCATGTAGAGTGCCTTCTCCAGGTCGGGGACAAGGCAAGGCAAGGCAATTTTATTTGTATAGCACACTTTCAACAACAAGGTGATTCAAGGTGCTCTACATGATTAAGAGGTAAAATAAAATAAAATAAAAGACAAGGTCTTGCCCTAAGTGGAGGAGTTTAAGTATCTTGGAGTCTTGTTCATGAATGAGGGACAAATGGAGTGGGAAATCAATTGGTGGGTTGTTGTGGCATCTGCAGTGATGCGAGTGCTTTACTGGTCTATCGTGGTGAAGAGAGAGCTGAGCCAAAAGGTGAAGCTCTTGTTGTACCAGTCAATCTAATTTATGTTCCTACCCTCATCTATGGTCACAAGTTTTGGGTTGTGACCAAAAGAACAAGATCATGGATACAAGCGGCTGAAATGAGTTTCTTCTACAGGGTAAGAAGCTCTGTCTTTTGGGAGGGGCTCAGAGTAGAGCCGCTGTTCCACCACACTGAGAGGAGCCAGTTAAGGTGGCTCAACCATCTGGTTAGGATGCCTCCCTGGTGAGGTCTTCTGGGCATGTCCAACCGGGAGGAGACCCAGTGGAAGACCCAGGATACGCTGCAGGGACTATGTTTCTTAGCTGGCCTGGGAACATCTGGGTCTCTCTGCTTAGCCTGTGACCGACCCCAGGGATGGGATGGATGGATGGATGGATAGTCAGAGATTTTTTCTTGCTCCGACTTTGACTTTCAATATGGCCGCTCACTGCGTCATCAACTGTGGTGGAAACATGTTTATTTTATAAGATACACTTGCAAGCCTTTGCAAAATGGGAAGTCCAACTAAAAGCAATGTTGCATGTAGTGCCTGCAACTCTAAACTTAACAAAATAAAAGTGGTGTTTGCATATGGAAAGTACAGCTTAAAACAATGTTTGTAAGAGGTTCCATCAACAATGGGTACCTGGGCGTAGCCATATTGGAATCGGAACGCCGTGTATTTGTCACGCTGCCCTATTCCTGCCTCATTGTCTTCACCTGTCTGTCTCATCATCCACACCTGATCCTACTCACCTCCTGCCTTTAAGACTCCTCACTTCCTTTCACTCCCAGCCGGATCATCCATCTTCCATCCTTCATCCTAGTCCTCCTAGTCCTCCTTCCTCCTAGTCCTCTGTTGTCTTCATCCCCATGGTGTGTCGTCTTCCTGCCTCTTCGTTCCAGCCCGATGTCCAGTGTCTCCGTTCACCACCATCATCACGATCTCCTCACTTTAATAAACATCCTGCACCTTCCTTCAGCGAGTGCGTTTGGGTCCATTCTCCACACACACCACGTGACAGAATGATCCGGCCTTAAACATGGACCCAGCACTCGCCCAGGAGATCGCCGCCCTGCACCAGGACGTCTGGGCTAACCTGGCCAGACTCGCTGCCTCTCCTCACCTCCCTGTGCGGGTCTCCGGAGCCGGGGAGATCCTCGGAGTGCTCCCTCACTTCCAGAGTGTCTTCTCGGCCCGGGAGCTCGCCGATCTGCGGCGCGAGGCGGAGAGGATTCGCCAGGAGGCGTTGGACCAGACGATCGGTCCGCCCTCTCCGCCTCCACCATCTGGCCGTAGGCGACGGACCCGCCGAACCGGTGTTTCAGCGAGCGAGGAGCAGGGCGGCGCGGCCACACGGACCACCAACGTCGGCTCCATCTCCGCGTGGCCCCCACCGCCGGTTCTCTCCCCCGCCGTCTTTGTCCCTCCTCCAGCTGGCTCTTCGGGGGCTCCTCACATCAGGGAGGAGGACCTCTTCGAGTTTTTCTATGGGGACAAGACGGCCTACCTCTGCTCCAGGGGAGCGCCTCGCTGCAGACAGCGACGCCGCCAAGGTGGGGCCGCTCCCGGGGAAGTTCCGGCTCCGGTCCGTGAGCCCGTTCCGGCTCCGGTCCGTGAGCCCGTTCCGGCTCCGGTCCGTGAGCCCGTTCCGGCTCTAGTCCATGAGCCCGTTCCGGCTCTAGTCCATGAGCCCGTTCCAGTCCATGAGCCCGTTCCAGTCCATGAGCCCGTTCCAGTCCATGAGCCCGTTCCAGTCCATGAGCCCGCCGTTGTTGTGTTGTGTTTCTGGCGGTCACAGCGGCGGCTCTCCAGCGATGGACATTTCCCCATGCGTCGCTGGGGCTCCCAGGGGGGGTCGGGGAGGACCCGTCCCCGTCACTGGAGCCTCCAGAACGGTCTTCTCAGCAGGCGTCCGGGCCTCCAGAACGGTCTTCTCAGCAGGCGTCCGAGCCTCCAGAACCTCTGTCTGAGGAGGCGTCCGAGCCTCCAGAACCTCTGTCTGAGGAGGCGTCCGAGCCTCCAGAACCTCCGTCTGAGGAGGCGTCCGAGCCTCCAGAACCTCCGTCTGGGGAGGCGTCCGAGCCTCCAGAACCTCCGTCTGGGGAGGCGTCCGAGCCTCCAGAACCTCCGTCTGGGGAGGCGTCCGATCCTCCAGACTCTCCGTCTGGGGAGGCGTCCGATCCTCCAGACTCTCCGTCTGGGGAGGCGTCCGAGCCTCCAGACTCTCCGTCTGGGGAGGCGTCCGAGCCTCCAGACTCTCCGTCTGGGGAGGCGTCCGAGCCTCCAGACTCTCCGTCTGGGGAGGCGTCCGAGCCTCCAGACTCTCCGTCTGGGGAGGCGTCCGAGCCTCCAGACTCTCTATGGCACTACTTGAACCTCAGAAAAGGACCTAAGGGCCGTCCGCCCGACCTCCGTCCAGCCAGAGGACGCCGCCGGGGCCGTCCGCCCGACCTCCGTCCAGCCAGAGGACGCCGCCGGGGCCGTCTGCCCGACCTCCAGGTCCTCAGGGGCCGAGGCCGTCCGCCCGACCTCCGTCCAGCCAGAGGACGCCGCCGGGGCCGTCCGCCCGACCTCCAGGTCCTCAGGGGCCGCCGCCGAGGCCGTCCGCCCGACCTCCGTCCAGCCAGAGGACGCCGCCGAGGCCGTCCGCCCGACCTCCGTCCAGCCAGAGGACGCCGCCGAGGCCGTCCGCCCGACCTCCAGATCCTCAGGGGCCACCACCGGGGCCGTCCGCCAGACTTCCAGGGGCGTACCCAAAGAGACTCGGGGCCCTCCTTCCGTGGGCCCCCTCCACCCACCCTGGCAAGGGTGCTTGTTTTTTTTTCTCTTCCCTTTCGTTTTCACTCTTTCCACGGTGTCTGGAATCCACCTTTAAAGGGGGGGGTCCTGTCACGCTGCCCTATTCCTGCCTCATTGTCTTCACCTGTCTGTCTCATCATCCACACCTGATCCTACTCACCTCCTGCCTTTAAGACTCCTCACTTCCTTTCACTCCCAGCCGGATCATCCATCTTCCATCCTTCATCCTAGTCCTCCTAGTCCTCCTTCCTCCTAGTCCTCTGTTGTCTTCATCCCCATGGTGTGTCGTCTTCCTGCCTCTTCGTTCCAACCCGATGTCCAGTGTCTCCGTTCACCACCATCATCACGATCTCCTCACTTTAATAAACATCCTGCACCTTCCTTCAGCGAGTGCGTTTGGGTCCATTCTCCACACACACCACGTGACAGTATTCGGGTGTGTCAAATCCAGCTCCGACTTCCGAGGTAAATGGAACACACCATTGTTCTTTAATAGAGCAATGGAGCTTTAGGGTGTGTAAAGGTATCAAACTGGCTATGTGGAGATGTTGCAGCGGACCAAGGGCTAAGGGCCTTTCAAACACCTGTCTGAACAAGGAATTCTTCCAGATCCTGATTGGCAAACATCTTATTTGAATATCTCCAGTTTTAACTTTTCTGTGTTTTCTTTCAGTGTAGGTGTCCAGCACATGCCTTACAGTCTTCACATCTTTGCTATGGTTAGATGAGTTTTTTTTCTTTACAGTTAACTGTGATCAGAGCCAAGTTCAAGCGAGCAATGCAGGACACCAGGGCAGGTTGCAATCAGCAGGCCATAAATTAAGGACTGCTCTACACGGAGACAAAATGGGTATTGTTTCAAAAACAAGGTATGTAAAAATGGCACCACAGTAATTTAAGCGTTTGTCCACATGAATTTGGGCTCAAAATGCTAAAGTAGATACGCCGGGCCCACTCGTGACACTCCGAGAGAAATACAGAAAAGAACACTGAGCATGTGCAGTCAACTCGGTGGCAAACACAACAAATCTAGCTTCAAATGAGAGCTTTATTCAAAAGTATATGGTGTTTGTGGTTCTCTGGATCCATTGTTTTGCTGCTGGTGAGAGAGGGATGGTAAATCGTATTCTAGGATCCATAATACGGTCAGTATTTGCTTTACTACGACCGCAACACTGTACAGTGCAATGCTTGCTTACTTCTTTTCCACAGAGTAGCGTGTGCGCATTAAATATAGGAATGCCGGAAAGCTCATAATCACAGAGACATTTACATTATGAGATTTCTCCACTCTGGGACCCGGTTTCAAACATGATCATTTAAGGTGTCCTGAAATGCAGGCTCCTTGTGGATGAGACACCTTATCGATTAAATATTTTTCCTGCTACACTTGGTTTCATTTCCGTGTGGACAGGGCTTCACACTAAGCAACTGTTTTGCTTTTTCTTCTGACTTCTTTTTATCCTCCTGGTTTGGAATAATGGCCTATATTTACAAAGGTGTGGACTGCAGACAAAAGTCTTGCTGAAGTAATCATAATTCCACACACTCCAACTCCTCTGTGGTTACCAGGTTTGTTTCTTTGGTCTGCCACTGCAGCTGATCCCAACAGCTGAGAGAGAATTAATTCTTTGAAGAGCTACATGACATCATGTTCTAAATAAAAGGCTCACCATCATGAATAAGTGGGATTGCACAACAAGTTAAAGACCACTTGTGAGAATGTTTAGCCATCATGTCATATCCTTTAACCTATATTTAGATATTAGAGGGGTTTTGGCTTGCATGTCTGTTTCTCTCTGGTGATTTGTGGATTCATGTTTTTCAAGTGCAGTAAATAGATTGTTGCTGGCCACTAAGAGCTGTGGTAGAAGCATTTGTTTTGATAAGTTGCTCATGAATTGAACATGAATATACAACAAGTGAAATAGCATGCTATTTATCATTTTCTTCTGGACCAAGCACACACACAACCAAATGAAAACATCCCCCTTTCAGGTGTTATAAATATTTATTTTATGCCTATAGGCTGGTCACCCGCATTCTGTCAAAGGAAAACCTGCCAATGCATGTTGCCTTTAGGTTTTGTATGTCAACCATTTTTCTTAAATTAAAAACAAAAAAACATGGCTAATTGTTAGCCTCTGTGATGCTAACCCTAGCCTATCCGTTTCAATGGACAACAGAGGGAGTAGGTAATCCAGTGGGTGACCAGCCTAGGCATGCTAGACATTATCCTCTCCAATGCTAACACAAATGAGTGGTCTTCTTCTCAGTTGCCAGCGCTGGCCTCTCAGTTACCGGTGCTGACCTGTCATCAATCAGATCAGTAGCTGACTTCGTAATGGATATAGACCCCTGGGGCAAGGAAGTATCCACCGCTGGGTGTGCCATAGTCTTCATTTTGGCCCTAATACCGCGACATAATTCTTTGCAAAATAGTACAAGATCAGTCATCCTGGATGGAAAGCATCAACTGTACGCACAACAATTTCCAAGTCCTGCCACAGACTCTCAATTGGATTTAGGTCTATATTTTGACTGGGCCATTTTAGCACATGAATATGCTTTGATCTAAATTATTCTGGGCCTCTGGCTGCATGTTTGGTGTTGTCTTGCTGGAAAATGAACCTCCACCCTGGTCTAAAAACTTTTGGAGACTACATAAGGTATTCTTTAAAGATTGCCCTATGTTTTGCTCTATCCATGTTTAGCTCTCACCAGCTCCCATGTCCCCGCATACAACCCCACAGCATGATGTGGCCGTTGTCATGTTTCACTGTTGGCTTGTTGAGGGTGATGTACAGTTCTAGTTTTCATCCACACAGCACAAAAAATCTTAGACTTATTTTTCGTATTCAC
The DNA here is from genome assembly GCA_963556495.2 of Valencia hispanica. Classification (NCBI taxonomy): domain Eukaryota; kingdom Metazoa; phylum Chordata; class Actinopteri; order Cyprinodontiformes; family Valenciidae; genus Valencia; species Valencia hispanica. The sequence continues at coordinate 7,743,875 of OY747710.1, forward strand.
AAATATGCTCTATCTTTGACTTTACATGTTATTCTTCAAAACTGCTAGGATAGACAGCACAGGAAGTCTGGATTTAATTTTACAGACATTTGAGTGAATCTGTTTTCTCTAGCTGCAGTGTACACATGCTGCATTCCAGAAGGCTCTCTGCAGGAGATTATTTTTCACTGCTGGAGATGCAGTGTGTGGCTCATAGCTGGAACACAGAAAATCTAAGACATGATGGAAAAAAGTACATTGTGTGAAAAAAAAGAAAAAATTCAGTTTACACCAGACAGATCTAGAAAAGCAGGAGAGGCCCTTCGAGCCTGTTTTGACCTCATTTCAATGTGACACCTCCCTGACCTGTTGCGTAAACTTCCTGAACGCATTATCTACTATTCTACAGGTCTGGGATGTGGAATATTTACCTTCAGACATGGTCTTGTTCAGTTATTTTCCATAACTGATCTCCGGAACCAGCTTGGAAATATTTGAATACCGACAACAATAAAAATGGACATTAGAACATTCGAAGGAGTTCACAATTTTACCTGTTTATATAAAATTATTTCAGGCTATGAAAACAGGTAATTGACAGACATACCCTCATGTCCAACTACTGATTTCGTCTACTTTTGTTGCAAAATTTACTTGTAGCGGTTCCAAGATGGCTAGAAAATTATATATATGTGCCTTCTAGTAATGTGTTCTAGGATTTGGTGGCCAGTTATGTCTTCAGTAAGAAACACTGCACGCAACTTTTTGCATAACAAACTGTTATATGCGTAAGTCAAATGTCAAAGACTGCTTGGCCTTAGTGTTCTAACCCATGTTGATCCAGCACCGCTGATCATATTTTGATTGACATCTGGCCCATATTTTTTTGTCATCGACTTGATTTATGTAATTCCGTCAGTCTTTGCTTTCACCAAAACATGATGGTAGCAGGTGAAATGCCAATTATGATTCATTTAACCCTGAACACTAATTGTAAGAACTTTTTTTCGTAAGGTTTTCGGTGGGCTAAAATCTTCCAGTTCTCGAGCTGTGAGGTGAAAAAAACAATTGAGGTTAAATCTTCTTTCGCATCATGACTCACTCCCTTTTCTCTCATGCTTACCAACGCTAAAGATGCATGAATGTTGTATCAAGGCAGAATGAGAGGCAGCAAAGGAAAACACCGACAAAAAAGGTGCCTCAGCAATAATCTGCTTCATAATGTCAGCCCATGTAAAACTGTAAAAATGCAATAGTTGATTAGATTTGACTTCATCTTCCACGGTTTTGTGAAAGTAGGTTGGGATGAGCTGTAATTACTAACCAAAGTGCAGCGTCAACACATGCACCCCTTCGTGTATACACAACACTCCATGCCAAGTGCCATCTGGCTGTAGTACACTCTGCCACAACAGAGTAAAGTGTAAAACAATGATAGCTGTGCAGAGAAGCTGACAAAGTGTTTTGTAAACTAAGGAGTGTTTATTGCCAAGGTTACTGGCATATGTGGATGATTACAGGTCCATACAACATAACTGATTGGCATGACAGCACCAAGTAAATGCCAGTATCAATGAAAGCAGATTTAAACTGTTATCAGGATTGATACCTTTTTTATTGTTTATGGTTGCAAACATATAAGCTAAACCAGGCTGTAATAATGCTTTAAATGCGGGACGTGCACTTCTAAAATAAAATAGAAGTTTAAAAAAGGCAAAACAATTTTGCAAATTGAATTCAATTTAAATTAGACATTGTTATTGTGTTTTATGTACAATAAATTTGGAGTACTTGCAGCAGAGGGGTATAATCTCTTTTGGTTTTGGTCTTTTGCAGGAGATGCAAACAGAACCATTGTGCTGGTTTCTGCTGGAACGAAAGCGAGAGTTTCAAGACTCATCAATGCAATCGACTGAAAAACAATCTGTGAAAACATCAGTGAAGTTTCCCTCCTTTTCACTTCATTATCAACATTATCGTGGCTCCTTCCCCCAGCAGTTGTTAGCTTTAATAATATAATTGCTCCCAAAAATTACAACTATCTGTTTACATCCCACCTGCTATTTGCAGATATTTTTTCATTTCTTGTAAATGGTTTGTTTTTCATGCACAAACATATATACACTTTTGTTTTTTGGTTCTTTTTGCAGGGGTTGTGATTTGCCTGAATGAAAGAAACTTTTAATGCTGCATCGTACAAAGAAATCTTGGAGTATTTTATTGTCAGGACTTCCTAGGAACAGTTTCTGACTCCTGACCTCAACCTGACAAAGCACCTTTGTAATGAATTAGACTGGACTAGAGACTATGAACCAAGTCATCTTGTCCAACATCAGTGTCCAATCTCACAAAGGCTCTCTTGAGAGAAAACAAAGCAAAAACACATTGATAAACACTGTAGACAGAGATTACAGAAGTGTTTAAGCTGCAGTAGCTACAAAGTGTGGACCATAGCTCTTGTGCAAAGTTGGACATTTACACACACTTACAATAAAAATCACTTAAACTAATTTCTTAAACTATTTAATAAACAGAAGCTCCAAATTTTGAGCAGTAAAGTTTGTCCTGCAATTTTCTTTACAGATAACTCCAATGCCACTCGGATAGATGTTTACATTCACCATAATGGAATACATGCTCTTTGTATAGTTTGGATATTTCCAGAAATTTTAATGGCAAGATGTGAACAACATAGGATCCTTCCATAAGCTCGGTCCCCTGCCCAGTGGAAAATTTCTGTTTATGTTAAGAAAGCTTGCGGGAGCAGTGAGGCCCTATAGAAGGTTGAGACGGTTAGACCAGTTACATCAGCGGTGGGGGGGCCAACCTGTCATGAGGCATCTGTGGAAGACTACCAGAAGCATTTGACCTAGTTTCAAAGTTAAGACCACTAAACTTGTAAACATGAAATGCTAATCTGAAGTGAAAGCTGAAAGAAAGAAAAATGTAAAATAAATGCATTGCTTTTGTGCTATTTACATAAAATATATACATTTGTGTGGACTTTAAAGTAAGAACACTTGTCTTTCTTTAATAATTTACTTTAAATTAGTTAGACTAAATTAGTTTATTGTGTGTAAAGCTTCAACTTCAACAATTACAGAAGCTGAAATTACTTGATCACACTTTAAAATCTATATACATATTTACATGAAATTTAAAAACCCTTTGAAACAAAAGCAGAAGACTGAACATATTTTAGTTAATATCAAGAAAATTGAAATGCTTTGCTATTTGCACAAAACTAAATATTCTGTTACCATGTTAGAAGTTATATTTCTGATGCGGTTTTTTTCTTAAGCAATAGTGCAATATTTTTATTATATACAAAATTAGACACTGTCTTACATAAAAAAAGTTTATTTTATCTTGTATTTGTTTGGATATTGAAGAATTTAAAACGTAATTATTGCAAAAATATATCTATTTTGTACAGGAATAAAACTCTAGGGAGCCTTGTTTTTCTGTGGATACGTCCATACAAATGCAAATAAGAGTGTGTTTTTTTTAACTGAAACAACATTCAATGTGTTTTCATACACACGTCACAAACATTCAACTCTGTTTTTAAATCCCCACCGTTCATTCCTAAGCTATGATTTTGGAATAAGATGTAATGCCCAGAAGCTCTTTGTGCAGCCACAGATGCTTTCAATGCAACCAAAAGCTTGTGGGCGGGCATGCACTGCGGCCCCCACCCCCTTCTACAGTTGTTGAATGTCCCTGGGGTGTCTGTTGGATTATGGAGGGGATTTCTGTTGGATTTTAGTGAAATAAAGACAACTGTTTTTTTAACCGCTGAAGAGCTCTCCTGTTGCATCAACCAATCACAAAACCGGCATGCTCAATATGCCCTTAAGTGTTGTTTACATGCATTTTTTAACAGTACAGTCTCAGACTGAGAGCTTTGTATAATTGATGATTGCATCATTTAGGTGAAACCAGAATGTCTGTAAGGGAATCAGCCAGTTAAAACAGCACCGGCCTACTTTTTTAAAATCTAACTGAACACTATTAACCAACATATAGGACTTTGTTCTCAATGATGAAATCTTCTAAAAGCAGCAGATGATAGTATCAGCTGATGACTCCTGTACACAAATGACTGCTTTGCAGATGACACTTCTGTCATTGGTCTGATCCAGGAAAATGATGAATGCAGAGAGAAGGTGTATCGGCTGTTTTTATTGGTACAGTCAGAACCACCTGTAGTTTAACCAGCTAAAGACAGTCGAGATGACGTTGAACCTCCGAAAACTGCTTCACCATCCTCAACAACATTTACCTTTTTTCTATCGAGCTGGTTCCAGCAGTAGTTCGGTGCCAGAGTCTGACCTAGCACCGGTTCTTTGGTTTTCCACCACCAAAGAAACTGTTTCTTGGTTGCAACCTGGTGCTTAGATGCAACCAAGCTGTGGGGGTGGGACCACAAAAGCGTAACGGAAATGTAGTCACAGCTCTCTGCGCTTTCTAATCAAATGTTGACGGTGCACCAAGATCCTGTTATGTACACATCTTTACAAATCCAAGAAAGTGTGGAAGCGCAAAAGCAGTTCTTGTAAGGGCAGGATGAACTCTTCAATTGTGAAAATCTCTCTCTGTGTTTGCGTGCTTCCTGTTTTCTTGTCCCCGTGTGAGTGAATGCAATTGTGTGGCAACGCTTTGGATGTCGTGATGACGGAGCACAATCTATGCCCTGCGCCAGTAGAAAAGGGACTGCTTCTTTGAAAGAGCGACTAATCACTGGTTCTGACACCAGCACCAAACTAGCACCAGCTATTTTTTGGTGGAAAAGGGGTAATTGTCTGTCTACTGTGGATCACTTACGGTCCCTAGGAACCAGCCTTTCTCAGGGCTTGAGATGGTCCTCACACATTGACACTGTTTGGAAGTAGATTCTGTACTTCCAGCGGCAACTCAAGAAGTACAACCTTCCACGGAAGCTGCTGGACGTCTTTTAAACCAACATTGTTCAGTCGGTCCTGTGTTCGTTCAACATTGTGTGGTTTTGTTATGCCAACAAAGGACAGGGCCAAACTGCATGGAACAAGGGTTGTCGTTCCCTCCCTCCAGGACTTGAACAGCTCTGAGGGACACAAAAAGGGCAGCTAACATCACTACAGACCCTACACATCCTAGACACAAACTATTCAGACTTTTACCTTCAGCTCGGTGCTATCCTGAGTAGTGAGTTACTCATCTTTTGAAACAGACTAAGCATATTTGCACAACAGTGCACTCTCCATATTTGTGGGGGTTAGGTACCACAACCACGCTCGAATACCTTACATATGTGAATATATGAGACCTTCTCTAAAAACACTTATAACTACCTATTTTAATAGTTTAAACACCAAAGATACCTTAATATGCATTAATGTGCATAGTGGAAACCGTCTTAGCACTACCACAGAAGCTTATGTCTTCCTTATCTCCACTCTCGGGGCTCTATTCAACATCAAGGAAAATAAATGGCACCCTTGGAATGTCTGCTATGCGCCAGCCAATAGCGTGTCAAGTAGCAATGTGCTTCAGCTTCCCAAGCCGCATTTTCTTTCAACCATTCTAGATTTGCTATACAAACAAATCTGAGAATAGGCGAGTTTTCTGCGAATAATTTGAAGTCACATTTCAAAGAAAAGTCCACGACTACTGAACCCAGAATGTCCACTGTACCAAAAGCTTGCTTTAAAAATAATACTGGGTATGCAAACACCTATATGTACATGCAGTTCTTTTTAACCTTTATTTTGTTTCCTCTGAAGATTATATATGTATGCTTAATGTCTGTACACTGTGAGCACATTTATCATTGAAAAGGTATTCAGGGATAAAGTTACTTTGGTTAATTTTGAGGAACTACAAAGATGCACAGCTCCGGTTTGAGAATCTGTTGAGAGAACAACTGGACTCCACAAGTGTGCCCTGTGTGAAAGAGTGGAAAGAAGACAACTATTGTTAAATGAAAGCTTTAAGAAGTCCTGTTTAAAGTTTGTCACAAGCCATGTAGTGAACACAGCAAGCTTAAGAAAGTTCTCTAGACCCACGCTAAACTCATTTGGCCTATAAAACCTTATGTGTAGGGAAACTTAACACTGTACATCACCCCGACCAAAACATGATGGCAGCAGCATTATGCTGTGGCAATACTTTTTGTTTTTTCAGCAGGGATGGTGAAGCTGGTCAGAGATAACAGGAAAATGGATGAGCTAAAATGCATGCCACACTTTTAAGGTTATATTTACTGAAAGAAGAAAGTACCGGTATGCATCCCTCTTGTTCAATTTCAAATATTTACTAGTTTGTTTTGGTCCATTGCATACGTTTTTTATTAAAACTCTTTAAAGTCAGTGGTTGAAACATGAGAAAATGTGAGAAGTACAAGGAACGCAAAAGACAGAAATAGTCCTTAGTTGTAGAGATAAGAAAGCTCCCCGAAGGGTAGCATATCTTCATGTCTTTTTGTGACATAGCAGTTTTTCTTTTATGTATAGCCCTATACAACATAGTTCTGCTTTGTTCAAATGTAAATATGGTTTGTCTATTGATATATGTTTTTTTGTTTGCTTTGTAAATTATAAAATATATATCCCTCCTACTTTTGTTATAAATGTATTCATCAGTGGAAAACTGCTTTTCTGCTTCTTGATTCTTGATTCATCTGAACTTCTCTTTTAGGTCCAACCAGAATGTTCAAATAAGTTGTTCCATTGATTGGCACTTTAATGTTATGGATTAAATAAAACTTTCAGTACTGTTGAGATTTCAAAAAGTATTTTAGTATTTTATTTAGTATTTTAGTCCCTAAACAAACAAACTTAGCTGAGGTGATTAGAATTCTCTAGGTGATTAAGTTTGGTTTTATTTATAGTAAATTATCCAGTTTCTTCTTAGAAATCAAATTACACCACATTATATTTTAGTGGTTCCTTAATCCTCTGAGATTATAAAGTACTGTCTGTCTGTTCTGGCTTCAAACCTCCTGTGTACCAGTCCCAGCTAAAAACATGCAGACCCGCAGCTTGTTTGGCTACGGCTTCACATTCCACATTAAATGCTGCATCATTTGTTGGGAACATCTTGTTCCAAACAGCAGTAGGAAGGCAGATTCCTGGACTTGACTAAAATGAATGGTAACAGTACATGTCTGGACTTGAATAGGGGTTACATAATACCTTAATACAATGCCATCAGGCCTGACTGGACCTTATAATAACAAGGGAGAGACATGAGGTTGCATAAATTGATGCGTCAGTGTTTCTTCCATCATCATGTGAGACACCCTGGTTCAGTTATACAACATTATTATATGGGTCAACTGTTTGTCTTATAGCTTCCCAGTCTTTACTGTTGGTCTTTAAATACAGCTGACTCATACTTTTTAAATGGGCTAAATTGACATGAAGGGAAACATGCAAAAGAGTGAATTTAGAATTATTTTTTTCATTGAGTCAGTATAGAATCTTTCTTATCAGCTTTTTGAAAATTGTCATAGAAGAATTGCTTAAGCTGCAGCCCCCCGACCCCGGATAAGCGGAAGAGGATGGATGGATGGATGGATGGATGGATGGAAAAATTGTCTAAATATTCATCAGTTTTTCTTCATATTTTTGCAATAACAGATCAATTATCAGTAACTTTTGAGTGCCAATCTTTGGAAATGAATATCAAATTATTTCAGATTATGCCTAATGTTGCATGTGGAGAAAGGATGTAAAACAACATTTTTCTCAAATGTTAATCTAGTACATATACAACAACCAAAATATAGTTCTAAGTGCCTAATTTATTTATTTTATTTTAAAACTTGACAGTTAAACAATTTCATTGAACAAAAACCAAAAAGGACATAGATGCAGATCATTTAAGATGGGTAGATAAATAAATAAGTACATAAATAAATAAAATATAAGAAAACCAATATTTTTTTTACTAGTCTTCTTGCCATGAATGGTCATGAAGTATATATTTTAGGAGCAGAGGCGAGGTTAAACCATGAGTATGAAAGATGGGTCACCATTAATCAGGATATTACAACTATATAAAACTATATAAAGACAAGATGATTAAGGAGTTGACTTTTTAAACTGCCTTCAGCATCCAATATTAGCATGTGGCATTAGTAAGCTATTAGCGCAAAAACTTGGCCAAAAACACAGTCCCTGTATTTATATACCTCCAAAATTCAATCTGTACCTTAACTCTGCATAACTTTTAAAAAGGTTGAAAACTAAAAAACATAAAACAACACCTTTATTGTACTCCATTCTGCCTTCCTGTTATCTCCTGAAAGTCTTGGTCTCTCTTATTCATACCCCTATTCTGCTTCTGAAGATTTTATGTTTAAACACTTCACTGATACATAAAATAGTTCGCACTGGAACTTCCCCCCTCACCAGTTGCATCAACACCAAAGAGCGTTGATCTCAGCATGATGTAGCAGCATTTAATATGGGGCATTTACTGATTGGAAAAATATTCAGTTTTTGAGGTTCTATCTGCTTGGTCCAATTAAGCTGAATAATCATGAAATTCCAGTTACCAGCAGATTTCTCTCATCAAACATGAACCTTGCATTAACCCTAGTACTATACATCACAAAGGGCCAATTGTATGAATAAAATATGACAAAACTTTTTCAGGCATTATCCAGGGAATTGAAATATAGGCAAAGGATGCCAAATGCCAAAAGTCTTTCAAGGCCATTAAAAAATATAAACTTCTTTATGCTTCATATCTTAAAGATATTGTAAGCAGAACTGCAGGCTGACTGTATCACTGAGGTATGCAACATTTTATTTCAAATGTAATGACTGTTTACAACAGGAGGGAATCATTTGTCAGAACTGAAGTTTAAAATATTTTCTGAGGTGATTAAACGTTTTATAAATAAGTCATCTCCAAGAAAAACAAAAACAAAGTAGTAGTCAATCATATAAATACAGTAGGTCAAGGGGGCGGGTTCTTCGTGTCTCATCCGTTTGTAATTCATGTGAGTCTTGAGTCTTTACAGAAAAAATATTTATTTTAATCTGTTTGATAAAGATACAAAGAAACAGCACAGCGAAGAACTAGGACAGTATGTTTAGTCAAAGTTTGGAGTCATGGTGTTTATTTTGACTCTGTTAGGTATCACCACCAAGCAACCTTTCTTCCTCTAGTTTTATTTATCGCAGTTACTGAATGCCAAGTTATCTCTGATGAAGGATTTCCTGAACAAAGTTTCTGTTTCTAGATATGATGTAATTGTGCTTCAACCACTGAAGGGGGCTTAAAAATCAAATCAGCTGCTGCTTTGATGACCTTTTCTGCATGACATCTTGATCTTTATTTCTATTGATGTCTAGAAAAGACTACATGCAATGCACTGCTCCAAACACACGGTGTGACTTTTGCTTTCGGTTAGCCTTCGGGGTGTTCCTGTTCTCATGTGTGCATTATTTGAATTTTAAATCAATAACATTTCATTTCGTCTCAAGTCTGTTAATACCTAGTTCTGCCTAAGGGTTTGAAATGAGATCTCCCTTTGATGTTCCTTTGGCGGTCCAATCCTTTTACCGTCATGCTCTCTTTCTGTTTCGGTCTGATGTTTTGGTGTTGATTATGTGCCTTGTTTAATCTTGGCTTATTACAGTAAAATGTATCTGCTGTACAAAGCCTCCCAACATGTCTCATCCTTATCTTCTAGTTTCATTCCAGCAGGTAGATGATAGAATCAGACAGTTTTTGAAACAACATACATAGAAACTCTTAAAAAAGAAAGAATTCAGGAAAATATGTTGAATTCCCAACCTACAATAATGTGCAATGATAGCCTCTATTTATTGTGGTTTATTTCAAGGGTCCATTATGGTTCTTAAAAGGTTTCATAATACTGTATATACTTCCCTGAAAAAGTGTTCATACCCCTTGAACCATCCATCCTCTCATTAACTCTTACACTCTTCAATAAAGACCAGATTTTTTGAGTGCATGACTAATAATTATCTTGTCAACAAATTCTTCCACCTGGGCTGCAGATCTCTGTAGCTCCTCCAGAGTTACCATGGACCTCTTGGCCACTTCTCCGACTTATGCTAAGCTCTGATTAATCAATCAATCAATCCATCATAAAATGCTATTTGTAGAGCCCTTTTCATGATAAAATTGGCACAAAGTGCTTTATATGATAAAAACAGGAAAATAAACAAAGAAAACACATTTAAAGCAAAATCGATCATACACAACCAGTTAAACTCTGAGCACACACAAGACACATACACACCCCGTCCCCCGCCCCTTCACTGCAAAAACACTGCTCAATCCGTTCCTTTCTCTTTAAGTGAACATACAATAAAAATAAACATGTAGAATGATACCACTGTGAGAAAACAATACAGATCCATCCACACTAGAAGCCACCCCACAGCCACAGAAGAGTCACCACATGGTCCGCCATGTGGTGACTAGGCAGGCAGGTCTCCACAGCACAGCCTTAAGGCTGCCGTGCAGAGCCCCGCCCACCACCACAAAATTGATCCCAATGGCAGCGACCTCCATGGCAAAACTGGCAGGGCTCACAGTGCCAAGGATCCCCAACAAGGAAACACTGGAGTTAGTCAGTATAAAACAATTTGTAAAAACACTTCAGTAACATATAATAAGATTAACAATAAGAAGAAGAAGAAGAATATAAGAATAATAAAATAATAATAATTAAGTATAAGAAAGAAAGAAAGAAAGAAAGAAAGAAAGAAAGAAAGAAAGAAAGAAAGAAAGAAAGAAAGAAAGAAAGAAAGAAAGAAAGAAAGAAAGAAAGAAAGAAAGAAAGAAAGAAAGAAAGAAAGAAAGAAAGAATGAATGATAAGAAAAAATATTAGATAAATAAAAAAACTCATTTAAAAGGCAAGCTAAGAAGGTAGGTCTTGAGCTTCTTTTTAAAAAGATCTGCAGTTTTTTTAACCTGTTAGGGTATGTGTAGTGTATGTAGATTGCCGTGACTTGGTAGGTTTGCAGTTGTGGGACACACTCTTTGCATTTCTTGGATGATGGATTGACGAATGCTCTGTAAGATGTTCAGAGTACGGGATGTTGTTTAATAACCTTAAACTGCCTTGAACGTCTGAAAGACTTTATCCCTGAACTGTCTGCAGTGTTCCTTGGGGTTCATGATACTGTTTGTTGAATAATGTTCTCTAACAAACCTCAGGCCATGTACACACGTAGCAGGGTTTTTGTAAAACCAAACATCCTCCGCCTTCCATCTAGAAAACAAACGTGGGTCCTCACCATTTTGTTTCAAAAAAATAAAATCCATCCACACCTGACTGCATAAATGCACATTCATAGGCATACCAAACCTATAGGCGACAGTAGTCTGCGTTTTTGACAAAAAAACGTTCCTTGGACATGGAATAGCTAGGTGGAAGGCAATAACCGTCCTTCGCCTGTGGTCTTTTACATAGATCAGTAATTGAACTTGTAAAAACAAGCAAAAAGTGCTTGGACAATCGATAATGCCAACACAGCTCAGCAAACATCTACCATAATTTTTGGACTGTAAGCCGCTACTTTTTTCACACGCTTTGTACCCTGCGTCCTATACAATGATGCGGCTAATTTATCGATTTTTTTTACTGGCTAACGGGGTCCGAAGGGTACTATAGCAGACAGACATGTGGGGAAATATTATGCGCAGAAGAAGACATTACTGGTAGTTTTCATGCACACACCCTCATCATGGAAAACACACGAAGAGATGCAGCTTTTAAGTTAAAGGCAAACGAGCTGGCCTTCAAAGACGGAAATTGAGCTACTGCACATAAGCTTGACATCAATGAATTGATGGTGAGACGGAGGAGGCCGCGGGAAGAACTGAGTCAGTATAAAGGCCGGTTTATACTTCTGCTTCATGTCCCTCACGTCGGGTACGCCGTAACCGCCGTAGCCTCTGCGTAGGTCCGTAGAGGCTTGACGCGCACCTCCTCGGACCTGACGTGCAGCCCGGCGACGTGCTGCAGAGACGCGGAAGTACTCCCTTGTGATTGGTCATTGAGATTAAGTATTTCCGGATGTTTTGGTTTTGTTGCTGAATGTTTGCGGAAGCGGGCATTTTTAAAACACAACCCACAATGGACCAGACCATCGAGCGATTGATTGAGAAGGTCAGGAAATATCGGCATAGTTGTTCTAAAACACGAAATACTTGTCGGAACTGAGGCAAACATAAGCAAACCATCAGAAAAACTCCGCCCTGTGGAGTTTGCCGACCGATACCAGCCTACTCCCACCTGCAGGTCTGGAAATGAAACAGCAACACGACGCTTTCAGCCCTACGCAGAAGTATAAACACAGCAGTGGGTACAGCAGTTACGGCGTAACCTACGCGACTGACGCGACGCAGAAGTATAAACCAAGCTTAAAGAGATGGCAAAAGCTTTCAGAGAACATAAAGACTCTGAAGAAGACGATTTCAGTGGCCTTTGTGAGGAGGAGGAAGATGAGGATAGCAACCAATGACTTTTCTGGTAGGCTAAAGTATGTTTTATCTTCAAACCAGGCATCGTTGTGTGTTGATGCCATGCTCTGCCGATTCTCAGGCAGAGTTTGAAAAAAAAGTAGCCTATGTCTTAAATTCAAACTAGAAAAGCACTCAGAGACCACAGACCTCCGCTAGGGCAACTCCCCCATCCCCATGTTCTCTTTATTTCTAACTCTCTGTACTTTTCTAAAGAAATGTTTCATAATGACATGCACAACTGTGTTTGTGCTATCGCTGCGCCTTATCCAGCTGAAATTCGGGGCTGCTGCGCGAGGGGAGCCGCTTGTGAGCTCTATGACACAGGAAGGGAGTGGAGGTTAGCACCGCTAATCGGTGGATGGAAACACGCTTCATGTCAACCCCAAAATGTAATCAGTCGTTCCTGGTCCTATTGTGAACATTTGTTGACAATTCAATCGAAATCCGTCCATAACTTTTTGAGTTATGTTGCCAAACAGACAGACAGACAGACAGACAGACAGACAGACAGACAGACGGGCACAAAAACATTACTTCCTGGCTGAGGTAATAAAAAAGTATTTCATGTACTTTCTATGTAAATGTCTCATTTTATGACATGGAACCGTGCCGCTTATATTAAGGTGTGCTCTATATGTACAAAATTAGTTTTCTTTTCAAATTTAGCTTGTGCGGCTTATTTTCGGGTGCAAAATAGTCCGCAAATTATGGTATCCTGTTTCTGACAGTAAATACATGTCGCACATGTGATGTCAGAGTATGTTTGTAGTGATGTTGTAAAACCTAAAACACTGGTTATATATGTCCACAAGCAAGTGCCTACAACAGAGTATTCGCAAATCTTCACTTTGGTTTGAGGTTTTTAAGAGAATCATTTTTGATGCCTTAAATATGTACTTTTGTGTGGATTACAAGCCCAATCATAGAAAACATATATTCGTTTTAGGAGATACCCTGCTATGTGTGGACAAGGCCTCAGATGTCTGTTACCCGATATTAATTCATATTGCGAATATATTCTACTCAGGTTGCCATCAGAAGGCGGGTGGTTACAGTGGATTATAGGATATTTTAGCAATTTTGACATACAATAGCTAATGAAAACAGTCTGGGGTTTATTGCTTGTCTGAATTAAAATAACTATCTCAAAACATTCCAAGACTTCTAAACGTGGGGAAACTTTGTGAAGCAAGAGACTAAAGGGTATATTAGGTAAGTCAAGGCTGTCAAACTTAAATACACAATAGGTCCTTTTGGTTTGAATGTTGATAGTTTCTCCCTTTGAGCTGTGTCTCTGGTTTGTTTACATATCTCTTTCCTTGTTTACATTGTTCCCTGTGTATTCTATCATCCATTTTCCCATTTCCTCAGTTTAACTTCAGTTACTTGCCTTTCCACACAGCTGCACCCAGTTTCTAATCAACCACCTGCTCCTTGTTCAGCAATTAACTCTCCTTCATAAATAGCTCTCAGGCCAGCTCTAAACGGAGACAAAACGGGTATAGTTTCAAAAACAGAGTCTGTAAAAACGGCACCACAATAATTAAAACTTTTGTCCACATGTATTCACTCAAACCGGCTTAAAATGCTGCTGTGTATATGCTGGGCCCGCTGGTGGCGCTGTGACACTCCCAGAGTATCACAGAAAAGAGCACTGAGCATGTGCAGTCATTCTGGTGGCAAATACAACAAAGCTAGCTTCAAACGAGAGCTTTATTCAAAAGCATATGGTGTATGTGGTTCTCCGGATCAGTTTTTTTGCTGTTGGATGATAGAGGAGGGACAGTAAATCGTATTCTAGGATCCATAATAAGGTCAGTATTTGCTTTATTAGGACCACAACACCATTGCATTGTTTACTTTATCACAGAGTTGCACATGCGTGTTAAATCTAGGAATGGGGCAGCAATGTCATCCACTCAGAATAAATGCCGGAAAACTCATAATCATATAGACAACTGAGCCGCCGTTGTGATATTTCTCCATTCTGGGACCCGGTTTCAAACATGATCGTTTATGGTATCCTAAAACGCTGGCTCCTTGTGGATGAGACACCTATTCGATGAAACGTCTTTGCTGCTAGACCTGGTTTCATCTTTGTGTGGACAGGGCCTTAGTCAGACAGCTTTTTGTCAGATGCTCCTGTTATGTTACCAGCTTGGTCTCCTTGAAGCACCTTGAATTACCTTGTTGATTACAAATAAAATTGCCTTGCGTTGTATTGTTTTGGATTCACCTTAAACTTTACTTTTAATATGTTTTTGTTTTTATCTTATTGACTTTTGCCTGCCTGCCTCCTCCCTGTATTTTGCTTCCTGCAATTCACAATTGTAGGGCAGAAAAAGCTTTTTTTTTTATTAAAACAAGCCAAGCTTAACACTGAAAGCACATGTGAAATCAAATGTCAAATAAAACTCAAAATAAAAATTAACACATTTTTATTCATTTTTCTTTGTCTGAGACTTTAGGAGTTAAATTTCAATGCTAATCGTTTTCTCAGGCTAACAAAAATAATATTATTTAATGAAAATCTAACCATTCAATTCCATGCCTTGGAGTAGCGAGGAAACATGAAGAAAACATTCATTCAAGTGCAACTCACCCCCAAATAAACTTTTTTTTCTGATAAACTGTATAAATAGTGCTGTCTGCATGTCTGGTCATCCATTTGGGTATTTTAGTACATTTGAGTAAAATTATACATTTTCTACCAAAAACCGTCAGTGGAGCGCCCTCTTCAGTTTAAAACTTTACACTGCACTTGAATTTGAATCGGGCATTGCTACTGTCAGCCATCCTACCACTGTGGAGTTTAAAACAAGCCCAGTCTCGGTCTCACCTCTTTGGCCTGTCGGAGTTGAAATAGCAAGGAAGTGTTGACGCCGCCCATGCCTCTCCCCCCGCGTCCCTTGGTTCTCCAGGCAACGCCTCTTTTTGCCCAATTTTTTAAACCCGAAATGTAGGTAGAGTAAGGGGCCATTTTTGTTTGAATGCGCGGGTGAAAACGCACTGCGTTTACACGACAGAGCGCACGATGGAAAACGATGTAGTACATATGCCCGGCCTGTAGATGGCAGTGTGCCCCGTGTATGCAGTGTTCCAATGTTTCCCCCTCACAACCCGGAAAATAAACATTTCATGATAACTAACAATGGCGGTCTTCTTGTGGTTTTCCTCGGTTTAAATAAAGGCATATTGATTATTTGACGCACGTACTATATGCGTTTCCGTTGGCGATCGCATAGAAGCCTGATGATCTCTAAGTTTTGCTTACAGAGACCAAATAACTTCAGAAGGTGCATCAGTAGTAACAGCATATCTGGCTCCACCCTTGTTGTTGTTTTTCTGTAGAAAGGCGGGGTGCGCAATTCCAACATGTCAGTAGGTGGCTTATACTTTGGTCTACCTTGTAGGTCCTGCTTGACATCCTGAAGCATCAGCAGAGCATTTATGGGTTTGTAGTAGTAGAGGTGCGTGCTCTGTCTACCAGCTCTCTTAGATAGATCTCTTAGATCTTGTTTTCAATAAGATTAAGGTCATTCTCTGTTATCCATGTGTCATTCATGTTAATCAAGTTATCCACATCTTGTTGACAGTTGACAATTAACAATGATGAACGAATATTCATTTTACATCAACTTATTAGTGAAAGTAAGTTTCAATTAGCCAAATTTGAATGTTGCTGGCAAGTTAGTGGACTGAAACTGGAGGCGTTTTGTTATTTTCCTTTTTTTACAGGACTAGTGAAAAAGCAGCTTTCAGTTTCTATGCTTTTCTTACCTGGAACAAACTTCCAGACGACTGCAAAGCTGCTGAAATACTGAGGTTCTTTAAATCAAAGATAAAAACCCATCTGTTTAGAGCTGTCTTTGATTAACTGATTAATAGTAGCTGGAATGTCATAACAGTAGTATGTTTTAATGTTCTTTATTACTTCAATGTTGTGTTTTCTGTTTTTATTGTTTTATTGCTGCTTTTATTTTTCCTCTAATCACCCAAAGCCTTGTTGCTGAAAATGTTCTATACAAATAAATTTGCCTTGCCTTGCCAAGTAGATATGTTTCCCATAATTGAATTTGTTTGGGGGCTTAGAAGGGTTTTGAGCGTCTTCACCTGATTCCAGCTATCTGTGTAAAATAAGGGTTACAGTTTAGATATTTCTTTCTTAGAGCGCTTACTTACACTGTGTGACCTGACCTAGTTTATGCTTATGTTCCTCATTTGCAGTCGCTTTGGATGAAAGGGTCTGCTAAATGACTAAATGTAAATGTAAGAAACAGTCAGAAAAAGATCCAGTATTTTGTTAAAAAGGCTTTTCAAGGTTTATCTGCATGATAAATCTTTTTTTTCCAAAACAAAGTTTTAGACTACAGTCTTTGAAAAGTAGGACAAGTTTCAGATGTAACTTCTTTTCATCTCTCTCTACAGCCTAGGCCCCGTCCACTCCACTGCGTCTTAGTTTAGAAACGGAGAATTAAAACGAATATGATCTCCGTCCACACCAGCGTTTTAGCTGCGTATTAGAATTGATCTCCGTCCACATTAAAACGACTGAAAACGCGGATCTCGTGACCATTCACCAACACTGGCGTGCCAGTGTAAACAGGAAACGAATTGACAATTCATGTAGGCAGTTATATCATTGTAAAATGCAGAATTTACTTGCACAACAGCTGCTAGCAAAGTCAGTAAAGCTTGTAATACGTTATCCATGTTGCAATCTCTAACATAACATACTCCAGGCTGTTTTTGTATGTTTTCTTCCGGGGACGGGTCATATGATGGGTGGCTGACGAATCAGAGAAGGATACGCCATGGCCGATGACACCCAATCAAAGAGCCAAGCGTGAGCTTTTGCGTCATCGGTTCTAAAGTCCTCCGTTTTGACCCGTCCAGACTAAAACGCCCTCTGGAGATTCAAAACAAAAACGGGTCAGCAGCGTTTCTAAACTTCTCTGTTTTGGGTCTCCGTTTTAGCGTGGACGGGAGGTGCAAACGTAGCAAAAGGTCTCTGTTTTTAAATAAAAGAGCAGTAGTCTGGACTGGGCCTCAGATTGTGCTTTCGTTGTCAGTGTGTTTTTCTCTGGACTTGCTTCCTGGGTCCCTCTCACGCGGCCCCTTCCCTCCTCTCAGGGCTGCGTGTGTGGCATGTGTTTTGGATTCCTGCCCGGGGACTATTCAGAGTGGAAGAACAAGGCCCCCCAGTGTGCTCTGTTTTCAACATTCCTGGACCCTGACATCAGCCTGGCTGCAGGAAAGGCTCTGCCTTGACAATAAAATGGCTGTGTGCGGGAAGGGGCCCCTCTTGACCCGAGCAGTCTGATTGGCAGGGCATGAGCTTACCCCGCCCTTGAAAGCTAAAGCCTCCCACAACAATGCAATCAAAGGGATGGTTTACATACCACGTGGTGTTTGGCAGTATAAATTAGATGGCAGTGCCCAATGTTTGTTAAGATGGATCACCCCCCTCCATCACTATCACCTCCTGTAGATGGGCTGAATAGAAATTAAGGTCACATGCTGAATGTAAATATTATGGTTTGCAAAACTGCTGCCTGAAACCAAATGAACACTAACGACTTGTGCAGTGTTTTAATTCCTAACCCTTGGAGCTCATGTCAAATAGTGACATCATAGTCTGTTGTTATCTTAGTAAGTAGTTTGGTACCACTTTTCAATAAGGCTCCCCTTATAAATGGCTTATAAAAAGTTTATAGATATGTTGTATAAACATTAATTATTTATATAGTGTTTACAGATGAATTAATAACATATCTATAAACTATTTACAAGTTATTCATAAGGGATGCCTTATTGTAAATTGGTACCAATAGTTTTTTAGTAATATGTTGATTACGTTAGGTTGCACAAAACTCTTTTTTTTCTCTTCTGCCTCTGTTTGCTTTTCAGTTACCCTGAAGGATTAGCTTGTACTTGTGGATATGTCAGTCTCATTGGCTTCACTCATGTTGACTTCTCATTTGAAGCAATCAAGCACAGTATGTTGTTCTTCTTTTGAATGTTTACTAAATGTGTTCAAATGAAAGGTTGGTTAGGCTCAACACAATACAATGCATCAAAGTGATCAAAAGAACCTAGAAAAGATTTGATCTTGTTTCTATCAAGTCGGCTTTTAAGATTGATAGTCAGACCTATTAAATATTCCGATAAGTGACTACATTGCCATACATTGTAATTTCATATTGGACACAGAGCCAATGGCGTCTTCAGTTTTGGACTCCATCCTGTCTTAAATGTTTTCCACATGCGCTCATTCAGTGAGCTGATTCAACTCATGGCCAGCTTCCACAAAGAGATTGGGTTTCCAGTCAGCAGAAGGGCCATGTGTTTGCTTGTGTTTGTCTGGCTGGGAGGGCAAGAGGGTGGCTGAAAAGAGAGGAGGCGGGGAAGCGTGGGAGGAGGAGACATCAAAGACACGTGAAATCGGATCCCCTCTTTTCAACAAGCATGTGGGGCTCAGAGACAAAGGAAACGCAATCCGCCATGTGACCATGAACGCCTCGGATGCCTCAGCCATCTGGCTCCATTCAGCTTTTCACTCATTCAACTTTATCAGACCCCACTGCCACACTGTGCATTTGGCACAAACTAAAATCCTCCTTTATTTTAATTTATTTTATAAATGTATCCAAACTTTTAGAATAACATTTTTTTTCTAAAATACTTGCATCAAAAATGTACAAAGTTCAAGATCAAAGAGTTAAATAATAACTCGTTTGTCACTGCAAAAAGGAGCAACACCCACTCTAATAGAAAACTAAATGTATGAAAGTGGAGGCACATAGCTCATTGTTATATTAAACTAAAAGTTTGGAAATTGGAGTGATCGCCATGATGGCAGCGGGTTGTCTTCATCAAGAATTTTTGTCCATTTTACCAACCTGATTTTAGACTGGACATTTGCTAATACTTATTCTAATCCCAAATATTAGTTTAAACAAATGAAATCAATGCTTTGAATAAGCTACAATCTTCCAATAATGCAACACCAAAAACACACATAGCTTTATCAACTATTTCTAAAAATATATTTGACTCTACACATATGTTCTACATATGCAGTCTTTATTAAACACACGTCTTGCTAATGATGTTTTTACGTGGAGCGCTTTATAAAGTGGTAAGCTAACCCTGGCATGTTTACTCTGTTTTGATAACACTTTTTGATTATTCAGATTGTAACATATTGCAGTATAGACGGAGTTAATTATGTGTGGACAAAAAAAGTTAATTAGGGCCTGATTTATCAATATTCCAAATAAAGAGTGCAAAATTGCTTGCGCCGCAAAAAACTTGCACGAAGGGCATGTTCCTGATTTGCGGGTCATCTACTAAGATTGTGTGCACAAATTATGATAGGAGCAAAGAGTTGTATTCAAATGAGAACTTTGTGTCCGCTTCTGTGTGTATACCAGCCTTTCTGCCCCCTACACTGCACTACAGCCAGAGAGAGAAGGATTAGGTGCAGTGGATTCATGATGCATCTTTGGCATAAAAAGGGGGAAATAACAACATACCTGTCAAGTCTATGGCTGTCAGAGAGTTAATAACTTTTTGGCTAGAATGTCTGTAAATGATATTTGCGTTTGTCATTTCCGTTTGTCAGGAACAAACTTAATGCGTGCTGTGTACATGCGCTGCTCCCTGCTCCATCTAGGTGCCGTATTCCAGTGTCAGACTTCTTAAAACTGCAGCTTGTCCAGAACAATGCTGCTCTCTTAGTCCCAAGATGTCCATATTCTACTAATGTTGTTGAAATGCACCGCACTTTATCATGCCCTTTATTAAATGTCAAGCTGCAATACAACCTACTCATATTCATTAAGGAAATTATTCTAACAGGTCAACCAGAATCATTTTACAAAGAGTTCATTTACTCTGATCAGATACACACCTATTGTACTAGATATGCTAGTATTACAAAATAAATGGTAAAACGTGCCAGCACAAACTTCCTGCAAAAATCTGCTGTCTACAGAGTGTCTCAGGCATGGAATAAATTATCTAAAAATATTCGAGAACGAAAGGTCGTGTATTCTTTTAAAAGAGCATTAAAATCAAATTTTTGCTTTGGATCTACCTGAATGTTTTAGGTATTTTATTGAAGGTTGGAAATTTACAAGTTAATTACATCTGGGTTTTGTATGTAATCTGAAATTTATTTATTTTGTTATTAAAATGTCCTATGTAAAATTGTCTTGTGGTATTGTACATGCTTATTACATTTTATGAATTGGACCCCAGAAAGTTTAGTAACCACTCCGGTGGAAAGTAATGAGAATGAGAATTACTTTTAATTTCCAATGTTATATTCCATGTGTTTTTTTTTCTTCGTTTTTTTATTTTAAATCACCAAATCATGTAAAGCACCTTGAATTACCCTGCTGTTGAAAGTGTGCTATACAAATAAAATTGCCTTGCCTTGCCTTGCCTTGCCAAACGAATAAACAGCAGGTGCAGACATGTTGAGTTATGATGCGTCTTTGGAAAAAAAGTGAAAAAATCAACATGACTGTCAGGTTTGTGGCCATTAGTGTGTTAATTAATATCAAGTTTGAATGTGTGTGAATTATATTTTTCATTTGTTAGTAATAAACTTATTTTGAATCGTGGTGGCGCATAGTGAAGACATGCCTTTCAGAGGCAGTAAAAATAGGCGCTAAAACAGCCAGCACAAACAGTTTCATGTTTAATAAATCACACTGTGCATGGAACGCCTACTTATTTGCATGTTATCCTCCCAATATTTTGCACCTTCTGACAGAAACCCCCACATTGCATGTTCATCAAGGGCAAAAGCGTTAAATGGATTGCGCGCATCTTGCTGCAGGTTTAACAAATCACCTGTGTCTTGGTGTGACTTCCTGCCAGAATAGATGCGGATCACTCGCAGCTCGCGCAAGAAATAGACCAAGTGATCACTTCATGGCGCGAGCCAGCCAGCCGCGTAGGATCACGGCCCCTCGCCCCTGGTGTGAACCACACCACAGGTTAACAAGGGCGCCGAATGGAAGTGGTCTCCGTTCCGGGGTCGGTGTGGACCAGGCATGACAAACTGGTCCCAGAAAGTAAAAATTGGCCCATACCCCTCATCTACCGTCACGGTGAACACAGGCACTCCTCAAGGTTGTGTGTTGAGACCTCTACTTTCCACACTGTATACATATGTCTGGGCTTCTGTGCACCCATCCAACACCATCATTAAGTTTGCTGATGACACAACTGCGGTTGGACTTGTCTCAGGCGAAGATGAGTCGGCTTATAGGGATGAGGTGCTCTGACAACAACTTATTCCTGAATCCTATTAAAACTAAGGAGATTGTCTTGGACTTCAGGAAAAAGCTACACCAGGACCCAGAACCACTGTACATCAACGGGGTGTGTGTCTTGTAAGTGCCTTGGGGTCATCATGTCAGACAGCCTCTCATGGTCAGTAAATACCACGACCACAGTGAAGAAAACTCGTCAGAGACTCCACTTCCGGAGACTTTTAAAGAAAACCAAGATGGAGAAAAGGCTGCTGGTGACTTTTTACAGGGCTGTGGTGGAGTCTGTCCTGACGTATGACCTTTCAGTGTGGTACACAAGTTATTCTGCAGCGCACAGGAAGCGTCTTCAAAGAGTAGTGACAATGGCAGAAAAGATTACTGGCTGTCAGCTGAAACGTGGGAACCATCTGGGTCATCCCTGGTTTTTGCATTTGATAAGATATTATTCTTTTTTTGCGCTTAATTATAATGAAGCTATTTCACTGCAGATTTGCATTATTGTAAAATGTTACCTATTTTTCTGTCCGCTTTCACCAAAATCCACATTTTTGATGTTATTATTGGGACTGTATGAGTCATTCTAATGTTCCCTCTTGGAAAAGTCTGTTCGAGGGGTTCAAGTAGAAGTCTCCCTCTAATAACAGTTTAATATAAAATACAAATGCCATGCTAAGACTTTGTTAGTGACTAAGTTACCAATGCTTTTATATTTCTGTCATGTTTTTTAATCTTCATAAATAGTTGTACTCTTTTTCCTCCGTTCTCTGGTGTTACCACATATTTATATCTCCTGTTGCTGCAACCAAATTTTACTTGTCCTTTTGAACTGGTACATTTATCTCTCACTGAGGAGTCAGGGTACATTAAAGGTTCATAAGGAGTTAAAAGTGGCAACAGGGCTTTTGGAGGCCAGCATCAGCTGGCATTCATTGCAAACAGAAATTTCACACTGTTGCATCTTGACGATAACATTATCCTCCCTAGAGCCTCTAAACACGGTCTAGCTATACTAGAACCATCACAATATATTAAAGGATCAAGACAGTCTGTTTCTATTTCAGGTTGAAGAGACCATCTTATATTACCATGACTAAAACTGATATTGCAGTTGTTTAGCTCCACTGACATTCGCCGGGTCAGTAGTGTCAATGTCTCAGAGTCATTACTTAATGCTTTACTGGAGAAGTAAAACTTCACATCAATTTTTTAAAATGAAAAATAAATTTTGAATGTTGGGAAACAACTTGTAGAGCCATGTTTTTGAACGTTTGCCTTGGGAGAGGTTTAATGATGTCCTGGAGGTCTTTGCTATATGCACAAATATGAATCATATGCACTATGGTGAGGAGCCTTGAGTCGACTTTCTTTGTACAGGCTGATACCTGTTTAGAAAAGGTCATATTGGTCTAGACAGCTTGAGATGAAAGGTTGGGAGAGAGGTTTCAGCTCTGTAGTTTATGTTTATTGCAATTATATGTAAATTATAGGTTAAAATCTTATTAATAGGTGTTCTAAAATGAACACTGTTGTAGAGCAAGAGATGGGAACAAAAAGGTTTTGAATGTGGTGAAAAAAGAGGGGAAATTATCTTCTCTTCTTCAAAAAAATTTTAACTCCCACAAATGGTGGGCTAGAGCAGATTGTACAAAGTTTTTGTGAAATGTAAATACAAAATCTTGAAATGACAACAACACTTTAATCAGTGGATTGATTCTCAGGTAAAACCGTGGGAACCTCTGAGAACATAGACATTCTGTGTAAGATTGCATTTTTTGGATGCCTTGCATTAGTATTGCCCACATCTAAACAAGATAACAAACTGAGTCTGTACCAACATGTTGACAGTAACAGATAATATCTTCGTCTTAGGAAGAAATCTACATTCTTTGTCACATCAGTATCCTTCTGGGAGCCAGCCATCTGTAGCCAGCACTGGAGAAGATCAAAAGTGCTGTATGCAGTCATCACAACTGTCAACAAGGTCAGCAACGAAAAAGTCGGATTGGAAAACTCTAGTAGTAACAGAAGGGGGCACCAGTATGACAATTGTTGCCTGTTAAACCAATAAAACACAGCAGAAAATGTACATAATAGCTGGGTGGAAAGGTTAAATGAGCTGAAGATTCCTGGACCCTTCCAGACTCTTCACAAATTATCTGAAGGAACAAAAAAATAGAATGAAATAAACTATATTAAAGAGGCTATATGCAACTTTTTCGCCAAAATAAACGTAACAATAGCCTTTTTATTTGACCATTTATGACTCAAACATCTCCTGATGAGCATACTGACACCTTGTCAGCTCACAGTGGGTGCACCTATAAGCCTGTATCCAATTTTTTCTATTCTCTGTCGAGTCGGATTTTCCCGCGCTGTCTGCGGATGTGACGTCAAGCGCGTTCATGTTAAATGTTTCAGATTTCTCTGCCACCACCGCTAGTCAGCAATTAGCCGACACTCGCAAGCAGTTGGATGGAACAGATTCATCCATTATTTATTGCAGAATATAGCTAAATATTTCTATGCTAACAACACAAGTCTCTGACTCTTTTTTGGGACATCGCTGTGAATTCTTATTGGTTTATCATCATGAAATAGAGAGATAACAGGACAGGTCTGTTCATGCACATTCTATGGGGGCCATTCTGGGAGAAAGTCCAGGGCTTCTTTTTGTCCCAATCCGCCCCTGTGCTCTGTCCTACCCATTTTTTATTGATGTTTTTAAACATAACATTTTTGCCCTTGTACCATCAACCTGCCAGGATGCATGATGCACTCTAACCTGTCTGACTGAATCTGGTACATTTGCATGATGAAACTGATGTTAAAGCAATTAGCCAACTTTGCAAATGGACAGATCGAGCCTGTGGTTGGTTAACATAACAGAGTGGGTTATTGTGAATAACTAAAAGCTAGGTTGATTTAAAAAAAAGTTCACATTTAATGAATTTTATTCATCTACTGATTTGTTTTTACTGTATATGCACTTACCTGCAGCGGCACAGGAGGGCTAGTGCTCATCTCCAGAGATCAATGGGTGAGAAGCAAGGTGCGCCATGGATGGATCTCCAGTCTAAAATATCCTAGCATAGAAACACGCAGGACAAAAGACCGTGCACACTAACATCTAGTCCCAAACTTAAGTGGCCAATTAACTAAAATATGGATGTTTTGGGATGGTGGAAGGAAGTCGACATACCTAGAGAGAGCTCTTGCATCTATTGGATGAACGTGCTAACTTTACACAGAGCCTCATTATGTTCACTAAGACTTTTATTCAGAGGAAAGTTTGATAACTAATTCAAACTCAATATATAAGATTACAAATTCGTCATTAGATGAGGTAAAAAAATAAAGATTGAATATTTTATCATCTTCGGTCAAAGAGGGAATGCTGAGCATAACTAGCTTCAGCTTGTACTAACTAGTTAGCTGATAAGGAGAAGAGGATCAATGGAGTCTGATGAGGTTGTGGTTCATATTCAGCCTCATTTTTGGTTTGTCATTTATAACTAAACAAACTGGGCTGCAATTGTCACTCTGTGTTTTGTTAAAACAATCCAGCTAAAGAATTAACCCAGCATTTTTTATATCACTTTTGTGAATTGTCCCTAAATAGTGACATGTGAGATGAAATATAAAGATTGAATCCAGTGATTCTCTCTCACCGCTTAGGGCTTTTTATTGCATGTCCGGTTCCTTTTCATGCAAAGCTCCAAAATGCAAAATTTCGCTAGCGCGCCCCATGCAGTCAAATTAAGGACGTTGCAACCAGACTACAAACCAAGAAATCAATGTCCAAACTAGAGACCAGTAAGAAAACCTAAGCATGAGAATCTTTTGTTTTTCTCCAGCCCAGTTACACAATAGTACAGCTCATGTCCATAGAAACTGGTTGTGCAGATAAGCATCACATCCCTTTTGGTTCTCACAACACTGGTCGGATCAAGATGTCTTCTTATATCCTAATATCACACATGAGTAAGCCTTTGTTTGGAAAACAGGCATGTTGTTGATGAAGGCAGACGACCGTTTATGGAGGCGTTCTCAAAAGATGACTCGGTTAAAGGTGAAAAGATGGTTACATCTTTCTTTGACATAAAAACATCAGAAAATAGATGCATTGGTGAGGAAGGGCTTCATGCTGGTGGAGCTGTCAACCTGTGTCACGTGTTTGGTGAGAGTTGGAATTCTTAAATTTAATTAAATTAAAGGAAAACAAAACACAGAAATAAGCCTGTTGGAAAAGGGAGAAAGCATATGTTCTGTAACAGCTCACAAGTCATGTAGGGACATCTGAAATTCATCACCAAGTCAAAGAAAAAATGCAAATCAGGAGGCAGAGCATTCAGAATAAAAAGGAGGAAGTTTGCAGTGTTCTGATGAAACGTCTCTCACTTAATAACGCTTTTATTTCAAGACTGCATTATGGTTTATTTAAATGTATGAAAGTGATCTTTAACATGTTTCTTCTGAAACTTTCTTGATAAAATCCTTTTATAGTGCAGTGCAAAAGTATATATTACCCTTAAAAGTTGCAGATTATGCATCAGATTGTAATATCAAACATAAATACTGAATACTGAATCCAAAAAGCAGTTAGCAAATGGTGATGCCACCATTGTTTTTGCAACAGTGGCGCTGCAAAGCAACCTGGTCCTATGTGAAAATCTATGTTAAATTGGGAATTACCTGTATTCAACCATATATAGGTTTTTTTCTGGGATGAATCTTACAGGCCACAAAAAGGTATATTTACTGCCTGAGCTCTTAAGAGAAGGAACAGCATTAATGCGGCCTTTGTGAAAGCATAAAGTAGGCTAAAAAATAAAACAAACATCAAAAACCCCAAAGAAAATTATGCTTTTATCCAAAGAAAATCCTCAGCGCATGAGAGATAAAGCCATTGATTATTGTTCTGTAAGAGATACAAAGCCGTTGCTAAGGTCTGTCTATTTTTCAAAAACATATTGATAATCCCCCGAAATATTTTTAGGAAAATATTCTGTGGACAAACAAGACAAAAGTGGAACATTTTGGAATGTGTGCATCTTGTTGCATCTTGTCTAAAACAAACTCAGGGTATAAAAAAAACTCCATCACACTAACAGGGAAACATAGTGATGGTAGTGGGATGGTGTGGGGATGCTTAGAAAGAATGATAATTTAATAACTTCATTTCAGATGTGCTCATGTTATCTTTCTGAGAACTGTTGATACTATAAAAACAGCTCAAAGCATTCTTAATCCAAAAAGCTTTGACAGTATTGTGACTTTGTTGTTTTATGACTGTTTTGGGTTTTGTGCTTGAAATTTAATTGGGTTACTTTCTGTGAATCACTTTGTGACCTTTTCCTGTGAAAGGTCCTATAAAAATAATGTTTAATTTGCTTACTCTAAAAATAAAAAAAAGAACTAACAAAAAAATTATGTTACGGGGAAAATATTTTGAGGGTACTAACATGTTTCCTTCTCTTTTTTCTGTATTATGGTGAGTGTTTTAAGGTGAATAATTCCATTTCATTTGAATATATATTTGGTATTACTTGTTCTTGTGAAGTCAAACTCATGTTTTTATATAAAAAAATGGGGTGGAACAAAATGAATCATAGGTTTTGGGAAATGTGACAAAGTGAAAGAACGTTTTGTTGCCCCAGCTTGCCTTAACAGCTGTGTTCCTTCTTGCAATTCCCATGTTGTCATTCCAGCCAACACCCAGGCCTGAGGAAATCCTGTTTACATTCGCCTGAGAAATGCTAAATATTTTCCAGATTTTTGAATGACCATAGTTTTCTGTGGTCTTGGGGCAATCTTTATTTGTTTGTTCAAAAAGCTGCAAGGGCAAAACACTGGTCCACAAAACATATTTCACACTGGTCATTAATCTCTACTTATTATGTAGGGAATGTGGATCCAGACATGCATGTGTCAAGGAGAAGGAATGACACCATGACTCAAATCCAGGATTTTAAAAAAATTGACAAAACTAGTTAAACGGCACGAGAAAAAGATGAAGCTTAGTAAACTTAAGAGTGGGTTAAAATGAAGAATTTATTCTAGAAAATGTAAAAAAAAAAAAAAAAAGTATTAAACTTAAATCCATGGTTAAGCTTAAGTGTTGTTTTCAAACCAGTCTTCCAGTATATGGTTTTCAATAATCCATCCTAACAATGACTTCCATCCACAACATGGGCAATTACTGTGTTGACCTAAACAAAAGGGAAACTGCTATTTCGGCTTTACAGTAACTACAAAACATATGTTTGGAAACCTTGTATGTTATTAGAAAGCGATACCAATCATGCAGAAGTTTCGACTCTTTACCACAAACTGTAAAAGGTTACGTATATTATGGGAGAAGTATAGAAATTGGGGATTACAACCCTGGTTCTTGGAACCAACTGTCCTCTGTGATTTAGAAACGGCTTTGCTCCAGCAAACCTCACTCAAAGAATGATTAGTCTCATCGGTTTGTCATTAGTTTCTGTAACAGGCTGTTAAGGACCCATCAGTTTAAACCAGGTGTGATGAAAGAGGATCAGAACTGCAAAATACTTCAAATGCACTCACTTCCATTTTATAGGAGTGAAAAAAGTGATCTATGCATATATTGTTCATTTCAGAGAAAGGTTATGTAGCGCATAGCTCGTCAGTTATGAGATTATGCAGCTCATGCATGGAATGCAGCTCCTATAATGCTAAAGTGCAATGATGTTACAATCTGTACTTTATGTTCTATTCGCTTTTCACACTTGAGATAGCATCTTTAATGGAATTCGTCATGGCTGCCACACCTTAGGAATGAAAAAGAAAATGGCTGGAGTGGGTAAACGAAAAACTGGGTGTGGCCAGAAAAGGTTGTCAGCCTAACGATCTTTGAAATTTGAATCTGAAAGAACTGCGCCACGATCCGTTCATTAAAAATGCACAATAGAGCACAAAATAAACAGCCATGTACTGTGGTGTTACAATGTCAATGGGGTAACAGATTTACATATGTGACCTATTAGTTGCATGGGCTTTCAGGTTGCAGACAGTAAAGATCTAATCAGGTTACTCAAACAGTACTTCTGTATTTCAGTCAGCAGAGCAGGTTTGTCCTAAAGAAGTATCTCTGACACCAACACAAACATGTAAAACCAATTTGTTTGTGATATCGTTTTTCTAATTCGTTCTATGCCTCCATGCATTAAGAAAGTGCAGGCGGAGTCTCAGTCAAAAACCTTCTCAGCTCTGGACACATAATAGTCCCTCCCTGTTTGACTTGGAGAATGTTTGGCATACTGATCTTTTCTGTACCAGACGGACCTACCTTATTCAAGTCATTCTATTCTCCACCTTACCTGCTCTACCTGTTGCTCTCTTACCTTTGAACAGACAGTTAATGTCAGGGTTTAATGCTGTTCTAAAGCATAAATGTTGGTCATTTTGTAGGCAGCTCCAGACTGAAATGACTCAATGTACCATGAATAAATGTTTGGTGCAAGAAAGGAGATAGAAATCTTGGACGTTTACTACCTGATAATGAAGCTACAGTCATGAGGAAATGGCTATTGCTCAGGAAGGACATATATGGACTTTCCGCCTTTATAAACTTAAAGCTTATTGCATTATCTACCATCATGACCACAAAAATGTGAAGACATGAGCCCATTAAAAGCGTGGTTGATTGGATTATACGACTTAGTGATTCTAGGTGTGACCAGTTTAATCTCAGAAGAACAGTCACAGCAACAGACAGTGCTGGTGATAAATATTATGTTGTCATTTAGTCATATTGATGCATATAGACACCCAACCCATTAACCAACCCAAATTCCCTTTTGGTCCTCCATGCAGACGAAAAAGGAGTCTTGCCATGTGATTACAATTAGCAAATCCTAAATTGGAGTTGAGTTAGTTGAATGGCAACAGCATCGTTTTCGCTTTTGCAACACCAAAACATAGACATAACACATACATGACAACACGACTCAGCAGCTAGAAAGACAAGTCAGCTTCAGCTCCCTACTGTGTCTTGAAGGGTTAGAAAGGAAACCATGAACCAAGACTGCTTCAAACAAGACTCCTCCTCCTTCTCACTGACTCCAAATTCCATATTTTAGTGAAATGTTTCCCTGCAGTAATTGAAGTAATTCTTCCGCAGATCACAGCACAGTACATACTGGTTCGAAAACTAATTTTCATTTTGTTGAACACAGAAAATTTCACAAAAGAAATTGAAATGAATACTTTTTTTGTCGTTTGGACCTAGGCCTCTCACAATTAACAATAAATCCAGCCACGATGATCTCTATTTGTGTGCTTGTTGGTTTTCCTCGCCTGTCTCCCTCTTTCTACCAAAGAGCCTCGATGAAAAAAGGCATACATGGTCCGTATATCAGTAGTGGCCGAGTAAAATGGGCTGGGATTGTTTGGTTTATTAAAAATGTAAACGTTGGACTACACTTATGGATGTCATAGGTATTTAGCCACATTTTCACATTTTTGGAAGCACTCTTATTTGATGATTTATTAAAACGTCACTTTTATAGTTGCAAATGTATTTACATGAAAAATGCAATTTAGTGATCGTCTCTTTGTCTGGATGTTAGAAATTTCATAAATGATCAAAGTGAACCTTCTTCATTTGAGCCAGGCCTCTTTCAGCAAAATTACTTCATTTTAAGTATCATCGAACACACAGAGAAAATACTGACTGTCTCTCTCTCTTTCTCTCTGTCTCAGAATTTGGCTTGACCTGCTAGAACAAAAATGCAAACAATTATCTTCCAAAGATTTTTCTCCTGCCAGATTCTACATTAGCTTATCTACTGTCTTAAATGACTCACAGAAATCATACCATACTCATTTTGCCCTGTCAGACGTGGCTGCATTGTAGCCACTCATAACTTGAACCAGATAAGAACTTATCAACTAAACTATTCAAGATTAAGGTTTAACCACTCCCACATTTGAACCTTCATCTAATTACTTTACAGCCTTGTAAGCAGAATGGGATGGCCCATCATCTCCAGTTAAATGCTTTGAACTATGCATTTATGTTAATGACTAAGCAGACCCACTTCCTCCTAAATATAATTTTGCTCCAATGCATTCTTTTTGTTGTGGTTTCAAAGCTGGCATGCCATTTAGAGCATAGGGACTAACAGGTCTAAGCAAGCTTTGATCAGCCTTTATTTAGTCTAGCACAGCTCTCTCTTCCTCATGCGTTTTTTTAAAATTATAATTTAACTTCAACTCTGCATCACTCACTCTATTCATAAGAAGGCTTGTTAGGTAAAATGTGGAACCTATCATGCTCGCATAGAGATGTCCAAAGACTGACTGAAACAGAAGAAGCACTCAAAAAGGAGACAGAGGAACAGAGATACGTGCAGTGTATGCAGTATGTGCGACTCATGCATAAACAGCGCTCCTTCCCGGAAGCACGCTGTGCACGTATCACACAAACTCGAGGAAGGAGGAAAGAACAGGCTGTATCGAGTGTTAACCATTTGGTCATGTGATTAGCGCTCCACCTAGTGGTCACGTGTGTATTACACTGGCTTGGAACAGTATGCAAAGAATTTGATTCATCCACTTCCTTTCTCTGCAATAAGGAACACATAGTTTTTCGGTTTCTAAGGTACACAGAGAAACAATGGAGTCACGAGTGACAAAATGGTATCGTGGAAAAATATGTGGGGGTCGCCCAGAAAAAAAACCGGAAGAAAATGCGCCACTGATAACGAAACTAAAGGGGAGAGCCCCGTGGGGGCTTCCTGTCAGATACCCTTCTCTTCTCCCTGGTGCTAAATCTTAATAGTCTCGATTGTTCACATTTTGAGGCATATTTAATTAATTATTGATTAGAAATATTACTTTTCAGGTTGTAATAACCGTTCCAAATGATTTACGTTTTCAGCAAAAGGCAAATTAGCAGAGGTGTGTATATATATATATATATATATATATATATATATATATATATATATATATATATACACCTCTATATATGTATATTGGGCTGGAATATATATATATATATATATATATATATATATACACCTCTATATATGTATATTGGGCTGGAATATATATATATATATATATATATAATAGTGTCTAAACCTAGTTTTATGTGACTGTTTAATGATTTCTTTCAACTATTTTTTATATATATATAGCCTATTGTTTCTACAAACTGTTTAGCACATGGTTTCCAACATTGTAGTTGAATTAATTAAGTAATTAATTAATGATTAATTAAGGTTCTGATCCCTCTGTGAATTGTGAAATATCAAAAGCAGGTTACAAAGGTTTTGAAATGTATTAATAGCACAATATTGCCACAAATTCTTAAAGAGAGGTCATAAACCTGATAATACTTTAAATAATTTAGTGTGGACTTGCGAAAAATGTTTGTTTCACTATTATACTTCTTTGTAATTTATTTATTATCAGTGTCCCAATATCTATGACAAGGTGATTGTATGGTCACAAGGCTTTTCTACTTATCCTTTTTGGGCTGGAATTTATAAACTGAGCAGCTGCTTAGCAATGCATGTCTCTTTTCTCTAGACTGACCAGTACTGGTTTTATCTCAATTGTTTTAATGATTACCACACTGAGTCACAAAATAGTCACTCTTGAGTACAGTCTGTGCTCTTGTTGAATCAGTCAGCAGCATGACATCAGTAAATTACAAATATCATGCCTCAGAGTGACACAGAAAACCAGTTCATGCAACTTTTATGTTAGGAATGATCTGTTGCAAGACTTTTTCAGGAAGCCACAGAAATTCAGTAAGAAGCCTTCAGCCTTTCCAAAGTCATGCCGTGACAGTTCTATCTTTTCTAACTCCCATTCAGTTGTGATTGAAGGCCAGTCTCACTGACATCTTGTTAAAAGGTAGATGTTCCTTTCTACTGTCACCCAACGCTCTCTAAGGTGAAAGGATTGCTGCGAAACCAGTTGATTCATTGTCATTAGCAAAGGTTTCAAGTAATGCTCAGTAGTCCACATAAGGTTCTTTAGTTGTATTGCACTAAAATGCATTTATTTTCAGTGGACAAAAATGGGGCTATAACAGTGTCTTTATTATTATTTTTATTTAGCATTATAGTCATTATGACCTTCAATAAAAATGTTTTTTGTGGAGATGTGGTAGTGATGTGTAGCTTAAGCTTTTGTCCTTAATGGCTTTTTTTTAACCTACATTACTTTTACTTTTATATTTAGTAGTTTTGAAAACCAGTATTGTTTTACTTTTACTCAAGTAAAAAGCTTGAATTGATACTTCAACTTCTACAGAAGTCTCTTTAAATCCTACTATCCATACTTGTACCTGAGTAATGAATATGAATACTTTTGACAACTCTGGTCCGTGTACAGAAAACTTAAATTAACTGAACTCACTACATTGGGTTACAATTAGGATCCAATTGAAAAAAATGCCATTTATTGAGAATCTTTCTACTCAATTGGATTGATTTGATTATGTAGTTTTCTGTAGAATTTCTAGCTGTCTTGTAAAGTGTGTTAATAGCATTCCATGTAACCTGGTATTATATAAATAAACAGACCTGAATTCAAACTGGCTCTTTCACTCCCAGTTTCTCCCCCTCATTCCTGAAACATCAATCACTGGAAATACTGCCCTTATACACAACCACACACTGTCCCAAAATCTAAGCTCAGTTTCTCTGAAATCAAGTCAACCCAGAAAAACCACAAAGCCATGTCTAAATGATGTTCTGTGTTGAGCAAAAAGTCTAAGAGTAAGGAGGTTAATCACAGGGCCAAAAACAGGGAGTGGCTATTAAAGATTTGGATTTATAACTAGTAAAGTTCAAAACATTCCCAGGGTTATTTGATTTAATTGAACTGCAATGAAAACGTCAGATGGGAAGTGGGACAGTTTCCCATGGTGTAAATAGTTTCTTTCTCTCTTTTTTTTATTGGGTCATGCTGATAAAGTGTTGTGGGAAGCAGGAACAGATGACGATGCTTGATGTTTTTTTCACTGGAATCAGATGGAAATATTTTAAACTTAAGGCCACTGCTGTCGAGATCATGCTTTATGACAGCACAGTGAATGTTAAAAAAAATTTAGCTTATTTAAAAGCTTGTTTGTTCAGGTTTCTGCTTAAAAAAAAACCCCAACAAAAACAGTTTGCTTTCCATGTAAAGAAATGTGGTTGCCATGGACCGCCCAGGCATAAAATAAAAAATGGGATTTTTCAAAAACCAATCTCCAGTGTTTTTATTAAGCAGGGTTTTTTTCAGAAACAATCATTGCTTTATAATGTTTTTAGGGACTTGATGTTTTGTTCTTTTTTGCTACTTTTTTTCAAATATCGTTTCTGTGTTTAATGCGACAGCAGAACAAACATAAGGCAAGTTATCCAGACAGAATAAAGTGAGGATGTAAGTTCTTAACTTTATTATAATTTTATAGTCAACTATGTATGTGTTTAGCTTTTTGCTCATTTCATTAAACAAAATAAAATGTAGGATTAAAAAAAGTACAGTCTTTGCAGAATGTTCTGCACACTGGCTCCTAAAATAGATACTGTTCACATAATGTTCGAAACAATCTATGGCATTTGAGGCATTTCTAAAGAGGTTTAGACAATGCGTGGAACGTAAGCAGTCCACATTTTCATAACGTGTAGAAAGAACAGAGCTTAGTCATGGGTTCAAACAGTGAAACCACTGTTGCTCAGTAACAGGATATTTTTAAATTCAATTAGGGCTATTCTTTACATTTCTCTTGTACTGGTCATTCAGTTGCTTTTTGTATGCATAGTGCAATAATTATGATACAGACTTTTGATACAGCAGAGGAACATATTTTTATTAAACTTTCCCGTTAGAACAAGATATTGCTCCTAAATGTATTTCCCAGCTCTGGCAGCTAAACGCTTCTGTATAGCCTAGATGTGTACGTCATGAAAGAAATTTTTCCACATGATGTAAACAGTCAGAAGATGAAGTAATGAAATGAAGTGTCTGTCTCAGTTCACTTTTTAAATGTTGTTCAGGTAAAAAAAAAAAAGGGAACTACATGCCAGTCTCTGGTGGGGAAAATTTAAACTGAAATAAACATTTTCTGTAATTAATGTTGGCACCATCGTGTGGGCAGAATTTGTATTACATCACTTGTTTGTTTCAGTGTAGTGAAATAAAAACATAAAATGATACAAACAAAACGTGATCGAAAAGGATGGGTCATGAACTGGATAAATGCTAAAATGAATGGTCAAGAACCAGAATTGAATCAGAAGTAGAAACTGAAGCCAACCATTAAATACAAGATGATGGAAAACACCTTTTAAATTTCTGGGAAGGTTAGCATATGAGAAAGTTAACACATGAAAGTAATTAATAGAAAAAAAGCTAAACAGAAAAGTATCTGAGAAATTTACAGTTAAAACTTTGCTATTTGGTGATTTTGTTTTTTCTTAATTCAAAGATGTTTTGAAGTAGCTGAAATACAGCTGAGCCCAAAATTATTCATACACCCGGAAGATTTAGACTGAACATTTGTTTTCCGATCTCAAAAGATATAGCAAAACAATATGATCGGAACATCATTTTAGTTTCTGTTTGAACTTTGTTTTTCTTTTTTAAAAGAATTTCACAAATTATTTTAATGGTCACATCCCCAGGTCTTATGGTCTTGCCATATTTAGTTCATTTCTTTTGTGTTGAGTTTCTAACTTATTTCTGGTTTTGTTGCTTGTGCATTTTGGTTTCTATTGTATGATTGCCTTGCAGCAAGGAGAACGTCCTGAGTTCAAATCCCAGCCAGAGGATATTGCTTGTTCTCCCTGTGCATGTGTGGCTGCTCTCAGGGTACTCGGCTTCCTCCATACCTCAAAATACTAAAATAACATGACTGTTTGGTTAATAGGTCAATAGATAATGACTTTGTGTGCTTGGTTGCTTGTCCTGTAATAAACTGGCAACATGTGCAGGGTGTATTATCCCCTTCTCTGCAGATTTTTTCCATTAAACATATGTCCTCCTCCCCTATGTGTTATGATTAAATACAGTAATGCAATATTACAACTTTTTCTCCCAGGTCCCTGTCTGTATTTTGGTCCTATTCAAACACCTTAAAGAAACTACCAATCTCAATAATCAATGTAAATTCCGTTATTGGACAAACAGAAATCAAACACATCCTAAACTTGCTCACTAGCTTCTCGCATAATTTCTCTGATATTTTGACAATTTCATTATGAGCTATTAGCTCCAAATATTTGAAGTTGGACAGCTGCCTTGCCATTACCCTTATTTTTTTAGCTCCTTCCATAAATTCTCCATCAGATTCAACCCTGGGCTGCTTCAAAATGTAATTGTTATTTCACAAAAGAAGAAAAATGGTAGCAAAACAGTTCAATCATAAATTCACCACAGGTATGAATAATTTTGGGCTTAGTTGTACTTTTTGTATAAAAAAAGACACCTTTTTCAAATCTGACATGGCTCAGACTGAATGTTTCCTGTTTAAAGTCAGTCATCAATACCAAAATGAGTTCTGTTTGTTAAATGGCACAACAATGAGTGCAAGAATGTACAAAAATGTATAACTTTCTCTAAATTCCAGATTTCACATATAGACTGAAACTATTAAACAATTTAGCACAGCCCATATGATGTCAAAACACTTTAAGTGTCCAGCAGGTTGTACACAAAGTTTGAGTAAACTGGAGGCACCAGTGAATTTATGCTAGGGTAACTCCTCCAGCACACTTCCCCTTGTGTGACATCATGGAAAATTAACAAAAATCAGTCAAAATTTCAAGAAGTGATCTGTGGACCACTAAAATTCTGGTTCAGGAGTTTCCGATGGCTAAAGCCGACATGTATATCAGGAAGTATAAACAGGGGCGGATGCTCAGCCTATCAGGATGGAGAACTTGTTGAGATTCTGGCTGAAATGTGATTATATTCAGTGAATTGAATATGCAGTGAAGGCTGCAAGGCCACTTGGAGAAGAAGAAGCCATTATTTCAAAAGCAACATAAAAAGCCAGATTGCAGTTTGCAAATACACTCAGAGGAAAAAGAACCAACTTTTTCGAGACATGTCTTGTGATTCTGATGAAGCTAAAATCTAAATGCGTGGCCATTTTTACATTTGGAATCGGAATCAGAATCCTATTTATTACTATGTAAGTGAATAAAATTCACATTACTAGGAGCCTACATTAGATAACATCAAATACGTTTCAGTAAAAGTAAAAAGTATAATCTATATACAGGTATTGTATAAAGCTAAAAATGAATTTGCATTATACAACAGAACAATGCACACAAGTTGTGCTGCATAGAATAAATAAACATAAGACATAAAAACAGCCCCTGATATGGATTCAGCAGGGTAGTA
Organism: Valencia hispanica; assembly: GCA_963556495.2. NCBI lineage: Eukaryota > Metazoa > Chordata > Actinopteri > Cyprinodontiformes > Valenciidae > Valencia > Valencia hispanica. The sequence goes on from OY747710.1 coordinate 7,781,024, forward strand.
TGATTAGTTGGAGTTCAAAAGTACAACAGCAGGGTGTCACGTGGCAGAGTGGTTAAGACAGGCCATGTTCAGAGGCCTCAGTCCTCAACACAGTTGTCCGGGGGTTCGATTCCACCCCGTGGACATTTGTCAAATGTCTCTTCCCCTACCTCTCTCCTGTTTCTACACTCCAAAAAAAAAGTCCAACAGCAGAGGGGAAAAGAGAAAAGTTTGCTAGCCTGAGAACACCATCCCATCTGTGAGGTATGAAGTTGGCAACATCATGGTGTGGGGCTGTTTTGCTACAGGAGAAAATGGTACATTTCATAAAATAGATGGCATCATGAAGAAAGAAAACTGAAGCAACATCTCAGCACTTCAGCTAGGAAGGTAAGGCATGGGTATAAATGTATCTTCCCAAAGGACAATGACTGTAATCATACTGAGAAATGAATCACAAACTCACTTAAAGACAAGAATCAATGTTTTGGAGTGGTGATCATAAACACCGACCTTGATCCCTTGTAAAATATATGGCTGTAGCTAAAAAGGGTGTCTGCAAGCAAGTCCACCTGCATACCTGACTCAGTTGTGTCAGGAGGAATGGGCCAAAATTTGAGAAAACGTATTACAGAATAGTGAAAGAATGCCCCAAACACTTGACCCATTCATACAGTTTAAGAAGCACCACTACTTAGAATTTTTTTTGTAAATTTACAGATTTAAATAACGTTGACTAAACTCTATAAGTAACTTCGTCTTCTGGTATTAAACAAATGCAAGTCGTTTTAGGTCTCCTAACTGATGTAAAACAGGAACGGTCTAGTCTAGTTTAATCTCAGACAAAAAGGACAATTTCATTACAATTCAATTCATGCAAACATCTGCTTTCAACTGTATTTATATATAAACCATTATATATATTTTTTCTTGACACTCCAGTTTTCCACAATGTCCAAAAATATTGACTATTAGTTTAATTGCTGTTTTTGTATTGTTCTGTTAAACCGGTACCCCATCCACGATGAATCTGGTCCCTAACAGTTCAGCTGGTTAAATGAAAGAATGGTGATTTTCGGCCACCTAGTGGTGGTTTAAAGGAGAACAGGCGAGGTGGTTTTAACAAACTAAATAAAGTTAAATAAACAGACATAAGATCCATAAATGTATTCAAAAAATTAAAACTTTCCAAAGTACGTTTTGGGAATGCCACATGATGTAAACAGTGAGAAGAAAAAGTGAAATGAAATGCTTCGATGCACTTTCTAAATGCCATTCAGGTTAAAAAGGGGAATTACACGCCAATCATTCCTCTGCTGGAAAGAAACCCTAAACTCAAAATAAGCATTTTACAGTAAGGCAAGGAAAGGCAAGCCAATTTTATTTGTATAGCACACTTTCAACAACAAGGTGATTCAAGGTGCTTTACATGATTAAAAGGTAAAATAAAATAGCAAAACACAGACAAAGCATATAAAGTAAAGACAGCAATAAAGCAAGAACCATACAAAGATACATCAAGGCATTACAAAGCATATAATATAAAAACAGCAAGAAGCATACACAAAACATGATACATCAAAGCATTTCTCAAAGGCAGCTCTAAACAGATATGTTTTTTAGTTGTGATTTAAAAGAGTTTTCTGGAAGTTTGTTCCAGATTAGAGGAGCATAGAAACTGAAAGCTGCTTCTCCGTGTTTGATTCTAATTCTAGGGATGTTGAGTAGACTGGAATTAGAGGACCTGAGTGGTCTGGTGGGGTTGGTATAGTGACAGTAGATCTTCAACATACTTTGGTGCTAAGCCATTCAATGATTTATAAACTAGTAAAAGTGAAAGTCTATTCTCTGAGCTGCGGGGTGTACTGAGCTACAGTAACTGATGTTGGTACCGTAAGGTGGTCAGGAGTTTTTTATTGCGTCACCTGTTTATTTTTGTTCAAAAAAAGATTGGTGCAAAAAAATATGAAAGGTTAGCATGGGCTGGAAAAATGCTGAAGAATTGCAGTCGGACAGTCCATGTTCTAAATGCTAAAATTGAATTCAACTTGGTAAAAGAAAAGTTACAACGCATTTAATTAAATAATTAAAAACTATTAGTAACATACATCGATGAAGTTTCACCTCATGATGGTTTATTTTAACATATAAATTAGATGTATTTAAATGTCATATTGGGCTGAAACAGTTGTTTACCCAGTTGTGTTAATCTAAGTTAAGGCCGTGGCAGTTCTAGACCAAGTTTACCACAGGGGACAGGGTTAGGCCAGTGTTTGAATTTTAATTTAAAAAATGTATGGGGGCACAGAAAAAGAAATGGGAAAAAATAGGCTAACATTGAATTTTTTAATACCGTATATCAAGTGAGCCAAAAAGCCACTTGTAGCTCTGAAGCTGCAGGTTGAAGACCCCTGATCTTGCAAATGAAAACTGTGATCCTATTTCAATACGGCTGAAGCTAAGAGTGCAACACCTTTATTTTAATTCATTATTAAAGTAAAACTCTGAAGGTAAAACATGTAATTGGTCAATCATGGCATCATGATTGTGTATTGCTAGATTTGAACATTGCAGCTCTATTTTGTCATAGATGAGAGAAAATAATGTGCCACAATATAGGACAAAGCCCAAATAACATAGGAAGGAAGGCTAAGTAAAAGCACAAAAATAAAATCGGCCGCTGCTTTACGTTCAGCGTTAAACAATGTGCTGTCAAGAACTAATCAAACTGTAAAGAAATTATATTTTCAGATTTAAAAACTTCTCAGAAAGGGAATAACATCTAACCTGCCTCCAACGAGAGGATTTCACACTATACAAAGAATTAATATTTGAAAATTAATGGTTGGATTTGAGAGGATTTAAGGTTGGGGGTTTTTTCACAAAATTACCTGTATCCATTATTCAGCTCAGACTGAATACCTATCAGACACTCGTATCTTGGGGTCATCTACTTCTAGGCTTTTGTACAGATTTTTTCTAGGGATGTCAGTATTTGTTGAGGCTGGTACGGTTGCGTTTCATTTTCAGTGCACATCTCTACTCAAACCACCAGATGTCATGGTTTCTTCTTTTCTTGGACTCCTTTAAATACTATCTGAAAGCCTGATGAGAGTGCCCCACTTGTCCCTGTCTCCCCCTTCTACATGTCTCCCTGCCACCCCCTCCTCTGTGCCGCAGCCAAAATAATAAAATGCTGACTTCTCAAAGTGCTGCTGGTGAGCCCGTCTCAGCATAGCAACCCTGAGGCCTGACCCATGAGAGAGAGAAACAAGAGAGGGAGGGGGAGACGAAAAAGTGAGGGAACCTGCTTTAACTTCAGCTTCTGTCAAGCTGAGGGGCTTCAGCCCTGGGCGTCTGTGAAGGTAGGTGGGAGGCTCCTTTCCTCTGTCTCTGCTGCCTTTGTTATGTGGAGTCCATAGTTGAAATTATTTCTCAGTTTGGATGAATCAGGTTCTTTCAGCTAGAATAGAGCAAAGCTTGACGAGTTGTTGAATGTAGATATGGTGTTCAGAGGTGTTCCCGTTTGGCTTCCAGATTTGGTTTAAAATTAAAGCTAAATTTTCCATAAGATTTTTATGGAATAGTGTGTTACTGTTGAAGCAGCCTGCTTTGTAGATGAAAGAGTTAAATCACCCAATACCCATCACTGTGTTGTTGATTCATCACAGAAGATTTGGGGATTTGTCTCAAGAAGCTGTCGGTTGAAGGGAGAAATGATAAAGTTTATCCTCTGCCTGTTCATCCAATCCAGAGACGCTCCATTAATGGGCTGACATCTCTGGATCAGATCGTCTTTTGGGATTTTTTTTACCTCAAATAAAATCTTGCAAAAGTTGCTCTCAAGGGGTTCCAGATGGTTACTCTGACACAGTCTGAAGTAGCAACCCAAGCCGGGGAGGATTCACACGACTGAAAGTAGCTGACTTCTGAGGCTAAAATTAATCTGAGGGCTGATTTGGAATGTTACACTCGGGTGGTAAGGCGTGGAGAAGATGACCCTCGCATGGTGAGAGATCTTCAGAGAGGTCTGCTGCTGAACGAGCCATAGGCCTTGCTATTTAAAAAAACACATTTGGTTTGGTTACTAAAAACCTTAAGGGTTTATTGACAGAGGAGTAATCTGTTAATTATTTCAGAGTGTATAACCTCCAACTCTTTAAAAGTGAATCACAAGTAATTTTATTTTTCTCAAAAAAGACAATTATCCCCTGCTGCTGCATTACTTAATGTGACATTCATTCTTTTTGGTGCAAAAACAAGAATTTCCAGCACTTTTTCACATATGTATGACTTTAGAACTTAACCAAGTTGGGAAATCAGATGCTGTGGATAAGGTTTTACTTGTGCTTTTAGGAGTTCACCACATAGTTGGAGGTTGAAAGTCCATAATGAGAGCAACCAACAAACAACCTGACAATTTGGATTTATCTAATTGTATAAATAAGCTGCGTTCAGAAAACTAATGACTACAATTTTTCAACATTGGAGCTCAGCTACATTTTACAAAATAAAAATTCACTCTTCAGCAGGATAATAGCTCATGAAATAAGAGAAGTAACTGTCACAACTTAACATTACAACATTAAACGACTGACAGGTGAGGAAAATGTAAACACATCTGTCGTCATAATTCAATTTGTCCAGCTTTAAATCTGAGAGAATGTTGAAATTTATTAAGTCTTTTTAAAAGTCCGCAGAGATGAGATTAATTTGATCAATGCCTAATGAAGATCTTAAATTCAGATGTATTATTTGAGAACCATCACTGTACGTAAATGTATTTATTAAACCCTATAAATATCAAATCAAATCAATATTTATTTATAAAGCACTTTTTAAACCACAACAAAGCTTCTCAAAGTGCTTTACAGATTAAAAATGACCCACAATCCCCCCCCCCCCCCCCCCACTTTCCCAAAATCCAAAAAAAAAACCATCACCACAGCTATTCCCCCCCCCCCACCCCCCCTTGCACGCACACACATAAAAGCAACAATAGACAAAAGCAGAACGGGCTGAGTACAGATGAGCCAGGAAACGTCATCATGGGAGCCATCTACATCGGCAGCGGCAGGTCAACAGCAGCAGCCAAGGCACTGACCCAGGGAGCCCAGAGGAGGGAGGGCTGGTACCCCCACCTCCACCCAAGCACCACCTGGAGAGCACCAAGGCAGCCACAGCCGACCACCGCCCCCGAGGCAGAGGGATCCCACAGAGGAAACACTGGAAAGAAGACTAAAATAAGTTAAAATATTAAAATTAAACAATTATAGGATATAATCAAATAAAAATGCAAAGCAGATAAACAATAAACAATCAATCAAATAAAACATGCAGAGCAATTAAACAGACTATAATAAATAATAATCAATTAAAAGCTAGGTTAAAAAGGTGAGTCTTGAGCCTGCTCTTAAAAACATGAACGTTCTCTGCGGCCCTGAGGTTCTCAGGCAGCCTGTTCCAGAGGTGAGGGCCATAATAACAGAAAGACGCCTCACCATGAGTGTGTGTCCTGACTTTGGGGGTGACAAGGGGACGACTGCCAGAGGAGCGCAGAGACCGCGAAGGTTCATATGGTAAAAGCAATTCCGAAAGATAAGAAGGCCCAAGACCATTAAGACACTTAAAAATTATTAAAAGAATCTTAAAATCGATCCTAAAACATGCGGGGAGCCAATGCAGTGATTCTAAGACTGGTGTAATGTGTTCCTGCCTCCTGGTCTTAGTCAGGACACGTGCTGCTGAATTTTGTAAAAGCTGTAAACCTGATATACTCTTTTTGGGAAGACCAGAAAGCAGGACATTACAGTAATCAATCCTACTGGAGATAAAAGCATGCATCAGTGTCTCCATATTGGCCAGAGAGAGAATGGGGCGGACTCTGGCGATGTTCTTTAAGTGATAAAAACCTATTTTATTAATATTTTTTATGTGAGGAATAAAAGTCAGCTCAGAGTCAAAAATCACACCCAGATTCTTCACTTGTAAAGAAGGATTAAAAGACAGTGATTGTAGTTTTGGTAAAAGTTTCTTTCTCTGAGCCTCAGGACCGATGACTAAAACTGCAGTTTTGTCCTGGTTGAGTTGGAGAAAGTTTTCTGCCATCCAGGATTTAATGTCTAAAATGCAGTTAAAGAGTGCATCCATTGGCCATGTGTCATCGGGAGACATGGAGATGTACAGCTGTGTATCGTTAACATAACTGTGAAAGTTAACTCCATGTCTTCTGATGACGCTGCCAAGAGGGAGCACATAAAGGTTAAAAAGCACTGGGCCTAAAATCGAACCCTGGGGCACACCACATGTGATCTTGTGGACCTTAGAGGAGCAGGTATCTAAACTTACCATAAAATTCCTGTCTGTGAGATAGGATGTGAACCATTTATGAACATCACCAGAGAGGCCGATCTGTCTTAAACGAGTTAAAAGAATAGTGTGGTCTACTATATCAAAGGCAGCGCTTAGATCCAGTAGAACCAGCACTGTCACCTTCTGAGCGTCATAATTTAATCTAATCATCTAATCATTTAAAATCTTTAAAATCTTTAAAAAAAATATGAACAAGATGGGTTAATTTTTCAAGAAAATTTAACACATTATTCTAGAAATCTTGAGTAAAAAAGAAAAATCAAACGAAAATATGTTTGAGTTGATGATTCTTCTTTTAATTGCATCTCAGATTTATATTGTATACCAGGTGACATTTCTCCACTTCTGAAAAAGATAATGATGTTAAATAATAAAAAAAAACATTTTAGGAGGAGTCATGGGAGTCTGAATTTGGAGTTATTTCAGTTTCTCATTACTAAAATCAGAAAAACCGTCAAATATCACCTTTACTGGTCATTTTACAGCACCCTTAGTTTCACATAAAGTATCGGTAACTGTTGAGACCTTTGCACGGTCACGGTCAGACTCAGTTTAGTTTCAGATGCAGGAGAGGTCAAGCTTTCGACTGGAAAATGAACGATCCACAGCCAACTGGCAGAAGCAGGTGACGGCCATTGCAAGGCTTGGATCACAGCTTATTTTGTTGCATCTAGAAACATCTAGACAAATCAACATTTATCATTGCATTCATTGTTTCCATTGAAGCTGACTGATGCAACGATCATTTAGTGCAAATTTCTGTAACATTTTTTTGTTAAAGTTAAAGACATAAAAACAGGTTTAACCCCCTGCATACACAATACGTGAGCTTCAAAAGCCTGAATGCAGGAGGCAAACTTAGCCAGACTTGGTTACAAACTCCTGTCCATGTAATAGTTTACTGTCCGAATTACATACCATAAAAAAGTAATGCAGTGTGTCACATTGTCAGATTTCGTTCAGGACTTTCTTAGTTCAGATGATGAGTAACTATGTATTAAAATTAGAAGTTTGTTCTATGGTTTCACTGCGTTCTATCACACAAACTTCAGAGGTCGACATTAGGAGAATGACATAAACTGTTACAGACAAGGATTCCTGTTTTAGTTAATGAGTCAGCAGTGAGGCCAAGGTTTAAAGCTTTAGCATTTATTTAAATGCAAAAGCTTAAATAAAGCATTTATTTATGTGTTTTTATCAAGGTTGCAAACTAAACATGGTTCTGTTTCTGTAATGATGAGAGTGTCGGAAACAGTTAGGGTAATGATAAAAACACATTTTGCTAGTTTGTGCATTTTCCACAATGTCTTTTGAGCTGCATACCCTCCTTTCCGCCTTGCACTCTAACTCTCATCTATCTTCTTCGATGCTTAGCTGTGCGATCCAGAGTTTGTGTCCTTGGCTTTACACATTAGAGCCGCACAACAGTGGTGTGAAGCCAGCGGCACAGTTGAGTCGCACATGAACAAAATAACAAGCAGTTTTGTCAAGCGCTCTAACTCATTCTGGATTTATATTTGTTGTTGGATACATGCTTGTTTAGGAGTAACGGAAACTTTCATCCGGGTTTTGTTTCAGCACTGGTTGATTTTAGTTTTTTTTTTTATCATGACACTGTGAATTTAAAATCGCACATTATTGTTAAAAAGCAGACTATCAATTCATGGTTTTCTAAAAGACCTTGTGGTGCATGTTGTTCAAATTGTTTAAGGACAGGTTAGCTTTTACGTTTGATTTGGTTTGGTTGATGACTCTACGGTATTATTTCAATAAAAGCCCTTGAAGTTTATGTGGTTAAAGCACAACTCTCTCTGTGTGTGTGTGTCCTCTATTAAAGGACAGGAAAGAGTAGAATAATGACTGTTTTAAGATAAACCAGCTCCGTGCTGTTTTTGAAGAGAATCGTTGTTTATCCTTGGTGTCCAGGCTACCTGATGCATCAATACGTATTTATGATTGTTTGCATAGGTGTAGACTCGAGTCACACGTCTTGGACTCGAGTAAGACCCGAGTCATTCATTTTGTGACTTTAGACTTGACTTGAAAGTTTTTTTAAAGACTTGTGACTTGAATTAGACTGAGTGACTTAGACTTGAACCTGTTTACTTAAAAATACTTTATATTTCACCCAATATCCAAAGTTTAAAACACTTATTATTTCCTGTAGACTGTCTCTTTGTACGTATGTGTGCAGGAGCTGTAGCACAGCCAGTCAAATTAACCAGATTTTAACAAAAGAAATACAGATTTTTAAAAGAACACATGTTCTATGATTTACATTGAACATATAATTGCAATGTTGTTTTTAAAGCTACATTGTGTATTTTTTGAGTTAATTCTTAGCAAAAACCCCTTTTGTTCTTTCAAAAATATGTGCTCATTCATGTGTAATTACTTCCACCTACTAATGAAAGTATTCTCGTAAGTGTAGAATCTGCTATTCAGAATACATACGCGTGAGTCGCGCGAAAGGCTGAATCCATGTTGAGCCTCCATCTGACTATATAACTAAATGCAATGTAGTTTTCTAAAGTAACCTCATCACTGGAAGGAACACTGGACGAAGTCACAGTACTGGAAGCCATGTTAACCTTGGCATGAATAGGCCACCGTAGGAGTTAAAAGGCGCTCGGAATGGGGGGGTGGGAGGCGGGGCTAGAACGTAATATTCAGTTGGTTGGTCATATAGAATTTCACCGCTAGATGGGAGAAGATCTGACACAATGTAGCTTTAAAACTGACACAAAATGACTTGAAATTCAAAGTTTCAGACTTGGGACTTGAATTGAAACCTGCCTGTCTTGACTTGAGATTTGACTCTGAATTTAAGGATTACAAAACAATGCAAAACAATGACTTGGTCTTTGCCATTGTTTGTCTGGACCTTGCTGTTCTGTGTAAATCGTTGAACCTGATCTACTGACACCACAAAAACAAACACAACAATTCATATTTCGCCTTTTTTTGCTTGCACATTCAGTGGCAAAGTTTTCTTTTTCTTTCAACTCTTAAATTATTACACTTGGTAGTTTACAAGCAACAGATGGACCGGAACAAAAGCTCAACCTTCATGATTCGGTTCTATCTATTTATTCATTAATTATCTTTATCTTATTTGAGATTGGGGTGACAGGTCTAAAAGGAAAACCCAGAGATCCCTCTCTCCAGCCACCCTTTCCAGCTCATTCAGATGGATCCCAAGGCTTTATCAGTCCAGAGAGGATATCTGCTCCCTCCTGAGAGTTTTGGGTCTGCCCTGGGGTCTCCTCCCAGTGTGATTTATACACATGTGCATCTGAGATGTCATTGTTTTGATCATGATCCATGTTTCTATGTATGTCTCGGAAACTAGGCTGACCAGTAAATCTTGATTCTTTGGCTCAACTCTTTCTGAATTTAACTTTCTTTGGTATTAGAAATCTTTTTGATGGTATCTTTTGCAAAATATCTCTTTAAATATGTTTTCTCTCTCTTTATAAAACCTTATTCTGTAACATGACCAGAGAGGATTTTTCTTCTCTGCCAAAGCTGGGGAAAATCTGGACCAAAAAATAAAAACATTGGCTGCTCAAACCCAGATGTCTCATGCATTTGTTTGAAACTCTCGGTATGTACGATGAATCCTTTGCTACTTGTTGGTGTGAGAGTAGTGCTGTTTTAGTGTTTGCAGATATGTTTTGGGTGGGTCTGCTTCAGTACGAGTGGCTGTTTGTCAATGATAAATAAGGGATTGCTCTTTTCAGTCCTCTCTACATTCTGCTATTCTTAGTTGCTATGTGGTGAACGAAGGGTTTAATGTTACAGGGACCCTGCGCTCTGTGTCTCGTATGTTTCATTTACGCAGGGCATCGCTGTGTGGTTCATCAGCTTTTATATGTTTTAAGGTAAAACTGCTCTCTGTGTGTTTTGATTATTGGAAATGTATCTATTACCTTATTTAACATTTATAAGCATACACTGACATGACAAGAGGCATGTTTAGGAAAAGGTTTGAATGATTTTTTTATATAATTTCCTCAACCTCTCTTTCCTTACAGTGCCCTCAAATCCAGGGGTGTGCAGAAGTGTGTGTATGAGTGAGTGTGAGTGTATGTGAGCCATGTCGGACCCAAGGAACATCGATGAGGATGCCATCCTCAAAGGCCTCAGTGCTCAAGAGCTGGAGCAGCTGGAGTATGAACTGCAGGAGATGGACCCTGAGGTATGGAGTAGGAGTAAAACCTGCCATGCGGTCAGCTTTGATCTCTTAGTCCTGAGCCAGAAGAGATTGATGGTCTAATTCGAACCTGATGCAGGTTTTTCTAAAACTGGTTTAGCAATGCAATTATAGTTCTACAAAATGTTGATGTTATCATTCAGTTTTTCCCTCTGATGACACCAAAATGCAACAACCTCTATAAATTGGACTTGATTTTTTCTGTGCTTAAACTGCTCTAGATCCAGTACATTTTTATTAGAATTTCCACCCTGTCTCTCTCAGCACCATTTTCGTAAAAGTGTTAATTCCCTTGAACTTTTCCACATTTCGCATTTGCATGTAGGCCAAAAAGGTCAATTCTGGTCTCGTATGACCTATGGACCTTCTTCTAGATGACTGCTGTACCACTTACATGGCTTGTGGCAAACTGCAGGCATAAGACCTATCCCTGCTTTAAAAATCTCCACTAGGTGCTTTCTGACCTGCCTGCTGTGTTCTTATGTCTTCATGATGTTCCTTTTTGTTCACTAATGTTCTCTAACAAACCCCTGAGGGCTTCACAGAGCATATGTTAAAACCTTTGAGAGGTCATATTTTCTTTTTTTACTAACTTTACAGACATTAAAATGCAATTTTCTTTATTTATGAAACTTGATTTCTAATCAACATAACACATGTGATCTTGGGTTCTCCCAGAATGCCATGCTCCCAGCTGGCATGCGGCAGCGAGACCAGACGAAGAAGAGCCCGACGGGGCCGTTTGACCGCGAAGCCCTGCTGCAGCACCTGGAGAAGGAGGCTCTGGAGCACCCAGACAGGGAGGACCTGGTGCCCTTCACTGGGCAAAAGAAGGGTAGGAAAGAGCGGTTCATCTGTGCTCTGAGCATAAAAATGCAATATGTTTAATTTAGTTCTGCTTTTTGAAAAAACAATATATTAATAAAAGGAGTTCTTCACCTCTAGTTTGTGCATCACAAAAGGCTTTTTCAGACAGCCCCACAGCATTACAGTCTGCGATGCACCGCTGCACCGGAGTTCAGTCTCTTAGTTTGTGTGGGATTTTGCAGCTGACTGACTTTTGAGGCCACATTTATTATGCAGCTGCAGTCCAGCCTGTCTGGACCTAAGAGTTGTAAGAGAATGTTTGTGATGTAGGTCAAGTTTATCAGATTTATTAAACAGAAAGTAGAAATGCAACAGTTGCACTATTTCTCTGTCTAAATTTCACTTTTGAGTGATTTCCAGCTGTTATACAGAATAATCACAGAATAAAGATGAGAAAATACACGTTGATGATGAGAACTACCATTCAAACAGGTTCTCCATCAAAACCGAGAAAGAAGTCTGCAGATACACATTTAATTTGAGTAGATGTGCATAAATATTAGGTTGGACTGAACAATGCCCTCGTGTTTTTATTTTATTTTTGTCTGTACTCCAGGAAAGGCATTTGTGCCTAAGAAGCCAAAGGAGATTCCCTTGCATGAGCAGGTGATCCTGGAGCCAGAGTTGGAAGAAGCGCTGAAAAACGCCACAGATGCAGAGATGTGCGATATCGCAGGTTCGACAGAGTTTATCATAAAGTTTATCAGGCTTGCATCAGAAAATTAACTAAATAAGGTTGTTCGACTGGAATATTTCCACCTCAGTTGCTTAAGAAAACAAATGCTTTGGTATTTTATTATTTAAGATGCTGTTTTGGATTAAATAATCTAATAATAAATCCAAAATCTTTTTTTTTTTACGCAAATTTGTTTTGCTTTGCCATAATGTATCTTTCCCCATTCAGTTTGCTGCCAGCAGCTGCTAACTAACCCATTATAATGGCACACAACGCACAGTGTGATCTCATTGTTTTCACTACAGCCGCTCTGACCCACATAGTTCAGTCATACAGGCCTGTTGTCTCTATTGTTGCTTTCAAATTGTTTCCCTCAACACTAAGATGGCAAAGTTGTGCCGCGCTAACAGACGTTGACAGACGTCGCCAGAAATGCAGCAGGGTCCAATTCCCCGAGCTCAGCAACACTAAAATAAATAAGACTGGCTCGAGGCCACTGAAGAAAGGGTGGAGAGGATGTAGGGATCATGAGAGCAAAGATACTGTATCTTCTCGAAGCAGAAATGTGAGCAAGCCCTGTGTTGACTGATAAAGCCACAGTTTTCCAGGTGAGAATCCTTAAACGTAGGCTTAGGATCCAAAATGTGGTGTGTTTAGTTGTTTAGAAAAGGGTCCTTTATGAAACAGTGCAGAAGTTGAAAGGAATGACTGCTAATCACTAATTGGAGAAGTTGGGTCCATCAGAAGTGGATGAAGCTGAATCATTAAAAGAGTCAACTTTATTGAGAGTGACAAAGCAGGCTGAACAAGCAGTCACACTCTTCTGACAGTCCCAGTCAGGCAAGCAGGCATCCGGAAAGGCAGAACGAGGGAGTGTGTTTGTCCAGCGACCGCGTGTTTGACCCTGGACAGCATCCAGATCAGGATTAAATCTCAGTTACCCCCCGTCAGCCTTTGTGTGGCTTTTATGGCAAATATACTGGGGGAAAAATGTCTAAACCATCCCATCTGAGCTCAGATAGCATCTGCCAAGTTAGTGAAAAGTTTAATTCAAAATTTTGTCCAGATTTTGACAAACTGTTATATTTTAGTTGAGCAGTCTAGTCTTGTGTCGTAAAGCTACCAAGGGTTATTGTCAGGCCAAAGCCAGATGACGTGCAGGTGTTAATGGCCAGAAACACCCCTGTCTCACTCCCAGAAATCCCTGCCCCCATAACAAGCAGCTGGCCCCCTCCTAGCTTCTCTTTTCTCTCAAGGCCCTTCCTATGGTTCCCCAGACCGGGTCATGGGGCTGGTGGGTGGGTGCTGTCACAGCAGTTGGCTTCTAGATCATATTGGTGCTGGCAGTTTACAAGAGCAGGCAAAAAAAAAGAAAAAGGTCTGCCTCCTGCTGGTGACAAACCGTAATAACAGCAGACAAAGAAACGTCTCAGTAAAATGCATGCGGTATTTATTTACTTTCATTTCACCTTTAAGTTTTGTAAAAAAAAAAAAAAAAACATATAAGAATATATATAAAAATAATATTTTTAATAATTAAGGACTAATGTAATATTTCTCAAAAATATTGTTCTCTTCCTGTACTAGATGTACTGTATATTTGTTGTATATGTTGCAAACTTGCTTATTGTTGCCAGGAGAATGTAATTCAATTGATTTTAGTTTATTTATATAGTTCTGATTTACAATATATGTCTTTATAAGGCTCTGTATGAAACAGATCAAATTTAGACCAATGTCACCAGTGAAATGCCGGTAGATGGCATGCATTGCATATATTTTGAAAAAAGAATTTCGGCATGAAGTGTAATTATTAATAATTTGCTTCCGAAAACCATTTAGTGAAATATTTCAGCTGCTATTAGCTGCTACCTATCTGAGTACAATTCCAGTTAACTACAGTTGTGTTCAAATGGGTTTTAAAAAGTGAGTAAAGATCAAAATTCATTTAACAAAATAGCTTTTATTTCAATACACACAAAAAGCTTTTGATTCTGAAGCAAAACAAGAAAAAACAAGTTTATCACTCTAATAAAAAGTTAGAAAAAATAATTTTAGGCTACTTTTTGTACGTAAATTTTAAACATCTAAACTTTACTGTATAGACAAGATAATGTTTGAAGATTAGTTTCAGAACCAGTGTTTCTGAAAACTGTTTTACAGCTTTAGAAGAGAAGATAAATAGCCTTATTCAGGTACCAGCAGTAAATTGAAGCCTGATAAAAAAAAAGAAAGATACAATTAAAGGGACAGTATAGTAATGGAAAATATACAACAAAAAGCTAAAGTAAAACAAATTTTGTTCAAAAAAAACATACAGAGGTGCAGACATTTATTGTGGCACACATAAGGTCCAGAGTCTTTCCGTTTTAAATACATACATATATATATATATATATATATATATATATATACAGTGATTGTTTCCCTCTAATTTCAGCCATCCTTGGAATGTACACGCTGATGAGCAACAAACAGTACTACGATGCTCTGGGCACCACGGGCACAATCGCCAACACAGAGGGCATCAACAGTGAGTGATACTCATTTTCTGAGGCAGATAGCTAATGTCTGAGGATTAGCGTAATAGTCTCATCTCACTTCCATTTCCCTATCACATCCAGGTGTTGTGAAGCCAGATCCATTCAAGGTCTTCCCTGAAGAACCTCCAAACCCCACCAATGTGGAGGAGACCCTGGAGAGAATCCTTAACAATGACAGCTCTCTTACTGAGGTCAACCTTAATAACATCAAGGTAGTTACAGTTGTACATTATAACACAAAATAACAAAAATGTGCTGCAGTAATTTGTAAAAACAAAAATATCCCGATGCAATCCTAGAAAACAAACTAACTATTTTTCAACTTTATTTTTGAATTTCCATGTTTTTGCCATTCATTACACATTATATCTAATATAGATTTTTTATTAGTTCAGAAATTTTAACCTTGCTCAAATCAATACTACAGATTTGACCTTTTGACCTGCAGGACATTCCCATCCCAACACTAAAAGAGGTCTTTGATGCAATGAAGGAGAACTCCCATGTGGAGGTTCTAAGTATTGCTGCAACTCGTAGCAATGACCCTGTGGCTTATGTGAGTACATCAGTGGTTTTCATAACTGTAGCAGGAAAAAAATATTTAAGATTCTTATGTTGTTTCTTTTATTTGGTATAAATCATATTTCTTTCCCAGTTGAATATGTATTTTATGCAGCTCTGCGGTGTTAAATAAATAAGAAAATAAAAATATTTCCATAAAGACTTTTTCCTGTCAAACAAAAAGACAGAGATGATGCACATGTAGAACATGTGATCATATGATGTGCATTGTTTTGTGCGCTGTTGTCTCCAGGCATGTGCTGAGATGCTACAGGAGAACACCAGCTTGCAGAGTCTTAACATTGAGTCCAATTTCATTACTTCGGATGGCATGATGGCCATCGTTAAAGCCATGGCTAACAATGCCACGCTGGTGGAGCTCAAGATTGACAACCAGGTAGGAAACAGATGTGTCCATTCTTTGTTGCCATGCAGTTAGAGTTGGACTAATCCATATTTAGCCAGTAAAAAACAAAACATCAAGAAAAAGGATGTTTAAGATGAATCCCTCCCCTGCTCTTTCATGCAGAGGCAGAAGCTGGGAGACACAGTCGAGATGGAGATTGCCTCCATGTTGGAAAACAACTCCAGCATCCTCAAGTTCGGGTATCACTTCAACCAGCAGGGACCCCGTGCCAGAGCCGCCATGGCCATCACAAGAAACAATGACATGAGTGAGTACTGCCCAAAATAGATGAATACAGACATAGCGGAATATTTGCATTACTTAACTTGAAAAAGGTTAATACCCTCATCCTGTGCTTGCATGTCTTGTAAATGAATTTTTGGCGTTTAATGCTACATTTGAACCATTTAAGGATTGATCATACAACACCTTGAATGAAAATATTTTTATTGGATGTGTTGACTAGTCATAAAAGCGGAGTCTATACCTGGAAATCAAATTATTTAAATAAACTCTAATGATTCTGCTAATAGGAGTGGTCAAATAATCAGCTAAAGTAATGCTGGAAATTTGTTTGGGGCTATAAAAAGCATTTGGTTGTCATGCTATTTGCAAAGGGACATCAAATATAAGTGAAGATGTATGTGTATATTTCTGAGCTTGTATATATAATTCTAGGAAAATGTACTTCCCTTTAGAGCAACTGCGACACAAAGAGTGAAAATGTCTCTGTAAGATCTCTTTCCTTTGCAGTTCGCCAACAGAGGTTGAGATGAAGCAAACAGGAGAAACACTTAAGCACATCAAAGCCTAAAAAGACCTCTGATAACAGCGATGTGCCAGCTTTCTCCATCAGGGGTGTACCAGAGATGGACAAATCCTCCCAAATTAATGTGGGTCACTGTGCGCCATGGAAACCACATCTAACATCCACGCTGAACCTTTTCATTTCCTTTACTGCTGAATTCATTATAAAATGATGTGATCAAATGTGCAGTGTCTTTTTTTTGTGATTTTTGTTTGTTCATCACCAACATCATCACAGACAATTATTGGATTCAGGAAAACCTTTTCACTTTTGTGGTGCTAAATTTTATGTGGGGAGGGAAACTGTAAATATTTTCAATAAAAATATCTATTGGACTTTTTTTTCTATATCTCTGGCCAGTTTAATTTTGTTACTTTTACATGTTGTTGTACATATAGACATTATGACCAACTGATGGTCAATCTTACATTTATGACCCAATTCTGCGCATACAGACCCTTTTACAAAACATTACAATATCATGGAAAAGTTTATTTCCATAATTCCATTCAAAACGTTTAACTTCCATTCATTATAGATTCAGGGCCCACAACTTAAACGATTTCAAGTATTTAGTTGTTTATTTGTACATAATTTGGGCTTCCAGCTCATAAAACCCACGGAATCAGGAATTCAAAAAATGTGAATACTGTGAAGAAATCATTTACTTCTCAGTTTTTGCTGAAAAAAAGAAAGAAATTATGATCACATCAATTCAATCAAAATATGGTACTTTCAAAACGATATGTCAGTCTTCAATACTTGATAGAGAATCCCTTTGCCTTAATCACTGCCTCGATGCGCTATGCCATTGAGACAATCAGCCTGTGGCATTGCCTGGGAGTTATGGAAGCCGAGATTTCCTTGATACTTGCTGTCAGCTCTTCTTTTTTTGGGTCTGGTCCCCCTAATTTTCCTCTTGATAATACCCCATAGGTTCTCAATGGGATTTAGGTCCGGGGAGTTGGCTGGCCAGTCAAGCACTGTGATGGCATGGGCATCATACCAGATTCTGGTGTTTCTGGTGGTATGGGCAGGGGCCAGGTCCTTCTGGCAGATGAAATCTGCATCTCCATACAGATCCTCAGCAGAAGGAATCATGAAGTCCTCTAAAACATTCTGGTAGACTGATGCGGTGACCTTGGATTTAAGAAAGCAGAGTTTACCAACACCTGCACCGGACATTGCACCCTAAATCATGACTGACTGGAGATTTCACACTGGACCTCAAGCAGCTTGGGTTCTGTTCCTGACCCGTCTTCCTCCAAACCCTTGGACCTTGATTCCCAAATGAAAGGCACGCTTTACTTTCATCGGAAAAGAGGATCTTGGACCACTGACTAACAGTCCAGTCCTTCTTCTCCTTGGCCCAGTTGAGACACTTCCAGCCTCATCAGCTATGAATTTTTGTGGCTTACCCATCCTATGGAGGGTATCAATGATGGTCTTCTGGCCAGTTGTCAAGTCTGCAGTCTTCTCCATATTGAACCTAACTGAGACAATTGAACCAAAGTGAAGCAATTTAATGACACCTGGGAAAACCTGTGCAGGAGCTTTGAGTTTAGTAGATGAATAGTGTGTGACACTCAGTTCAAAACATTCATGCCCTGTACAATGTGGGCAGTTTTCACAATTTTTTGAATTCCTGTTTTCGTGGGTTTTATGAGCCCAAATTATATACAAATAAATAACTAAATACTTGAAATAGTTTAAGTTGTGGGCCCTGTATCTATAATATATGGAAGTTTAACCTTTTTAGTGGAATTATGGAAATAAACTTGTCCATAATATTCAATTTTTTTGGAAAGGGTCTGTATTTCATGGCAAAAACTACTTTAGAATATTGCGGAATTTTCAGGGCAAACCCCTCGTGTCAGGAAATCAAATCAGTTTAATTCTTTCCCGATCCGATGACTTTGTCCAAAAACCTGAGCTACAGTACTTTTACACCCAGCGCCCCCCTTACTTGACCTTGATGCAAAACATAACTTAGCCAGCTGAGCTTGAATGACCTTTTTCCAAATATAAGAACCAACTTTAAGAAAGGTGCACTTTTGTGAACCCAGAGATTTACAAACAGAAGCACCTGCTTACCTCTGAAAATGTCAGCAGCTTCAGTTCCTTATGCCACTCGTTTATTTCCTTAAAGCACTGTTTTTGTCTTTGTGCATACTACTTTTTTCCTTGAAGATCCCCTTGCCTTTCTTCAAAACGAGCCTGGACGCCCCAAACTCCAGCTCCTACACACATATTAAAAGTGATTAACTACAAACTTTTATTTGGAAAAAATTAACAGCAGTTGTAGCTTTTTGTTCTTATTCAGTTGTTCTTCTTGTTTTACACTGTAGGCTAAATAGACAATTTTCTTTTTGTCTTTTATACATGTAACATTTACAAATACATTTTTGGTAACTTCACAACCTCAGCACAGACAAAAATTGTGGGAAACACCTACGATCTCTAGAGACTTTAGGTTGGGAACCACTGCTATAGAGTAAACGCCACATTGGCTTTGTGCCCTCTGCCATGTTACGAGTGGCACGTTCCTCATAGAAACGCATACAATTACGTTTGGAGACTAGATGTTTAAAATCAAAGTTTAACCAATTCTAATAGATTATTTTTAGACCGTATGTTCATTTTAGTGTGAATAAAGGTAATGATTGTGACAAAAATGAACAGTGAATGAAAATAAGACATAACTACCCCTATAAAACTAAATGCAATTAGACTAACCTTAATTTAGCCTGAAAATTCTGGCAAATAATTTAAGTATTAGTTAAATTAACTTGTAGCGAGACATCAAAAATAGTGTGGGAGAGGGAAGCTCTGCTCCTCAGCCCTCAAACTTTGTTGACAGATAACTGCATAAGCCACACAGCTTGATGTAAAATATTTGGAACAGAATTGTCTTGCATAGCTTTCTGAGCCTTTCCACAAAGATTTAATTTATAATACGCCAACAATGTTGTCCGTCCAGAAAGGCGAAACACACATGTAAACAGGCAGTAAACGAATCCCCTTTACATGCAGTGAAACCAATAAAATTGCTTATTGTAATTGCTCCTCATAGCTTGTAGGCTACCTGAATAAACTGTTATTAAATTAGATTAAGATATACATTTCTTTTAGAATTTTTTTTTATTTTTATACTATGGTGAAACATAAATTTATATAAATATAACAGTCTTTTATAATTTCACATTTTCATTGAGAAACAGACACTTATCCATGTCTGGTTACTTCACACTCATGTTTTCACGCTCATTGGTTCATAAATTTATTGCCAATCAAGAAAAGAAGAACTCTGACCAAACCTTGCATGAAAGTACAACTAAGCACCCAAAAGTACAAACTGTATAAATTACTAAAGAATGGAGGTACTCTATTTCCCTGCAAAACATTCAGCTCTTTAATCTTAAAGGCTATGTGTATAAAATGACATGGCAATGTTGATGTGTGCCTCCCACTGCACAATTCCAACAGTATCTTAACACGTTTCAAAAAAAAAATTTGTTGAAGCAGGATGGTTTAGAAACTAAGCGTGACAAAACAGAGACTGATCAGGTTCTTGAGGAATTTAATTTTCACCTCTAAGATTTAAAATTCTTTTAACAATTCAATGTTATAGTTTCACTCCTCAACCCTTTACTTTACAAATTACCTATTGTTGATTCCTGTATCTGTATGGATCCAGCAAGTCAGACTTCCAGTTTCTGGAAAGCTGATTAATCTGTCACTTGACTTTATGGTTAGATGTGTCTCTTGAATACAATTCAGGTAGTACTATCCAACAATTGAAGAAACGATGTTTGTACATTAGGGAAGCCACAGAGTTAACAGAAGCAGAAAATGCTACATGCTCTGCAGTTTAAATCCATACTTAGACCACGGAAATGTTTGGCTTTTCAGTAACAGAATTGACATTTTGAACAGTGTAAGGATGGACTTAAGAGTTGATTTGACTTGATGCATGTTGGGTAATTTAGAGAATCCTAGAATATGTGTTTGGCTTAATGTTGTAAGGACCCAAAGTAAAGCAGATTAGAGCAATATGTATTTAATAAAACAAACAAAACAATCATTCAAAATTATTTAGAGTTTTGCTTGTCCAAACATTTGCAACATTTGTTCCCTTTTCTTGTGACTTTATTTCACACCAGTAGGTTGCGGCTGACAAAGCGTGTCCCATGACATCCTGACATGGCTGGCGAGCTGCAACAACTTGTCAGGCAAGAAACTACCACTCCTTCGGGTAGAGCTAAGCTGCTTTTGAGATGTTTCTGAAATGGGCCATAGTGCATCCAGTAAAACCCCCAAGCATTGGCCAGGACAGTGAAATTCACTGGAACATGTTATAAAAGCTTCAAAGGCAACACAGTTAGCTAATAACCAGTCCAGTACAGTGGATGAGAGAAAATGATATTGAAGAATCAGAAAAGAAAAGCAACACAGTCTTATAAGAGACCAGCGAACTATTCAATTAGTTTCACAAAGTCCTCACTAATGGTGGTTCTGGTTCTTCCAAGCAGCACTGTAGCTCAAATGTACCCCTGTGGTACAATAATAAGCTTCTCACAGTTCTTTGTGTCACTTTGTCAGTCGCTTGTTGGTAAAGGAACAAGAGGCGCAGGTTCTTCCTCATCTGAATCAAACTCCACATTCTCGTCTTTCACCCACTGGCCATTGCGATCTCGCACCCACCCATCACTAAAAAAAAAACCCACAATGATATGAACCATAATCACTGTGATGCTTTGCTTCAATTCCATTAACAAGAGCAAATAAGGAAAAATGTTTTCCACCTTTTCAGTTTAAGATAGTGCTCCAGTTCCCTCCTCCTCTGTGTCGTTAGAGGTTCTGCAACCTGTGTCACTACAGCCGGGTCTCCCGTTTTCACCGACGTTGATGACGATTCTTCATTGATGATTAAAGAAAACAAACTTCAGAAGTGAAACATAACCTGCACATTGATTTCCAGGAAAAGACATTACCAGCATTACAGTCAACATGGTCGCTTGCTGCTGCTTCTATTGTTGAAACTTCAGT